>VZSZ01010131.1:592683-771126 GCA_013398815.1 Ibidorhyncha struthersii
CCCGATATGCTTCGCGCCACAGCCGCGGGCACTCGCTGTCAACGACAGCCGAGCGTCGAGGCCAGGCTGCGTTGTACTTAAGGGAAAGTTTTGCCCGGTGGCGTGTTGTGAGGTAAATTATTTCAGATTTCGTGTGGAAAGGGTAAAGGCCTTTTGGGGATTGGGTTTAACCATTCCCCTGTGGAGTTTATAAGGCGAACAGCCTGAACCCTGACGAGGGCTGAAGGGAGAGCCAGGCATCGCTATGCGGCGTCGAAGACTGTCAGCGAACCGACACGCTGGTACAGGGCAGAAGCAAAGATCAGTGCCGTATTATTTAATTGATAAAATCATGAGAAATGCAGCAGATGAGTTTCTTAGATAATGCTTTACATAAAGCTGCGCCTGGTCAAGGAGGAGCTTCTACTGACTGCAAGGAAATCGGATCAGGTGTGTGGAGGTTAAGTAGATCCAATTCGAAAAGCGTACGGTAAATAATTCATGTTTATCAGGGTCTTATTCCAATCAGATTTTTAAACAAAACTAGGAAATCAGAAACCCGAAACTGATGAAAAAACTATCAGGCAAATGCAGGGGTCAGATATGTGCAGTACATCAATAAAAACAGGGGGAATACAAACACAGACATATACTAGGTTAAAATACAGGACAATGCATTTAAACATTAGCTTTTCCCCTTGATACATTTGATCTGAAAGTCATAACGATTAATCTCCCACATTTTCCCAAATACTGAAATGTTAACATGCAAAATCCATCAAAATAATAACAGCACAAGAAAACTAACAAACTTAAAAAACGATCCATTTCTAAAAAACCCGACATTTTAAACATAACATAGCACACATAGCTGTACAATATTTCTCACTAAACACGACATGAACACTTTAGAAAAAGACACAAACCCAAAACAGTTAACGCGGGTTTAATGTTTAAATCCCTCAAAGCTGGTTCTGCTAAGTTTTGTTCCACCTTTGTCATCACTTTTTCGCACGATAAGCCCTTGGATGTCACCTCCCTGGCATATGCAGATCTTATAGATTGCTGATTATAATCAGAGCAGAAATTGTGGCATTGGAGGCAAAGCCTGGGAAGCGGGGAGAATACAGGTCTGTACCTGCGCTCAGAAACACTGAATTAGCTGTGGTCACCCAAAGGAGAAGACAGCCTCAGTGGAGAGCCTACGCTTTCTCGCGTGAACTGCAGTCTGTACAGCGTGCAGTGAGCCCTGTGTGTTGTGTTATGATCAGCAGTGGAGTTGTCTGCGTCTCGTTCCTTCTGACAACCCTCCAGACTGAGTTGTTCCTCCTTTAGGAATGCAGCTTTCAAGGAATCTGCAGCCCACTTCACACTCCCTGACCCTTTTTATGGTGCCAAGGCTATAACATTCCCATTGTGTTAACTACCCGTAGGAGCTGGAGAGAGACAGCAAAAAAAAGGGAGGATGTGCAAGTGGATGAGCACTGCTGTCCCTGGCACAGACCCTGCCATGCAAATGCAGGTTCGGCTCTAACTGATGTGCTCTTGAAGGATCACAGTCTGTTCTGCGTCATCCTCTTTCTTGCGATGGAGATTTGATGAGTCCTGACATGTAATAAAGTTTAAATCGTGACTTTGATTTGCAACGCGCTTGCTACAAAATGGGAGGACATGTATTTCTAATACTGTGTAGTCAGAGCCTGAATTCTAGTGTGATAATGAGTGAAATGGAAAGCGTTAAACCTATGTCTTCCTATATCCCCATACAATTTTTCAGTGTACTTTGTGACTCGAAGACACATTTTTCCAGCCATTGAGAGAGACAAACTAGATTTTTAAAAAATATTTCAAGCCTTTGACTCATTTACCCAAAAATGCATAAAAAGGAGGTTGATGGTGCGACTGCCCCAGAGAAAAAAAAAATTGTGTGGTAAATGACAGTAGATCCTCAATGCTCTCCCAGTGTTTTGGTCAGACAGCACACTTGGCGTATCTATACATGAGCTCTGTGTCTGGACATAAAGACCAGGAGCAGAATGAGCTGAATTTGGAATCGTAAACCTAAAAGCAAAACGTCAGTGCTCTTGTCAGCCCGTATCAGAAACTTTCGGCCATTTCCACGTGGCTACAGGTTGATTTTTTTGGTATGGGCTTTCCCCATGTCCCAGTAGTGCAGTTTTGGCAAGAAGAAAATGCATGAGAAAAACCAAAACCTCCTTAATGAAATCTTTGGATTTTAATTGACTGCACCATTGCAGAGTACACATGAGAAGTTCCCGTGGGCTTTCACGGTCATTACATGCACTTCCAGCAGTGCAGGAGCTGAGCTTTACAAGGGAGGGTTCCCCAGGAACCCTCTAACCACCCATACTAACCACATTATGGCACATACCACTGTGTTCCCTGGAAAATTCCCTTTTTGGACAACCGATATTGGGATGGACGCAACAGGAAATTTTACGAGCTGCTGGGTGGAAGGTGTGCACTGGTCAGCTGCACTGGCAACACACAGTTAAAATGCATGGGTAGCAAAGCGATACCTTCCTTCTTAACCTGCCAGCAACTCCTCTGTTTGTTAAATGGGGGTGTCTTAAGTTGCGGATCCTTTAAGAGAATTGCCTCCTTTTCTCTGCTTGGACAGAAAACCAAAATCTGACCTTTTCACAAAAAATAAACCAAGAGACAGACAAAAGATACAAGTCCATACCCTTCTCAGACAAGTATCTCATTGAATTTACTGCGACTGCAGGTCCAAGTAAAACAAACAGGATTTGGCCCATAAACTTTCATTCCAGCTGCCAGAGCAAAATTTCTAATTGATTAGTACAAAATGAATTCGCAGCAATACTGGGTTGCTATGGAACCTGAGCAAGTAGGCCAAGTCACTTTGTGGTATGTGCTGCTTCTCCTTCAAAAATACAAAACAGAAGGACTAGATAACACATTCATTATGCAGAGTCTTGCAATTTGGAAGCTAACTCAAAGAAAACAAACTGAATTCCAAGTATGGGCCCCTTGGCATCAATTTGTAATAATCTTACATATCCGCTTGCAGTGAACAGTCAAAATTATGTTCTTTGGATTTGAGGCAGGAATAATATAAGTTGAATGTCTCTGTATGAATGATACGTTACTTGCACATATTCAGAGGAAAACAGAACATAAACTTCTATTTTATCTCTGTGCCAGTACTTCAGATTAAGATTAAAAAAAATGAGGGGAAGATATGTTACAGTCTTTGGTAGACTTATGAAAGTACTTAGGAAACACAAACTTTGGAAATAGATTAACACAAAGAATCTGTTTCCCAACTTAACTAAGGAACTCTGCAAGATTCAGGCAACCACTTTAAATTTAGGGAAGAGACAGACCAGAGCAGACTCCAAATAGGGGAAAGTAAGACAAACAATAAACATGCCCTCAGTTTATGCTACACATTTGGCTGTAATATTTCAGAATACTGTGTATTTCTAGAATTACTCGATCTCTTGCAGGATTTGGCCTTCACAGATCAAGAGCTGATTCAAAACGGGTGTATTCATGGTAGTGTGAATAGAAAGACTGCCAGGAATACAGAGCGCTCAAGGAGATACTTTTAGATGAAGGACAGTAAACTGTTTCATAGACTGTATTTGGTGTATTATACTCGTATGTTTACAATTTGTCCCAAAAGAGGTGAAAAAGAGTGGATATAGAAATGCTGACTTTTCACAGAACTGATACCACAAGGCAATGGGATTTAATAGTGTTCAGTATACCGAGAATAGGTTTATTTGCAATCAATAAATCATTAATATCAGCTTTTTTTTTCCCCATAATACCTTCTTTTATCAAGGTTCAACCAAGAATCTTTAAGAGCTTTACAAGCATTGAGTATGTAAGCTTTGAAATACTCCTATCAGATCCGTTGGGATCGTTATCAGATCAGCTGATAAATTCTCTGGGGAGCAGACTTACATGTCTGACAGACAAGGAAACTGAGGCACAGAGAAGTGAAATAATTTGCTTCAAAATGCTATTGTTTACCTGCATACTGTATCTCTGGCCTCTGAAAGAGTCTAAAAGGCTGTTGGTAACACTCAAAATATTTCAAATTAGCAGAATTCCCACCATGGAGGAAGGAAGGGGGAAGATGGGCAGAACTACTGTCATCGTGATTTCTTCAGTACAGCAACTACAGTAGTTCTCACTTAAGAACTTTTGCAGTAAGTCATACCCCTGAAAATGCTTGGCCTTTATACAACCATAAGTTATGAAAGTTTATAACAGCATTTTTGGTGCACCAGTGATGGTAAGCATTGTTACAAACAAAGTACATCACGATACAGCTCTGGCCTTTAAAATGAAGGGCACTTCAGGATAGGAAGGCTGTGTAAATGATAGCAGAGTGTGTTCTGTAGTGTGCTGGCTGGGTGTATTATCCTGTCAAAAGAAAGAGAGTGTAAACAGATGCAGTTCTGTTTTTGTCTTCCCCTCACTTTGCACAGTGGTTTTGAGTGATTTTTATTGACATCGAAACTAAATCTCATTGATCCATATTAAAACTGTAGCTAGTCTTGGCGCCGGAGAAAACCATGACCTGCTTACACAATGGAAACACTTAGGTACCTCTGTCTGATCAAAGAAATTAATTAATAAATATATCTAAAACTCAAGCAGTTTCATCCCACACCATATCTGATTGATTAAAACGCCCCAAGCATGAAGAAGTGCTGCAGGGCTGAGATCTCCTTATGTGAAAGAGCCCTATTTGAAAGGTGACAGACAGAGTGGCCATCGGGACATCCCCAAGCAGCACCTCTGAGGTGGATTGCTGACAACACACGGGATGAGGTGGGAAGGGCAGTGCCCTGCCGGCTTGGCAGTGTTCTGTTCCCCACAGAATATAAAACTCCGTGATTTGCTCCACTAGTATTTCAGGGCATCAGAGATCCTGCTGGGTTGAGGAGGGGAGTGGGAGAATATCTGGCATTTTGCTTTTCAAGGTGAAGGGGAACATATTATTTGAAGACGAGCCCTGATTATCACTTGGTAAAAGACTGCTTTCTCAGCGTGCAGGAGCCTCGCTCCCTCAGAGATGGAGAAAGAGGGAATTTTCCTAAGGGACAAACAACATTCATGCCTATCTCGTGGCAGCATACCGTGCCTTTCCCGTGGACAGCAAAAAACACCTCTGGAAAAAGAGCAAGCTGAACTAACTGTCTGGCAAAACATGTCAGTGAATCATAGGTGTAAGGAATAGTTGAGCAGATTTATTGCTGTTCTTTAACAATAGGTGGTCACAACATTCTTAGTTTAACAGGGAATATATATCTTGTGTTTAGAATTGATTAAAAAAGCAGTCTTGGAAAACTACTCTTAGTTATTTATATTTCCTGAATTTCCACCTGCACTTATGTTTATTTTGTTTAATTTAATTTTGTGTATTTGATTTATAGGTATGGAGCCAGAGGGGAAAATAAATGAAATAAAGGGGACAAATGAATATCATCTTAACAAGAAAAACCTGGGCAGCTGCCATGTCACCAAAATTAAGAAATGAATAGTTGGGCCTCGGAAATGAGAAATAATCACATGCCCTGTATGAAGACTGGCATATTGGGGAAAAGGGCCATGCAAGGTTAAGAAGGAATGAATAAATTCCTTTGGACTGAAGTGGAGTATGAAGAACATATGTTACATGGACTTCACCCGCCTTGTGGGTGATTTGTGTTACTCTTCCAAATTATGTTTTTTCCCTCCCTTATGCAGTCAAGATATGCAATGATTTTCTTTATCCGTTTGCCAGGATGGTGCATTTTCTATCAAGGAAATCACAAAGGCAGCGGGAACTCAGGAGCATTCCTGTTCCTACAGGGCAGACCATGTTTCCTTTGGGTGGAAAATATCTAGAATGGCGGCGGCTTTGTGAGGGACGATGCGATGCTGGGATATATAAAACCACCGCAACTGTATGCCTCTTATCTGCCTCTGTCCCAGCACAGATCATGGGCTGAGCTTTTGGGCCTTATGCAATTATTCCCCAAATGAAGGTAGAATGCAATTGTTCTACAAAAAGGAAGAACAAATAACCTAGACCTCAGATCTCCTTTCCCCCAGCTCCTGAAGTTACTAACCTGACCCAAAACAGCAGAAAACAATTATCCATTGAGCGAGATGGAGAGGAGCAGGGAGGAAATTATTCCCCTCTGAAATGCAGTTCCTCTGGGGTTTGGGGTTCTCTGGAGCAGCACAGCCGCACTTAGAATTTTTTGCCAACACAAGAAAATAATTTGGCAGATTTTCAGAAAATTACGTGGGCAATTGCCCGAGCCGGATACTCAGCTTGCTCATTTGTAGGCACAACAGTAGAAACAGATTGTGTAAGTTAGCTACACGATTTTCTGAAACATCAGTCTTCAAGGCTGAGATTGTGCTGTTATTCAAAAGCACAAACAGGTAATGTAATTTCCAAATATATGGGAGATTGCTTGTATCTCTTTCAAAATCAAAGAACTAAGGACCAAGAAAGACAGACTCTCTTCTGATAGAGACAGTATAAACAATCCTAATCACCACAGAATATTTATATGATTCCTTGTGAAATATTTACACAAGTAATTCACATCATCTAAAGTTTTAAGGGAAGTGCAAGCCCCTAATTATGGATCAGCATTACAAAAGCTTGTGCGGCTTTATTCAAACCCAACTTGTAAAAGAATAATGTAATCAGTAGGAAGGCTGATGAGCTGCCCGTGAAATGGCCTCTCTCAATCTGACACTAATGCTCTATCTGATCCAAAACACCCAATATAAAGTATGAAGTTCTCTGCAAATGATTACATGCAAATCTCCTAAAAGGTCCATTTTCCTTTATTTGAACACCAAACTGTAGAAACTTGTAGGCTTTGTAGAAATTGCTCTCTCTAAGCCTAATGCTAACAAAAAGGTTTACGCTTGCCTTGCAAAACTTTTCCTGATACGCTTGGTCAAGGCAAAGCACCCTTTCGTGTTCCTGTTCCCCCAGCAGGAAAGAGTTATACCTGGGCCACTGCAAGAATTTTTCACCTGCCCCAGCAAATAACATTCACACAAATATTTCGCAGGGTGGTTGGCACTAATTTTCTAAAATTCACTTCTGAAGTAATGCCAGGGGAGTCAAAACTGTGGAACGCTAGAAACCAACCAAACTTGCATGACATTTTAGAGCCCACCTACCAGGGAGCAAAACTAAACCATCCTATAGCTAAGGCACCAAAAATCCACCAGTTCAGCTCATGATTGGTGATACGCTTTGGGACATTCCTGGCCAGTTAGGATGGGTTTTACATACATTGTGTGTAAAACAGTACATGGTGAGGCAAACTATGCTGTTACGGAATAAAACGTGCATTTCCCCTGTTAACTAGACTGTCACAAAGGAGCATCTCTTGAAAGGAATGAAAGTTGCAGTTGTTAAGAGAAAGCCAGGACTTATTTGGGGAAACGAAAGGATAATGTGACATGGTGCAATGTCGTCTCTGTAGGGCCTTATCTTCCAGAGGCCACTCATCCCATCTGCAGTTTGCGTTGGAGTGTCCTATTTCTCTTCACTGATTACACAGGGAGCCTTGGGTGATCCTAACTCAGGTGCCTAAGTGAAAGTGGCATGAACCCTGGGCTTAGCGTCCAGAACCTGCCTGAAGGTAAGATGATCTCACTGAGACATTTTCAGCAGTGATATTTGGGTTTGCTCTGTAATACCTAAAGCCCCATCCTGTGTGCAGGCTTAACACTTCCCGTCCATGCTCATAGGCAAAGGTGCTGTATAGTAGCGATGGAAGCGGAGACTAAATGTATAGGCAGCTGGAGATAAAAGTTGCAGTGAAGGAGAACTTTGAAGCAATGATATTTTATGCTTCTCTTGGGAAGAAACAGTCTGCCTGAGTAAGTGCAGTCCAAGGAAAACATGCGGCTGCAGATCTCTGGAGCGTGACAAAGGGGTATCAAAGTTATACTGCAGGGAGAATCCAACCCGTCTATCTGTAAGCTCTCTGGGGAGGAAATTTGGGGTGAGAGGAATGTTGCCTCAATAAAGAGATTGTACCTGTTCCTATTTTTGTTAAAATTGCTGTTGGCTTTGGATTTCTGCATTGCATAAAGCTAACGAACATACTCGTTTAGCCTCTTACACTTACTGGGACAATTTCTTCCTGATCCTCCTCTTTATCCCAACTGGGGTTGGATGCTTGCATCCCTAAAATTGCATGGAAGTCATTTTCCAGTGACTGTTATTTCTTATATTCTGGCCAATCTCCCTTCATTTTGGGAAGACCTTTTTTCCAGTGCACTATCTCAAACAAAGCAAACAGCCTCCCTTCAGCATCTTAAGAGTCATGGTTCGGAAGATCATTCTCTTTCTTCAGCTGAGCAAAGAGATCAAGGCAATCTAGTGCTAAAAGACTGTTCTGAGATGGACTTCTAAAGGGATCTGATTAACAAGAAAGGTTATTTTCCATAGCAGCTTCTTTCTGTGAGCTAGCCCTGGGGCCCTGAACTTGAAAACAGGAGAAAGTGTGAGGCTCCCACAGAACGGGAAGCAGGCTGGCTGCAGCGGGGTAAGACTGAGCCTGAGTTAACGTGCCCTAGACACAAGCAGCGGGGCATGGTGCCATGCTGGAGGGGCTGCAGCCCACGCTAGCACCTCTGCACAGTGCTCTGCTGCGGATGGGCCAGCCTGCAGGACCCCTAAGTCTGTCTCTCTGCACCCAGGTTGATGGTGGGTGCAATTCCTTTCCCTCTGAGAGAGACTTGCTGTGTAACTGGGGGAAGAACTCTTCAGACCTGTCTGGTCTGATCCTTATGCATTGGATTCTCATTTGACACTCACCTTATGCTCCCCCAGGAATGCATTTGAATCTTGCACATACCCTGTGCCTGGCGCAGCTCATTAAAAAAACAGACCTATACTGCATCTCCCAGCAATTTCGGTCTTTTTTGTCTATTTATTCTGCAGGCTTTTTGAGACACAGGCTGCTTCTCCTTGTGTGCATGTGAAGCTAGCAAAACAGCAGGACCTTGATCTTGTGTTTGGCCATTAGGTGTTCTTGCAATGCAAGCTGTAAGAGTAGGGAGGTTGTTTGTGCTCGAGTAGCTGTAATTATTGTGGAGGAGAGCTGTTCACAATGTTCTGCAGGCAGTGAGAGGCTGAGAGTGTCCCTTTGCTACAATCTGAAGGCAGGATGAGTGCTACCTTTCCAGGGAGGTCAAAGTGAAGACCACAAGCTTACAGAAAAACCTGCGAATAAGATGTGCAGCCCTCATTGCTCTCATCCAAAATTTCCCCTTATAAACCTACACTTCAGCTTCATTTTCCGAGAAAACTTCCTGAATTCTTGCTAAGGCAAAGAACCAAAATACAGCTATGCTTCTGTAGGTGATGCTCTTCTCTCCCAGGAAAAATTGCCGGTCAGTGCTGTTGCCCAAGAAGGCAATGCAGGAATATAACAATATTATGCTAGCAAAACACTGATACTGGACGAAAATTGTGATTTGCTTTACATTTGTTTCAGGTTTAGAACAACATTAGCAAGTAAAGAGCAACAGTCACCTGCAAGAAAAAGGGAGATTGGTAGAGACAAAGTTTCAGGTTGTTGAATGGCATTTCCAGTCCTAAAATGGGAACAATTATTTTTCCACCAAAATGACTGTATGTCTTTCAACAGACAACAAACTGACTTGCAAATGCAATAGCAAAACTTCAGAAAGTTTCGGAGACATCATTGATGTTATTGTTTTTTTTCCAAAGCCTTGATTAAGATCTTTAAAGCTGCTGTTTGAATACCCTAATCATTGCTTTACTGATTTCTGCCTTATAAGAAAAAAATCTTTACCTTGACTTTTGTTCAGTTCCCTGCTCAGTGAAAAATGTGAACATTTTCAAGTCACTATGCAAAGAAAGGTCCCAAGTAGGAGAGATTTTATGGATAGATGGAAGGTAATGATAATTCAAAACATATAAAAGGCACATGAGAATTATTTGTAAAAAAAAAAATAAATCCCAGTAGTTTGGGGAAGGATTCACAGCAGTGTGGGCTATAAGCAGTAGAGCTAAATACAAGGAAAAGTATACCCATGGTCTCGTTCACTTAACAGTCTCTCTGTCTCTCATTCCCCCAGCCTCTGTCTTTTTCTGAGGGATAGTTAAAGGAATTGGTTGTCTTCAAGAAAAAGCTGTTTCAGAAAGATGAGGGCAGTATTAGAAAAGAATTCAGTGCTTGGAAAGAAGGCACCTGAACCCATGTGAAAATGTGCTACAGGTTCTGCCAGAACAGAACAAACTACCAATCCACCTGATTTACCAGCCTTTCCCCATCACTGGCTAATTCCAGCCGTGCGGTGCTCCCATAAGGCAATTAATTACACCCTATGGTATAGGGAGAAATCTCTTTCTGATACTACATAGTAATCAAAGTTATGCAAGACAGCAAGATGACTAATAGTCCTTATTTTTTTCCTGACTGTTGAAACAGTATGTGCTGTGTGTATTCCAACTCATAGGTAATTACTTTTCTCGGTTTAAGGTGTTTACCCCAAAATTAACGTGAAACGGGTATTTTCACATGCTAGTGATGAAGTATTTCCTGCTTTCTTTTTTAAATGTAATGGTTTTGATTGGGAGCGGAGAATCCTTATGTTTTGGGTGACAAACAGCCCTTGTTGGTTATCTTGTCCATCTCTGAGGTAGCTATTATAGCATAGATGTCTCTTCTATTATAAGTCTAATTTTAAATTCGTGGTCAATTAGACTGGGCAGCCTGTTCCAGAGTCTTAGAGGTCTAACGACGCCCACTCTCAGATGTGCTTATGTTATACTGCACTGAACACTCTTTGGTAGGCTGGGGAACAAAATAAGTAACCTAGTGGTCTCTTTTATCTCTAATTTTGATGATTACCTTCCTGACCTCTTTGACAGGCTTGACCTTATATACACTGTCCAATATTTTATACAGCTATTTTCTTTCTCATAGTTCTTTTCGAACTAAAGGCCCTGATCTGCAAGCACCATGCAGACCCAGCTGCCTTTCATCAGGTTGCTACGCAGTCCACATGTGTGTCGGCCAAATGACTGGAGCGGAGAAGCTCTTACTAAACAGCCCTCGAGGCACTTCTGCAGACGTAACGGCGGTTCCACCGTGCTTTAATGAGCAGCTCTGGCTTCAGTTTTGCCCTGATTTTTACCTTTTGGCTATCTCTGCACACACTCATATGAGCTATGTTCTCCCCATGCTCTTTTAAATTATGATTGCGCAGCACCCACATGCACAGAGGAGAGGCTCTTTTTCTCTCCCAGACAGTTTTTCGAGAAATGCTTTTAAACAAACCAACCAAACAAAAAAACCCAAACCAGGTTAATCTAACACCAAACTTTCAACAAGACTATTATAATTCTCATGGGAGAATTACATGCAAACAATCTTGTACATACGACACTTCCCAGCAGTATTACAGTGTTTTCTTGTCTTACATACAGAAAAATACAGTAGCTATGTTATTTCTCTAAGCTGTTTCTTCCTGATGTTAGATCCTGTATAGTGATCCTATTAGTGAAGGTATTATTATAAACTTAGCTCCCACTTGAACTCCTAAAGTGTTCCTTTATCACAGTCTTATAAAAATGCTTGGAAAATTCATTTACCAACCAGTTCTGAAGCATTTGAATTACCTGGAAAAATTCAAAGGCTGACTGGAAAGAAGTGCTAAAAATTATTTGGAAAAATTTAAACAAGCAGAACAGCTACTGCTTATCAGTGAGAAGAAAGATAAAATAAGCAAGGATTTGTGTGTTAGGATAATTATCCAGACCTTCAATTTCCTCACTTAGTATATTTATTTAGGCACTGTAATTAAGCCATTTAATTGCTCAGTATCCTCTAAGAACTGACCTTGATGTATGAAGTAAAATGATATTAGAACAAGATAAGAAAGAATAGCTAAAATGAACTTGGGAAGTCTAGAAATGGAAAAAGCGTTTCAAAATGTATGCCTTTTTGGTTCTATGTATGATCAGTTGTCTTTTGTTCATAGCGTGTTAAAAGTCACAGGAGACAGCAAAATGAATGTAAATGATGTGGAAATACGAAAAACAAAATTTGGATGGCTTTTCCGTATAGACTGGATTGGTCCCAATCTGTCTGGGACCAAATGTCCCAAATTTTATCAGGTTTCTTAAGCTCCTAAATTACATGTGATAGAGTATGCATACAAGTCATGGTTTGCAGAGCTCCGTCCTTAGAGCAAAGAACTAAGATTCACCTTTCTGTACTTAAACTGAAATGCTGAAGTCACTGAGTGTTGAGGCCCTGACAGCAAGCAGATCAGGATTTTTTGGTTATGTTGGAGCTTGATTTTTTTGTAGGTGCAGAGAACCCACAGTTCATGGTGAAGACAGTAAGTGGATTTTGGTGTGCATCTGTTTATATAATCAAACAAACAAAATTATGCTTAAGAGCCAATGGCTGAAATTGCTAACACACGTAATCATAAACATGGGCTATTTCCAAATATATCTTAAATGGTCAAGAGTCACCTGCACACAGACTTTGTACAGAAATAATGACTGTATTTTTCACGTTATTGGTTGAAAAAAGCTGCTGTCTTTCTCTGTGCCTTTGGGCATAAACTAACCCACCCCACGCCCATGGGAAAAACAACACACATTTGGAGATGTTTTGAGGGAAACAAAAGCTCACTGCTCCCTGTCATAGGCTCAGTGTATACAGAAGCTCCAGTAAAACTCATTTACATTTGGGATTCTGGCAATGGACAGGTAAAGGCGCTGTTGACAAACTGTTTTGCATCTGAAGGTTCCCAGAGTTGCTTATCTAAGGCTGTTTCGAAGGCAGCTCTGGTTGGACCTGTCTGCTGTTCACAATAACCGTGCTATCTTCTGGTTTTTTCTTTTCTTTTTTTCTTTTTCCTTTTTCTTTTCGTTTTCTTTTATTCTGAAGCTGATGCAAAGATAGATGTGAAAAGGCATGACATTTCCTTTTTGTTACATGCTCGTGATTTTTATTGTGCAAGTCCCCGAGGTAGCTAAACCAGCACCTGGCACTATTTGAGTATTCTGGCCTTCCAGTCAGTGAAAGCAGAGGCTCTGGAATCTGGGTGCAATAGAGCTACTTCATAATCAAAGTGGTCATTCTGGTGTGAACATTAAAAAGTCCTGACACACACACAAAAAAGGGTTCTGGTAGCCATTATTCCATGCCATTTACCCGGCAAAAATATATACACTCGTACAAGCTCTGTTATAAACTCTGAGCAATTTCTCTAAACTTGCACTTAGCTGTGAAGTCTGCTGCTTCTATTTCAGGTTTGAAGAAAGCTTGTCTACGTTTTCAGAGTATATCACTTCTAATAAAAGATACTACCTGTGCCTGTAAGTGTTTTCTTGACTAACTCCTCAGATTATCACACCTACAAAAAATATGCCACTGGGCTGATATTTCAAGGTCTCAAATGGCATACAGATGCTTGCTCATTTTGAGAAATAGTTTTCTACTGCAATATTGGGTTTATAACTGTATTGGTAACAGTCAGAATAATTTAAAGCTCTTCAGGTAGTTAAGCACCAAACAGATTTCATAGAATCATAGAATGGTTTAGGTTGAAAAAGGGACCTCGAAGACCATCAAGTTCCAACCCCCCTGCCCTGGGCAGGGACACCTCCCCCCAGCCCAGGTTGCTCCAAGCCCCGTCCAGCCTGGCCTTGAACACCTCCAGGGATGGGGCAGCCACAGCTTCTCGGGGCAACCTGCGCCAGGGGCTCACCACCCTCACAGTGAAAAATATCTTCCTAATATCTAATCTAAATCTCCCCTCTTCCAGTTTGAAGCCATTCCCCCTCATAGATTTCTCTGCATCCTCCCATTTTTGGTTGGGGGAACACTCACATCAAGTAATAAAAAGGATGTGAAAACCTGGTGTGAATGAGAGGAAATAATCCTGTTATTTAAAATATAAGAAAATCTACCACAGGTCTCAAACAGCACAGGTAAAAAGAGAAAGTCAGCAACCTGAATGTGTCCATTTATGGAACGATCTATACTTTGTACACAGATTTAATTTTTGACCTTTGTTGTACTGTATCACTGATGCCATCCACGTGACTGTGTAAACACAGGCAGCAGAAGCAAAGGCTATTTGGACTGCTCTGAACAAGTGGAGAACTGAAGGCTGAAAGCACAAAAAGCACAGTGGGCACTGGAAGTTAAATCGGCTGGAAACAGAGTGAGGGAGACCACCAGGAGCTGCAGGAGAAAGCTCACGGGATATGAGGAGAAGACAAAAAGATGGGAGAGTTTTGTATGCACTGCAAAGTGTGATGTACAGGAAGGGAATTCATGAAATTATGGTGATGAACTTGGCCATTGGACTGGCAGGGAGGGAAGGTATAGCATCTCCACCTGATTTTCCCTCTGGTTTACTTAGTAAAACCTGTGTATGTTCTGAAAATGTATCATGGGGAAAAAAGCCCTCAGCTGCTGTAACTTGTGAGCTAAGTCAGGTGGAGGAATAGAGATTGGTCTGTGGCTCAAAATCTCCACAGCAACAGGCATATCTGCTGCTTTTGTTAATGCTAGTTGGAAAATGGAAGGTGCAACATTTTATTTAGAGAAAGCAGTTGTGTCTGATTATACAGTAATGCTAGTTTAAAGCTCAAACAGGCATGGATTTTCTCTAACTGTGAAAACAACTCTTTAAGTCATTAACTTCCGTGGTTCCTCAAGAAATAGGTATATTTAAAATAATTTCCAACCTGTATGGCCAGCCATTGTAAAAATTATTGCTGATTTTTGTAAAATAAAAATAATACAAGGTCTGCTTTTGCTGTGGGCAAAGGCCAGTTGGAGGAACAGGAAAGGTTTTATGATGTATTCCATTCTTCTTTTTTCCTTGCTGTTGATGTGATGCTGTGGAGTCAGCCAAGAGATGGATCAATAAATATCTTCTTTACGCTTCCCGTTTTATCCTTCCCAATGGTACAAGGCGGCTGTTAAACCATGTAATGGAAAAGTGGACTGGAAGAGTGATTTCTGTACCCATCACTGATGGAACTGGAATTACAGTTCTTGGAGCTGTGCTTCTCAAACCATTGCATTCTCCCAATCTCAATTGTTCATTAATTCAGTAGTCTCTTTCGCCACGGCAGTACTAAAATCCATACAGAAATGATCCATCTTGCAAATTGCACATT
This sequence comes from Ibidorhyncha struthersii, assembly GCA_013398815.1. NCBI lineage: Eukaryota > Metazoa > Chordata > Aves > Charadriiformes > Charadriidae > Ibidorhyncha > Ibidorhyncha struthersii. The sequence continues at coordinate 607,880 of VZSZ01010131.1, forward strand.
GCTGTACAGGCAGGAATTGCTCCCTTCAGATGCCTGGCAGGTGATAAGCACATGCCCTTGAGCATGAGGCTTTTTTTGCAAATCCCTGTTGCGTTATGCAGATTTCTAGAACTGATTTGAACATTTTCTGAATAACAGCATCTTCTTCTGACACCTGTTCACCATGGCCTTAGGAGTCACTGGAAAAAACCCTCAAATTCCAAACTCAGTTTCCAAAGCTGTCCCAGCAGAACAATACTTGGTGTTTGCACATCACGTTTTAGCTGACAAACTGTTTGACAGAAGCAAGTTTGCTTCTTAAAGGAGAAAATGGATGGGGAGCAAAGCTACCTGGCCAAAATCTTACAGTGGATCAGATAAGAGCACAACACATCCCTCGATTCCCACCACAGGGAATCCACTTGATCCTCCCGTTTGCTTAAGAAACCTTAGCGTTATTAGAAAGAGAGAAAGAGTGGCATCGAGACTGAAAAGGAAGCAAATGAAACCAATCTGCCCCTCACACCTTGATGTTTAATGGGAATCTGTAATGAATAGATGTGTTTTGTGAAAGGTCTGTTCTAATAAAACCTGCCTTCATCTCAAAAGGGACTGGAACTTGGGTGAAATGAACACTAATAATACCAGCTTATCGGCTATTCTGGAAAATCCTATTTATAAGCCTATGGATGCTAATTAACTGTCTCGCAATGTCAAGCAGAATTGTACATTATTCCCAAATGAAAGAGCAGGGAAAGTGTTAAAGAAGACAGCACTGATTAATGTCAAAGCCAGGTGTTTTGTATACCCAGACTCTCCCTGTCTGACAACTTTCTCCCATTATTTTGCCTTTTTATGTAAGTCTTCTGTGAACTCTCTCAATAGCCATTTTTGTCCTTTCTTAAAAGATCGCAACTTGGCAAAAGCACAGTGAGCCTCTGAGGTTGTCCCAGAGCCTGAACGTGCCAGAAATCAAGCAGAAGCCACTATGAAGTGGAATGAGTGCATTTATGATTGACCTCTGAAAAAGGATCTTATCTGGCAGCGGTGGTAGAAAAGATTCTGGCCTTTCTGAAAAGACTTGTAGGTAGAAAAGTTCACTGTAGGAAATACATATGTATTTATAAGCAGCACGACAGTAATGTGTAGCTACAGTGTAAGATCGATGGAGAAGGATTAGAAATGGTCTGCGAGACACTCAGAGACGGAGACACTCACAGCTGGCTTCAGACAGGTCGGCTCTGGAAATGAAAAAGCCACGTGGATACGGATGGGATGCTGCCTCGTAGCAACCTTCCCACGGTGTGTCCCCGAGTTAAAAGCGATCCTTGGCTCTTCAGGATTGCCGAGGACTAAAGAGACTCACCAGCACAGACTAGTGCCGTCACAAAACCCTGGTGCACTCTTGCGTGACAGATAGAAACCCTCAGGCTTTTCAGGTCTCCGGAGAAGTACAGACCGGGCTGAGATTCAGATCCTTTAAGGTGTGCCTACATGCTTTGCTGGATAAGAGCTTGGGAGGGAGGTGGATTGCTGAAATTCTCAGCTCGAGGTCCACCACCACCAAGTGTGAGCATCTGAGCTTCACTTGCCGTGTGCAAAGTGTGCATCGTGTCTCAACAGAGCTGATTACCTAGGGTCATTTTCCACATGGACCAATCTCATTGATTTTAATTGAATTACTAATAGCATAAGGCACTATTTAATGAGACCCAGGGAAAGAAGAGGCTGGAAATCTCTGTGTCCCAGATCCTGTTGGCTGTGTTCTTGCAGAGGTACATTTATCCTGTGAAAAAGCCCACTAAAATCAATGTGCATCCCTATAGAATGACTTTTTGCCCAGTCTGATTAAGAGGAAAAAAAAAAAAAGGCTTATTTGGATGAGAAGAGTTGCGTAGAAGTATGGCATTATTTTTATACTCTTTCTTATTAATATATTAAACCCCCGATCATTCTTCAGGGGAGATGAAGCACACCAGTGCTCGACACGCCTATAGATTACAATCACCCATGTCATTCTGTCAGATAGATGGCTTTTCCATGGTGTATCCTAGATGGCCAAAATATCAGGAGGATAATTTGTCTCTAAATTATGGCTGTTAGTAATTAATCCTCTTTTGCTCTAGACTTGAATGACCTTTATAAAGAAGCAGTTTAAATTAAAAAAAAAAAAGAAAAAAGAAAAAAGAGGGGAAGAAATGAACCATCCCTCCAAAACCAAATATGCCTTTGTCTTAAACTTGCAGTAAGAACGACGAAAAGACTCAAAAAAAAAAAAAAAAAGCCCAAACAAATAGCAGACGCAAAATATAGCCCAGAAGATGTACGCTAACCGACTTCTGCTGTATTTGAGGATATAAAACTTTCCTGTAGTGGCAGTGGGAAGCCTGTGACCTATCCAAGGCTTGGCAGAGCCAGGTCATCTCTGTGATAAACTGTGCAGTCCTGCATTTCCATCTTGAAAAGTTTCCTGATGAAGTGAGAAAGAAAATGTCCGGCCTCTGTAGATATGGTGTTTCTTAAAACCTTGATCAAAATCAAATGTCTCCCTCCCTTTATTAGGAACGCTAAACAGAAGCAGCTGTGCTAGGGACATGTATGCTGTCAGTGTGACCTTCAGAACTGGTACCTGCTCCCTGGTAATTACGTAGCGATAGCTGTTCATCGTATAGAAAGTGAATCCAACACCTTGTAGGAAATACCTCTGAGGAAACACAGTCATGATGAAATGCTGCCCTGCTTTATTTGTGTGAGTGAATGCTAGCGTTCATAAAAATAAACGACTACCGTGACAGATAAGAAACAGACATCGTTTTTGCGCAGATTTTATGCAGACCATTCCAGGTGAGGCATCTCTGCCTGTTTGTGTGATTGTCTTACTTGCAGATTTTTGGCTTGGACCTTTGCTTTTGTTGAAAAGGAGAGGAGAGCCTTTCTGAAACCGCCCCAAATGTGTGGAGAAGGGCAACCTGTTAACGTAGTTTTTTAAAAAAAAAGACATAGGAGAATAAACAGAATGATTTCTGGTAAAACCACCCCTGTGCTGCCTGGGGTTTTTGGTGGTAGGCAATTTGGGCAAGTGAACAAGGGAAAGAACAGGGGCCTGGTGAGTCTGGCTGGGAAGGTTTAAGTAGGGAAAACCCTTTTTTTGCCATATTTACTTTTGCTCATCTAAAAATCTGGGAGCTTATCTAAAGAACGGTGGCGACTTCTTTTTCAGATACAGCAATCTCTTCTGTCTCAGATTTGTTATATGTGATTCTAAGCTCTGTCTAATTGAGACTGCCTTATCTATGTTATTCTTAGAAACCAGAAGTTAATCCATAAGAGCCACAAGTTTATCTTTCTCCTTTCTAGCCACATCTCAACTCAAAAAAGCCCATGCGCTACCTCATTTATCAAAATAACATGGCAGCCAGTCCTTCTGGAAGAACATAACGTGAGATATGCAGGGCAGGACGCCCACGTTCCCAGGGCTCTTTTTGGGAGTGGGGGGCTGGGTGCCCATACTATGTCCCTGTGGTGCCTGGGAGGTTTGGTTGGGTGGTTGGGACAACCGAATGCTAACGCAGCATGATGGGAGAGAAAACAGCCTTGCTAGGACCCAAACCCCCTCCAGATCCCCATCTGAAAGCCTGTGCCTAGGGAGGATGACCAGAAATGATCATCTCTCCATGGGGACTCATAAGACTAAGATGTTCTCCCCTCATCCATCACTAGCTCATCGTACCCGGTCCTGTTTTGTGAATGAATGCAAACCATCAGTTTTCAGAGCTGTCAGCTCGGCAGCAGTTACTACACAGAGAAAGCCCATCCTGCGTCTCTCCCAACATCCAGTGTATTCAAACCTGAGTCAAATGTCCACATGGGAAATGATTATATTAGGTGTAAAGGTTCCCTTGGAGAATTGAGACCTGTGTTTATTTGCAGATCAGGTGGGGTTTGCTATTAGGGTTAAATGACGGAATGGGATGTTTGCGGGAAAATGTTTAAATAGTTCTGGTTCAGTGAGTGCAGATTCCCAGTAAGCACTGTAACAGAGGTGGATAAAGGGTGCTGGAAAGTTAATTGCTTGGCCAGGTTTAGGCACAGCTTTAACCCCCTTTAACAATTGCTTTCCCAAGCAATTGTTTGGCTTTCTGAGTCTAAATATGGGGCGAAGCAAGCTTCCCACTTGCTTGAAGAGTATGGTCGCTTCTGAATTATCTCACACAGACTTCTTGTTTGGTTTGGTCATGATGAAGCAACAAAACCAAACAGCTCACAGGGATGTGAATGTATACACCTAATGCATCCAAAGCTTGCATCAGGTCTCCAAATATGAAAGGACCAATTCAAATATCTCAAACCCAGTTATTCCCAACACTCAGGGTTTTCCAGTTCAATTATGTCACACAACGTGATGTTTTAGTCTTCAGCCAAAGCTATCAAAATCCACAGTGGTGGCCCATTGAAGGAGTGGGGTTGTTGAGAGAAATGGTTAAAAAGCATGTGTTGGGGAAAAAATCTCTGTTGGCGTGGTGGGAAATATGTGAACGTCAGCATAAGCCAAGTCCTGAAGCACAAAAAGTGCTTTAAGATCAGTGAATTGGACAATGTTGTTGATCCCTGGAGCAAAGAGGAAAGGTTTGAAAGAGCAACAACTGTATGAACGACCCAAACATGAATACTTAGTTGATGGGTCACAGACTCAGAAGCATTAGGAATGGAAAAGACCTACGGGGTGAACCATGATTATTCTGCTTCAGTGCTCAGTCTTGTGTTTCAAACTGGACACAGACTTCTGTGACCCAAATGTAGATTTTAATATGTGTCTTGTACAATTGGGTCCTGAGTCAATGTAGAGGGAATATTAAACTGCAAAGCATGAACAGGGATTTAAATAACAAGAAGGGCTTTTTGGACTGGTTCATTTATTTCCCCGTGCTTTGCCTTGCCTTGCCTACCCTTCCCTCTTTTTTTTTCTTCTTTTTAATAGGTTTTGAACGCTGGTGTGCATTAACCTATCTGTAAGGCCAAACAAATATTCTGTTTTGGAATGGAAACATTTTCTTTCCATGGTGTTTGAAATAGGTACGTACAATGCAGGGATTCACACCAAACAAAAATCTGCTAAACAAAACTAGCTGTTCCGCCAGCTGAATGCGAAGTGCAGGTCTTTTACCCCAGGACATGATTTTTAGTGGTAGAAATAGCGAGCTATGTAAAAAAAGAGGTGAGATCTTACAAGAACAGGAAATTGCTCCAAGTCATCCTTATGGAATCGGGGACAGAGGGGAGGAAGGAAGTGCAGGAGCATGTGAAGAAAATTTCTAAGAAATTTCAGCTAGCGGCCACGTGTGGCACTGATAAGCTCAATATGTGGCTGTATTGTACGCACTGATTTACACAACCTGCAGGAGAACTTACATCCGAAACAGAGCAGGAGAACAGTATTTATCCCAGTATTTTCTTGTATGGCATTTCAAGGCAACCAACTTGCACAACTGGAGTGAAATTTCAAGACAAGTCATAAGAGCCATCTCTATATGTGAAACGGTGCTAGCGAGGTCCAGTGGTGTTTTATTGCCTTTCCGAAATCCTGTGAAGCTAGCTGTCATTTGGATTCTGGAGACCGACCTCTGATCAAAGTTCCCCTCAGCTTTTCTCCTTTTTGACAAGCGCCCAGTCTCTGCGTGCTGGGCTTCAACCTTTTTTTCAACTCTATTACTTTATGTAAAAGTTTGCAGACAGCAGGAGGAAGGCGAGCTGCAGCCTGCTTGACTGACAGCAGTTCAAGACTCTCGGAAACGAAGGGACAAGATAGGAGCACCAGTACAATGCTGGAGAGTCAGCCTAAATGAATAGCCATCCTAGCTGCACACTTGAAGCAGAAAGAAATGAAATAAAATCTCAAAACAGAACACAGTTTTTTTTTTTTATGATGAGAGTGATGACACACTGGCCCAGGTTGCCCAGAGAGGCAGGAGATGCCCCATCCCTGGAAACATTCCAGGTAAGGTTGGACGGGGCTCTGAGCAACCTCATTGAGTGGAAGATGTCCCTGCTCATTGCAGGGGGGGTTGGACTAGATGGTCTTTAAAGGTCCCTCCCAACCCAAACTATTCTGTGATTCTATGATTTCCACATTTCTCAAGATCGTGATTGTGTTACGGTAGCTGCATCCTTCCTGCCCAGTGCGCTTGCTTTCCTTCTTAGCCTGGCTTAAACCTGCACCGCTTCCTAAGCAGACTGATTTTGCTGGTGGATTCTAAGGCTGAGTACTTTTCCCGTTCTCAGAGCCGCAGGCTAAATATGTCAATAAATATATTGACATAGTCTTTGCAATAGCACCTGGGCTTGGTCTGCCCATGCACCAAACCCATCAGAAGCAATTTAGTCATGGACCTCTCTTTTAGCATGGTTTAACTGGTTGGCCTCAGCACTGCGGTACGTGGTTGCGTGGCTTTAAAGTGTCCAACAGATGTGCATGGGGCTGGCAAAGAACTGGAGTTGCATGGGGTTGTGCCACAAACCAGTGTAACATATTTACTCTCTCTGAACCTGTTTAGATTTCCTTTGGGTGGGAGCCCTTTGAGTAGGAGAGAGACTTGGAAAAAATACTCATTAGAAACTTGCTAAACAACCTAACAGATGACGAATGTCCCCAGCATTGAAAACTAGAGGTGAAAAAGACCATTTGCATCTTGTTTACCTCTTCCTACCTAAGATTGGCTGTGACTCGATCATCATATATTTTCATGTACTTTACTCTGATAGGCTTTAAATTACTCAAGTGATAAGGTCTATACACCATGCAATATGCTTTACAGTAATTGCAGTAGGTTTTGAATGAACATTTATATTCTAGATAGACTGATAATAAGACTATTAGCAATGTAGCTGAGGGGGTAGAACGCTACTCGCTTTCTATCAGGCTGGCCTTTAGTCAGATGGAACTGTCATTCTCATTAACGAAAGCAACAGAATGCTGTACACGAGGTACTTAAATACTACCGTGAAAGAAAGCATCTATCCAAATGCTCCTGAAATGTATACCAAAAAGATGTTGCTGTCACCATGGGTAATTTCTAACAAAGGCCGGGCTGATCGCTGAAGAAGTTCACCTCGCCTTGAAAATCATCTGCATGAAAAGTCAGCCTTCAGGGGAGCAGCAGAAGAGATTGCATCAAAACTAGTGCAATTTTTGCATCCAGCTCTGGAGCCCCCAATATAGGAAAGACATGGACCTGTTGGAGAGGGTCCAGAGGAGGGCCACGACGATGATCAGAGGGCTGGAGCACCTCTCCTATGAGGACAGGCTGAGAGAGTTGGGCTTGTTCAGCCTGGAGAAGAGAAGGCCCCGGGGAGACCTTGTTGCGGCCTTCCAGTACCTAAAGAGGGCCTATAAGAAAGCTGGGGAGGGCCTTTTTGCAAGGGCATGGAGGGATAGGACGAGGGGGAATGGCTTCAAATCGGAAGAGGGTAGGTTTAGATTAAACATGAGGAAGAAATTTTTCACTGTGAGGGTGGTGAGCCCCTGGCGCAGGCTGCCCAGAGAAGCTGNCGGGGAGACCTTGTTGCGGCCTTCCAGTACCTAAAGAGGGCCTATAAGAAAGCTGGGGAGGGCCTTTTTGCAAGGGCATGGAGGGATAGGACGAGGGGGAATGGCTTCAAATCGGAAGAGGGTAGGTTTAGATTAAACATGAGGAAGAAATTTTTCACTGTGAGGGTGGTGAGCCCCTGGCGCAGGCTGCCCAGAGAAGCTGTGGCTGCCCCATCCCTGGAGGTGTTCAAGGCCAGGTTGGACGGGGCTTGGAGCAACCTGGGCTGGGGGGAGGTGTCCCTGCCCAGGGCAGGGGGGTTGGAACTCGATGATCTTCGAGGTCCCTTCCAACCTAAACCATTCTATGATTCTATTAAAAAATAGGAATAAGGTCTATTCAAGGATTTTCTTCTATGTGCTGAAGATATTTCAGCAGTAGTCACATTTCAGCTATACTGGCCATCCAGTAGAGATTTTCGCAGAAAGCTGCTCTTCCTCAATACTCTGATGAGAATCATAAAAATGACTTTAACATAATTCAGGCTTCAAAACTTTTCTGAGAACTTGCTCTGATTCTGGTGACCACGTGCTGCAGGCTAATGCCTTCCATGAAGTAGGCAGTTATAGCTGAGGGGGAATCAACCCAAAAAAAGAAATCCAAGTTACCCTGAGTCTTCAGGCAAGCTGCATAATATTCAGTCCACAGCGCTGAAAGTGCTCTTCCAGCTTTCTAATTTCAGGTATTTGACACTCAGCCTGAACTCATGCCGGTCATTATTTGCATCACTTTCCAACCTGCAGCACTCTGTGCTGGTTGTCTGAGTTACTGTCCCTACCTCTGTGAGGAGCACCGGGACCCTTATGGCTGGATTTATGGCATTGATGGAATTAAATAAGCAGCACAACATCCACAACATCGCTGTTTTTCAGAAGGATCCTAATGATTCTTGTGCACTTCATATCCGGTCCAACCGATCCAGACTTCCCTCCCAATAAGCGGTTTTCCCATTACTGAATATATTCTGCATGTACTGAACCTTTTTCCTTGGCAGAACTCCTAGCTGAGCCCCGTGCAGCCTAACCCCTAGAATATGTCCTATGTGCTTACTGAATTTTTGATTAATCCCACATTAAATCTGCAGGCTTTGAGGTGCGCTGGGGAGCTGACATATTTACCCTTCCAGAGCAGCACCACCGTTATCTTTCCTAAGGAAGCACAGGAGCACCTTTGTTTTCCAGAATACGTATGGGTGAAGGAAAGACCATGGTCCTCACCAGTCACTCAGCTGCCACATCATCATTCTCCCCAAGTGCATTCCTTATGCCATTTATTAGCATTGCTAATACCAAGCACCTCATTTTTATGCCGCTAGCAGGGATTGTGAAAGCCATACTGAACTTTCTAATCCATTTATCTATTAATTTATTGTCTAATTAAGGCTCACAATGACAGTGCTATTTGTTTAAAAATGCCCTCGAACTAAACCAATACAAAACACGCATGCATTCAAATCAATTAAAATGGTACTTGCTAATGTTTTCCTTAATCAGTTGGTAACTGTTCCACTACCATTTAAAGGAAGGCAAAATTCATTTTAACTTCATCATAATCGTGTGACCTACTTGCACAGTGCCAAACTGATACAAATGGATGTTACTGTCATGTCATAAGGGCATGGAATAGTACCAGCCATGAATTTTGCAAGAGCCATCCTAGGAATAAGGCTTTTTTGCATAAAAGGGCCCTAGAACATCAGTTTCAGTGCAATCCCTGAAAGGCAGGCAGGCAAAATGGAGATTTCTGAAGAGTTTATTAACATTTACATCAAACCTCACGCTGCATCTTTGTGACTTTTTCTCCCAAGAGTTGTGGCTTTTGCACAACAGCAGCAGAGTCTGATGCCACACGCCTAATGCTGTGTGTTCATTACAGCAAAAAAAAATAAAAGAAAATACACTGCTCTTCCTATGTTGCTTTAACAATCCTGACCTCATTCGTTAGCTACCGAGCTGTGTCAGAGAGACTTTCCACCACACCATCCACACAGAGAAGTCCTGCACAACACTTTAATGCCATTTGTTTTGGCCGCTGACTTCAAAAGCAGTCACCCCTCTTGTTTGGATTCAAAAATCATAGAATCACAGAATGTGCAGGTGCCGCACATCCAACCCAGGTGCAGAAGTTACACTGTGATCTGCCTTCCTGAGACTGAGAGATCAAACCTGATGTTGATTGCTTACCGTTGGGAAGGATTTCTGGGGCACAGCTGGAAGAAAGCTCTGCACCTTCATCTCCTTCCCTGCCCCCAGAGCTTGCGGTAGGAACAGCGCAGATTATCATGCTGGAGAGAGTTGCTCCATTTGGTTATTTAGAAATATTTTAAGAGCATCTTTCGAAGCCCACAGTAATGCACATTGACACCGAGGTCTGAAAAGTAAATCCCTGTGGACTCAGTCTGTCCTGTTCAGCCTGGAAGTGCACAGAGGGACGTTCATTCAGTCTCGAGATTTGTGTTTGAACATGATTAAGGACAACCACTGCTGTTTTTCCCCTTCTGCATGAAGCATCGCTTTCCCTTCTGCTAGTTATTTATAGTGCCGCATAAGATATTTTTAAGATAAGGAAAGGCAGAAGGCGGCAGATTGAAGATACATATAGCTGCAGTTTCTTTTAGAATGACTAAATAATGTTTCTCAAACAATTTACTTCTTGAAAGTTTTCTTTTCTTTTTAATACTGAACAGGTAGCGAAAAGAAAATGAGATGTAATAAACAGGTTATTTGTACTTGCTACAAGTCAACGCTTATATTAGCAGTTTTAAAACTCCAGCTCTGCAGTGACTGCAGCGACACAGTCATACCTGGGATAGAAATCGCTCACTTTGCCTCAATTTTACGCAACCCTTTAAAAAGTGAAGAAATAAATCTGAAGAGACTTTTTTTCCTTTGCAAGGGAAAAGACGGGAGCGGGAGGGAGCTCTCAGGATCTGACCTTGCTCCTTCTGATGTCCAGAGGAGACTGCATCTGTGAGCTTCAAACCTTCGCTGCCTTCCAGCACAAGTGTCAGCCCACAGGCGTGCAAGCTGGTTTTCAAGCGACAGCTAAGCCACCTGAAGAGTTGCTCTGCTTTATCAGTTCAGTGGGGATTTGTTTGATCAGGTTTACTGGATGATGTCTTCCTGAGTGACAGCCGTGGGCCGGAGTAGCAGATGTGTGTTCAATAAAGCGCATTCCACTCCCAGAGCTTATTTCTTTCCTTTTGTGCCTTATTTACCTTGGCTGACATTATGACACTCAATTAGTCTTAATATTGGAAATGTTTTCTGGATTAGAGATTTCTGTTTAATAAAGCCTGGGAGGAAGTGCTAGGTCTGATTAGTGATGCCTGACTCAAAAGAAAATAAACTCCCCCAACAGCCTACTGACAGCTAACCTCCGAACCTGAATAATGCTGAAGTGGGGGTGGGCTGGGAGAGGAAACCACCACCGTGAAGGATTGGGACCTGCCATGGTCCAATACCCTCAGAACAGGGACCACGCAGGAAACCTCTTACTCATGTGTTGACTGGTTGGCTCACACGAGCAGCCTGAAGGTCTTCACCAAAAGGGTTGTCAAGCATTGGAACAGGCCGCCTCGGGGAAGGGGTTGAGTCACCATCCCTGGAGGTATCTAAAAGACACGTAGATGTGGTGCTGAGGGACATGGTTTAGAGGTGGACTTGGCAGTGCTGGGTTAACGGTTGGACTTGATCTTAAAGGTCTTTTCCAACTGAAACCTTTCTACGTTTCTATAAGGTGAAACTCCACCATATGGTTTCGGTAGCAGAAGAGGCTGTGCCAGGCTGTGGCCAAGCTCTCCCTGGGTCCTGTTTCTGCATCTTCACTATCTCTGTTGGCTGCTATGGGGGTGCTCTCTGTGGGGCGGTGCTGCTCACTGCATTACTGAAATAGGTCAGCTCAAAATCAGGCAAAAAAGTAACAATTGAACTATTATTCTGTCCCCTAGGATCTTTTCTACCGAAGGGAACTCAGCAGCAGCGTTGCTGCCCTCAGCAGAGAGACGATCTCTGCTAAAGCTCCTCAGCAGAGGCAGAGGAGGAATTGCTGCGGGCCTGGCAGGCAGGGCCTGGCAACACCACCACAAAGAGAAAGGGCAGGACAAAGTACAAGGACAGCAGTTCATGAAGAGGGCAGTGGCTGTAACCTTGGCTGAAGGGAGGGCTGGAGAAAAGCCTGGGGTAAATGATGAAGGAGAGCCCATGCTCTAAGAAGTGTCTTCCCATGAAATGAAGGGTCTCCAGGAGGCCAGACACCATGACCTGAGCTTTTTGGGGAACTGGGCTGCCTGTGGTCCACGGTCCACTTAGAAGTGGACCTTGTAGGCGCTGTTACAACTCAGTCCTGCTGCGGTGCAATGACATTGCCCTCGTCTCGTGCCTATCATGGCTAACACACAGAAGAAGGCAGGTGGGTGCAGACAGCTGTCCTCCCCCCCACATGGCCGCACCATTCCTTTGGACCATGCTGCTCTCATCCCGTGATTACACTCCACAGGGAGGTTCCTCACGTGGACCAAACTCAAACGCATGTGTCTATACCGCAATTAACTGCTGGCGAATGAAAGGCAGAGGGCACGCCAGCATCCTGCCAACCCAAAAGGGAGACGGTGGCCAGGCCCCTGGCTGTGCTCGCAGGTTTGCTGTCGGTACGGCACGCAGGATTGCTCTTGAGGGCAGCCTCAGGGATTAGAGGTATTTCATTTCCAGCTCTGAATATATTTTTGCAGAAACTTAGCAGTGGCAGAATACAAACTTACTTGGGTAAAAGGAATTTGGAGGCTCATGTTCTGCTTTCCAGTGTAGTAAGGTAGAACGAGTTTACATCAGCATTTAAATGTAATAATAAGAAGAATATATTAATGCTTTAATTAATTTAATAATAAGCTGGGGAAAGGATTGGTAGAAGATTTGTAAATAAATAATTGCATTGGTACATCCTGCCAGTAACACATCTATCGATACACGGTTGCCACATCTATATCGATATCTTCCTATATCAATATATGGGGTGAGGGAATTGTGGGAAAGTCCTTTTCTAATATTGGTGTGGGGTAAGTGCTGACAAAGAAATCACTGACATTTAAATGGAATTTCTGAACTGCAGATAATTCCAGGAATGTGCTGTAAGAAAAGTAAAGTTCTCCTGTTGTTCAGTTTTCGATTTTCAATTAATTTTATAGTACAAGTGATGCTGTGCTCTCGAGAAGCTGACATAAAAACAGGTTATTATGGGAAGCTCCTACAAAATGTTCAGCTGGTATTGTTAATTCTGTTTTAAAACAACTATCTCCCTATGCAATTATATTTCAATAAGCAAAAGGTTATCTCTGTTGTAAAGACACATAACGGAGAAAACACTCAAACTGCTGCACTGTTATTGCTGGAATTTATCCTCCAGCGTGACTGTGTTCTCAATTACAGCCGAACAAATGTATTAAATATCATTCAGATAGGAACATCATCTGGTAGCTGTATGTTTCTGAAAAGTTTTTAGATCCCAAGGAAAGAAGACTTTTTTCACCTACTTTATGCTCAGTTTAGGAAAATAAAGTAGAAACCAAATAGAAATAGCTGAGAAAGAATAGGAAGAATCTCCACACTGTGACCCAGAAGGGGAACACAGGATTTGTATTTGCTAGAATTATTATTGGTTTTGTTACAGTATCATCCACAGTGCGCCAAAACCCTTTTAGCGTGAACTTGTGCAAGTCACCAGTCACCTCTGATTCACTTGCCTCGTCTATAAAGTGGAAATAAATGTCTTTCCCACAGCTGGGTCTTGTAAAGAGACATTTGCAGGGTTGGAACACCAGTATAAACCGGTTTCTTATTCAGGGCTTTATAAACTGTAATGAAAAAAGGCTGAGTAATCACCAACAACGTCGATGTCTTATCTGAGATTCCCCCTGAGATCCTTCTAGTCACGGGAAAGTGACAAATTATTTTTCTTGTGTTTCTAATAGAGTCAAAATGAGCATGGCTCTTTGTAATAGGCAGTTCCTTAACAAGCCCTTAAAGTTTCATTATGTCTTGCTCTGCCGAAATATTTTTGCTGCAGAACCAGACATCAAAGATACAATATAGCTCTGGACACCAGGGCTACTTCACCAACTGCAGCTTTTAGGTTATCTGTAAGAGAGCAACATATTGTTTTGCTTTTATGAGATCCTGTAAAAGGAAAGCTGGTACTTAAAAAAAAATGAAGTGCTGCAAGCAATATATTGGCTGGATTAAGTTCACCTCCAATAGTTATAATTTCAAGGAATCTCTGTCAAGTTTCAGTATAAACACATTGTGGCTGTGCTCATGTGGAAAGTAAAAGAGGGCACAAGCTCCAGTTCACGTGAAGTAAAGATATTTGTTGGTTCTGACCCATCTCACTGAAATAACACCTGCAGAGAGGCAACATTTTTCTGGAAGTTGGTAGCCAGCATCTTGTGAACAAAAGGAAACTGTACACCATCCTTAAAGCAATTTTCACCAAACTACTTGATTGCCCTTGTGCCGAGGAACAGAGTACGGTACTCAGTTTTGCTTAGTTTAGAATAAGAAGAAAAATTAAAACCAGCCGGCTGTTAGCTTTTGTGAGGATGCATTCAGAAATGCTGTTCCGACAAACAAGTGTCTCCTTGAGATGGAAGGAAAACTGGACTGAGACGTATCTCATCTCACACCCCACTAACACTACAGATGGTCACTGACCAGTAGAGCAAGAGGGGGACTTGGCAGTGGCAGAGACGTGCGTTTCCTTGGAGCAGAGAATCAGTAACAGGTGGAAAACAAGGCAGCAATGGAAACAAGAAAGAAAAAGAAAGAAAAAGGAAAGGAAAGAAAACCACAGCTGATGTAATTCAGCTTCTGGGAGGACAGGGTGATTTGAAAAGTTAATTGAGATTAATAGGAAATAGGTCTGTACTTTGATAATTAGTCTCAGTTATGAAGTTTTGGTCCATGTATTTGGTTTTTTGTTTTGGTCATTTTGAGAGAGTGGAGGGAGGGAGAAGATTATGGGATCTTCAACACAGAATGAGACAAAGTGTTAATGGGAAAGATTACTGCTGTATAATCCTTCACAAATGGCATAAAAGTGTTAGATACCTGCACTGCTGCTATGCCTGCCTGCAGAGATATGTCATGGCCAGAAATGTAGTTGCTCTTTCTATGGCTTCTGTAGCGGTAAGAAAAATTCAAACTAAAGCCGTTATTCTGTAAGGTCTCCTTGCAAATCCATTGGATTTTGCTCACAGGACCATAAAAATTGCCATGCTGGGTCAGATCAATGGTCCATATAATCCAGCATTCTTTCTCTGACAGTGACTAATATTATATGTTTTGGTACATCACAGGAAAACGTAAGAAACCTTTCATGACCAATTATGGAACAACCTTCCCATAGAGGACGGCTCATCCTAACCTCTGGCAGAAAATAGAGCTTTTTTGCTTGAAGCCTGAAGGATTTCTATTAGCTCCTGTCTAACCTGACCTTGGTTATATTTGCTGTTCATATGAATTCCTCTTCCTTTTCCAAATCAGATTAAGTTTTAGCTTAACAATATCGTGTTGCAGAGAATTTTACAGGTTAAATTGTCTTTATAAGTATGCCTTTTATCACTTGTAAACTTACTGCCCTTGGGTTGCACTGGATGGTTCTTGTTTTGATTTTATGAGTGGGAGTAAATAAGGCTGCCAATTTACCTTCTCTGTAGTACTCACGATGTAATACACTCCCGTGAAACACCTTTTTATTCTCCTTTTCTTTCAACTAACTGTTCCTGCTCTTCTCTCTCTTTCTCTTGCCTTTGCATTCATCCTAACACTTTCTGTGCTGTGGGAGACTTCTTCCTCCCTGAAATCCTTCTATTTCTTCAAATATAAAATAAATTATTTATTTAGATCTGTTTTATTCTGCTCTATTTTATTTTAAAACTGTAATGACTTTGGCAGTGAGATCTGATTTCTGAAGGTATGATTCAAAATGCCCTGACCCAGTCACTGCGTTCCTACCAAGTGCCCCGCAGCCAGGTGTGCTATCAGGCCATTTGTGCTATTATTCTTAAATCCAGTTTTAATATTCTAGCGATGTCTTTACTTTCATAAATGCAGTTCTGCACTGAGCGCAGGATTTCCCTGGCTCGTAGTGACCAACCGATTCTCCCCTAAAATCCTCCAGAATCTAGCAATGTGCTTGACCCTCCAACCTGCGTATTTCACCTCTGCTTTTCCCATCTGCATTTCCCCAGGTCAGTTGTTCCCCTGGGTTGGGAGATGGATTCCCTCCTCCGCCTCCTCTAGCCCTGTCACTGCTTTTGGGCCATCTGTCGGTGCTGCCCCTTCCCTCTTCACTGCTTTTCCATGTCAGTAAAGGGCATATTAAATAGGGTCCATTCATACTCCTTTTCCTCAATGTCTTCTGTCAAAGACTATTTTGTTTTAGTAGCCCACGTTAAATATAATCAACTGTCTCTTTATCCACTTTTTTGTTAAGTTCAAAGTAGACTGTAAAAGATTAGCGGAGCGGAAAGGCGTGTTTACATCTGTTCCATCGTGTACATATGACTTATTTGTAATGTCTTATAACACTGTTATAACACCATTTCCTGTTCTGGAAAACTGAATAAGGTTCGTCGGTCCATCAGAGATCCCAGTTTCTGTTTTAAAGAAGCAAGGAGAAGATGCTCAGCCCACCAGTCCCCTAAGCTCGAGTTAAGTAGCTTCCCTTTCTGTCACCGACATCAGCTCCATTTCCGGTATCAGTCAGGGAGTGAGCACCACTGTTAGGAGAGACATCCAGTGCACTTGATTTTAGCTGTCTAGTGGCAGCAGCAAGGCGCTGCCTGTAATAATAAGAAGAGAAATACTGTAGCACCTTTGGAATGTGAGTTGTTCCCTGAGGCACTTGTTTTGGTGGCATAAATCACCCTCTGGAGATACTGATCTCTTTCTGCTGAATACCAGGACTGCCTAGAGGACCAGCTTGGATCTAACGCCTCAGTTCTGCCTGACTGAAGTTGCCTGAGATGGATCCTACTCTGAGTGACTTGAGAATCTTTAACATAATGCCTTTTTTACAGTCCTCTCTGGCGTTCAAATTCAACTCTGATGCTGTTATTAAATGCGTGAGGAGCTGCAGGGCAGACAATCGGCTATGGAAGCTGATAAGAAAGGAAACACGATTTACTGGGAGGTTGACCAAGTGTTGGAACAGGTTGCCCAGGGAGGTTGTGGAGTCTACATCCTTGGAATTATTCGAAAGCCCTCTGGTCACGGTCCTGGGCAGCTGACTCTGGGTGGCCCCTGCCTGAGCCATGGGCTTGGCCCAGATGATCTGCAGAGGTGCCTTCCAACCTCAACCATTCTGTGATTCTATGATTTTGAATTGAACTCTGTTTGTGATGGTCTGAGCACATTGAATTGGTTTGTGGACCAATTGGTTTGTCAATCCCACTGTAGAAAGCAATGAGTTAAGAACCTGCCAGCTTAACTCCAGCTCTCAGAACCTTGTTGGTTGTTCGAGTCCTGAGATCTGCAATTATCCTCCCAGAAATTCTGTCCAACTTGCTACAGAAGGACAAAGGTTTTAAAAGTACCATGCTCTACTTTACGCAATATATAGTCAATCAAAGAACTTCACTCCAGGAGTCCCTTTTGGATGCTTGTCAGGAGAACATTTAGGACCCATTTTCTTTAAAGAACAATAATTGAGTAATGGTGGTTTTTATATATATATTGTATGCGTGCATAAATAAAAAACTTAGGAAGGTGTTTCATTGACTGTGAATATTAAGTCCCAGTAGTTAAAAACACAGCAAGAAAATTGTTTTATGTGGTGGGATGAGAAAAAACCCTAAGCTGTATGTCTCAGGAGAAATCAATGCATTGTGTCTTTTAATGTCATAAAAAATACCTCCCAACAAGACGTATTCAGAGTAGTATTAGCAGAAAAGGGAGCTTCTAATGGCCTTTATTGATTAAGGCAGAAACAGCAGACGATTCAGAGGATACTGCTGTTGTATAAAACAATTGGAAGTACCATCTCCTTACTGTACTTGAGTAGATTTAGTGAGGATGCCCCAAACTCAATATCCACAAAACTGCCACTGGAGTAGCCACAGTCCTTTGCTTCAGTGAGAAAGTGGTTTGCTGAGCTTGAAAGAAGCTTCCCAATCACCGTCTCTGAGATACTCCTCCTTTTTTTTTTCCAAATTTTGCTTTTTTCTGGAGTGCAAACCCTCCTTTGTACTTCTCAAAGACTTCCTTAACCATCCCGTTCCCCTTCTTAGCATCCGTCAGAAGGTTGCACAGGGGAATGAGGACAAGAGTCCCCTTGAGGGACAGCAGCCCTAATGACTTGTGCCATTCATCAAGAAAAAATGACTGCTTTGGGGAACGAATCCACAGTGACTGTAGGACTGTCTCTGGGAAAGGACACACAGTCAAACGCAGCTGAGTTATGGAGGCCTAATAGCATGCCGTCATGCCATCGGTTGTAACTCAGAAAGGGTGGGCGCAGGTCCTGTGTGTCCGGAGGGGACAACGTGGTACGATGCAGAAGTGCGTTATCGGCTGATGCTGAGAGGGACAGAAATGCACTCGTGATATCTGCCTCCCTGGGAAATCTGCTCCTGTCTCGAGGTGTGCTCCTGATTGTGAGATGGGAAGCATTGCTTTGCAGTTCTTCCCTTATGCTAAATTCCTCTGTTTTACAGGAGGTGAGCCAATATAACGGTGCCCTGGCTGCATGGTGGCAACTTGTCAAAAATACAGCGATTCAGTGTGGTTTGACTCTGTGCCCGCGTCCTCCAAAAAAAACTCACGATCGGCACAGACCGTGTCGGCGGCCTCTTGACTCGCCACTCTGCTGCATTATTGAGATGAGAGCTGCTGAGAGCCATGGCCAACGGCATTAAGGGCCCTGCAGCGCGTCTGAATGCCGGCCACACGATGCTGTAAACGGGCCAGGACGGATGTTTTGGAGAGGGGCCAGATCATCCTAAGCTCCAGCCAAGGAAACCGGTTTGCGACTAGCCCCTCAGCGAATGCACGTTTATTCGGTGCAAGATTAATATACCCAAAGTAAACAGAGAGACAAACAGACAGACTCTGGAGCGGTGTGAAGAGGTGACAATGAATAGGGATGATAAAGAGCATTAACCAAAAAAAGAAATAGCTGCAGCCAGCTGTAAAAAATCCCGCTCCCCCATGGCTATTTTACAGAGAGCTGTTTTTCTCTGGCAAACAGTAAATAACGGAGGCAGGTTTTGTAGCAGGGTGAAGGGCACTGAAGCGGTGTCGGGGGGGGCTGATCAGAAGGAGTAAGGTGCTAAGCATCGCACGGGGCATGCAGACTGGGAGCAGAGAGCATCGCTGCTCGTCTGCTGTTAAAAACACTGGGATCGCCCCAAGCGATTGAGCCCGTGCCAAGTAATTCGCCGCTCCGTGGACAGACTCTGCTGCTTGTTCGTGTTTTCTGATCTGATGCAATTCCTAGTGCTTAGTGGTTTAACAGAACTCTTCGGGAGACACTCGATTTATCACTGATAAATCACTGATGAAATCTAAAGTTCAGTTATGAAGTGAGGACTCAGCCACAGCTGTATAAAAGGCTTTCCCCTGGCTTAGAAATACACCGGTGAAGATACTTAATATGATAACCCCGCACAATCCCTGTGCCGTTCAGTCCTTGTTTCAGGCTTTTGTTCTTAAGGCGTAATTATTGTTTCTGGCTAATGATGGGAAAGATCTGTACATCCATACCATGCATGACCAGCCTCACCGTGTCCTTCACCAGCTCTCGGCTCCTTTGTGCACACGGCGAAGCAGCTAAACTCAGCAAAGAGCTTCTCCGTTTTAATGGGAGCATTTTTCAACACTGCCGGTGCCATTGCCTCCTTTGCATGAAATACATCAGTGGCTGGATGCTGGATAGGCGGCTGTCTTAGGATGTTTCAGGGGTCCCTTCTATTTGTCATTCAAGCAATGACCCAAAAGCAGCGAATCCACCCTTTTCTGTGCAAAACTTTAGCAGGTCCCCTCATCTCACTGCACAGTATGCTTCAGATATGGAGATGGTGATGACTTCTTGGCTGAGGATGGCTGAGGATGAAGCCCATGAAACATTTTGAAGCATTCAGAAGAATTACGGATCTGCCTTTGAACCAGGTTCTCTACCCCTTTGCTTCTCAGCTGCTCAAATAACAGCCAATGATACAAACAACTCCGCAAGCTCTGTTCTGAGCTGCACTAGATATGCAACTGGAATGTGGGAACATTGCAGAATAGGGAAGAGGACCACACTGCAAATAATTTCTTTTTCCCCGCACCTGCAGTGGTCATGTACAGGCTTGTGAAACCCACCTTAGACAGTTCGCTGCACATCAGACCCAAATCTTTAACCCAACAGATTAACCTGGACACCCCTTCAAAAGTAGGTTTTGCCCTTTGATCCAAATACGCACTGGAACCAGTAAGAGATCTGTGGGGCAAAGCCCTGCCTGGTTATTCCTTTGTGTGTATCTATTATTTCCCAATAACAGATACAGCGCTGCTGCTCTGGATCCCGACCTCCATTACACTGACGCGCTGCAGCAGCTCCCCCAACTTTCTCATCTGTGTCGTCCAGAAAGGTGCTGCGGTACAAGACGCGGCCCTGCTATGTTTTCCTCTTTCATTTCCATGCATTGCCTGCCCGATACCGGTGTGGAAATAACACCAGCACAGTTCAGCCTTCACCGCTTCTTGGCATGATTTATGTGCCTCATACAGCAGCTCTAGGAAAGATTATTCTTATTTATACTATGCTCCAGCAAAGTTTCTCCTCAAACTACCTCGGATACCCCTAAATAGAAGTAACACCAGAGCAAAGAAATGAAATGAGAGCTGAAACAGTGGGAAACAAAGTGCCTGGGCACCGCTGCATTAAAAGAAAATCCCACACTGAGCCCGTTCCACTGTGATGTCTGTAAAGGGTGCGGACACTCTGCCTGTGGGGTCACATCGCGACGCGTACATGGGTTTTGGTAGCAAAATGGAAATGTACGGATGTTGTTCACGGCTTGTATAATGGTGCTGGGAAGCTGGTTGGACTGGACGGTTGGTTTGAAACGGGACCTAAACCTGAACCAAACCTTCTTCAGTCAGCTGCGTGCTAAAAGTTGAAGAGATGCGCCAGTCTGTCTTCCTCCCAGGCTCTTTTTTAACACTTGCCAGGCTGCCTGTTGTTAGGGGAAAGGGACATTTTAATTGCAATTAGTATTCTAGGGGTATTTTAATTGCAATGTAGTGGGGAGCACTACGTCTAGGATACAGTCTCATCAGCATGGTGCTACTTGAATGACAAGCCGTGATGGGTGGCTTACTCTGCTTAGAGCAAATGACGTTAAGTGACAATAGGGCACTTCTAAACAAACAAACAAACTAACAAACAAAAAGCAAGGAAAAGAACTACCTGTTAATCTAACTTGCCTTGGCTAATACAGGAAAACGCAGGCTGAGGAGGAATATGCAATATTTCCAGTGGGTAAACGCTGGCAAGAGAAAAAAACAACTGAGCTAAAAGAGATTTTTGGCACTGGAGTAAATTAGTAAAAAATGGTATGAATAATTTGAGGCTGAAAATGAGATGAACGTTTCTATGCATCTGAAGAATGAACCAACTGTTGCCAGTAAAAGCGATGGGAGGGAGGCACCAGTTTGGCTTCAGGACAAAGAGTTTATTCCTGTCTATAGTGCGAGTCTGTGCCTGGTGAGGCGGTCGGTGTCTTTGGGCCTCAGGAATGACGGGGCACAGACCACACAGGTTTGGCCAACGTCTGTTCTGCAGTGTCATCAGCAAGAGGGAAAAAGAAAAAGAAAAGGGAAGGAGGGAGGGGAGGAAAGAGAAGGAGAGAGGGTGACAGAGGGAAGGAAGGAAGGAAGGAAGGAAGGAAGGAAGGAAGGAAGGAAGGAAGGAAGGAAGGGAGGGAACAAGAAAGAAAGAGAGAAAGAGAAAGAAAGAAAGAAAGAAAGAAAGAAAGAAAGAAAGAAAGAAAGAAAGAAAGAAAGAAAGAAAGAAAGAAAGAAAGAAAGAAAGAAAGAAAGAAAGAAAGAAAGAAAGAAAGAAAGAAAGAAAGAAAGAAAAAGAAAAAGAAAAAGAAAAAGAAAAAGAAAAAAGAAAAAGAAAAAGAAAAAGAAAAAGAAAAAGAAAAGAAAAAGAAGAGAGTAAAAGAGAAAAGGAAAATAAGTAAAAGAAAAAGAGAAAGGGAAATGAAACAAGAAAAGAAGGAAAGAGGGAAAGAGCAAGAAAAAGAGAAAGAAAAGAAAGAAAGAAGGAGAAAGAAAGTGTAATAACCTTTTAAACCAAAACCAGTTACACCTAAAGCCCAGATGACTTCAGAGAAGCTGATTTACTAAAGCTTTCTAACGTTTCACATAATCAATTGCATCTCACCATTGCTTGACTATTGTTTAACATACAAGAGCAATATAGTTCCAGACCTTGCTTGGGGCAGGTAATGATGGTGTGTTTGTGTGGGATGGAGTAGTAATTCATTTCAGACACGGAGGTAATTCATTGCAGACACTCTTTAAGAGACTTGGGGGAGAAAATAAAATGACAGATGATTTTACAATAGTTCAGGATTTTTTTTTTTTTAACTGCTGACCCTGGAACTGGTAATAGCAGGAAATGGAAAGATTAGCATAAAGAATGGTCATTGATACTTGGGGTCTGATGGCCATTTTTGCTGAGCCTCTATACTTATTTTGAAAGGAATGAAGCATTAAAAACAGCCAGGGTTTTCTTTCTTGCACATATACAATATTACAGCTCTTATGGAAAGTGTAAAATGGGTGAACAGGAATTACGCCAAAGGGTTTCAAAGGAATAACTCAGACCTCATATAAAACATGACAGAGAATTAGATCTTTTTTTTGTTGTTGTTGTTCTAAATTCAGCAAGACTTCTCAGAAACCTATAGAAAAAACATCATTTTTCATTCAATCATTTATTTTTCCATATGAGAAGAAAGGATAGATTTTGTTTACTGTCTGCTTAGTAGTAGAAAGTGGTTCTGCTCAGTAAATGAGAAGAGCAGATATTCATATCCAGAAAAATAGTCTAAATACTAAGAATATGGTAAAGAGGTTATTCTAGGGAAATCAGAGTTGGAGGTTATGGGAGAGTACAGGGAATCCATTTTAAACACGGTAAGAATCAAGATGACCCTTTAAGATGTGCCCTCAGAACTTGTTTACTTTATGGACAAGTTACCATTAAAGGATATTGTACGGATCATGATTTATTAAGTCAGGTTCTGTGGTGCAAAGGTGTCTGTCCAGGCAACAGCAATTCCACCAGAATTACTCTGTACTAAAGGTGATCGGAAGTGGATTAGACTCATTCACACCCGATCCGCTCGATTCAGCCAGCAGATTTACCTCCCACCTCAACAGACACTCCTGCAGCTTAACCTCAAGTCTGGAAATCTAGCAGTGCCTTTTCCCTATCACCGTTCTGAACTTGCTGGGCAATTTTAGTGATGCAACAGGTAACCCACCGCGCTTTTATGTAGCTTTGCAGGTTATATCCACAAAATGGGTGATGTGACTTGAAAGATGTCCTAAATAACCTTGTCTTCATTCGCTTTTTCTACCCACAGGAGCCTGGCGTGAAAAATACTCAGGGGAGGATGGATGCACTTTAATTTGGGAGGAATAGCATCAATGGATGACACAAACTAGAAAAGTGCTAACAGCTGCACTGAACCAAGCAGTTAACAAAATTGATGTGAATAATAATAACAATAGACAACGACTTGTGTCACTTTGGATCTTTCACTCTCTGAGTTCCTAGAGGAGCCAAGGTGAGGAGATACTGTTTAAGGGGATGGGAACTGCTGAAACTGGCCTTTATTATTTTCCTGATATCAAGTCTAGGAAAACCCTGATTCTGTGAAAACCCTGCAGCATTCTCACTGTAATGTGAAAAATGAAGCAGTCAGGTGTCATACTGCTGTCTTAATTGGGGTAATCACGCATTTTTTCCAGGCACAAAGAAGGATGCTGCTGCTTCTACATTAAAGAAAGAGTGAGTTTTATGAGTCATAAAAGAGGAGGAAACACGGTAACGTTAGCTCACAGGCTGTAAAAAAAAAAAAAAGATGGGAAGACTTTTAGGGCTTATCCTGAATAATGTGGAAGCTGAAGGTGCTCAGCAGCTCTCTGGACCAGGTTTTTTGTCAGGGAGTAGTGGTGATAACGAAACACTCTGAGCTGATGATTCATCCCAGCGTGTGAGGAGCAGAGGAGTTCCTGCACCAGGGCTAACTAGGACACCGCTTAGGAAGGAACCGTACCTCTGCAGCAGCCGAGGTGTTGCCCATCTCCCAAGAAATGTGCAAAAAACATGTGTGCACGGGAGATTTCTTCCTTTCCTTATACACTGTTCGCTTTAAAGCCCGTTTCTACACACGCTTGCTGCTTGACTTGCTTCCTGACACCACGAGGAGTCCCATTTAATTAACCTGGCAGCCTACAGTGGTGAGAATAGACTGGGGCTTGTAAGTGTGGAGATTGACAGTCTCTGCAAGCTGCCTTGGTTTGCTTAGCTACAGGAGTCATTGTTTCTGTATTATTTTGATCTTATGATTCCAGGTTGTACACCCAGTGGCTGGCTGCAGCTGCAACAGGAGCTGGGGACGGGGAGGGAGGGGGAATGGGACTGTTTGACATGGAGCATCAGCAGTTCACTCCCCCACGTCTGTGTTATATTGGGTATTGAATTGCCGCTGGCTAATCGCTAGCCGCCTTAACGTTTTCCTCTGAGAAAACAGATGATCAAATGCAAGAAAGCCTACTCATTAAAACAAGTACTGGGAAGGTTTTGTTCTTTTCAGACCCATCCCTGTGTGTGAGTACCTAGAGAATCAAGCGCTATTAGCTGACTAGCATCTGTTTACCATCAGCTTTGTCTGAAACTTAACTTTTTTTTTTTCGAGTTAATAAAAATGGAGTTTGAAAACTGGTTCTGATTAGGCAGGTCAAATAGTGAAAATACTCTCTAAGGCCAGAATATTCCTGAGGATCCCATCGCGGAGCAAAACAGCATATAGAAATCACCAGACAAGTAGCAGATGGAGGCAGATGGAAGCGGTCTACTGGGTGCTACTGGGTTCGGAGATGCTGCCATGGTGCTGCAAATGGAGGTGCAAAAATTGCTGGTAAGATTCAGCCACCTGAATTTCTGCATTAGGTGCCAAGGCAGTAGCATTAGGGCCTGGGGAGGGCAAAGACAATAAAGAAAATAAAAAAGACACTCCCTTTTTTTTAAGGAAATACTGTGTAGTGCACAGGAGTCATGGTGGCCCCAGGAAAAGTTTATTTTCTGCATTGCTTTCTGCTTGCTTCTCTTGTTGGGGCTCCATCGTGCTCCTGTCTCCTCGAATGCCACGTTGCTGTTTTAAATGATACTTTCAGCAATCAAATCCTCTTGCTAACCTTATCAACAGCTGAGACAGTGATGGGGACACAGTCAATTGCTATATACCACTTCCACTAGAGTATTTTCTTTCATACTGTTATTAAGAGAAATTGCCTATTACGAAAGTAGCTCTAAGGAAGAAGAAGAAAAAAAAAGGGTGTGTTTTCCATCACAATGCAGTTAGGTTATGTTGTAATTGGCAGCACGGTGGGTATGTCACTCCCACGAGGTCCTTTGCCCTGCTGATGGTGTCTGTTCTTTGTGTGAGATGCTATTTGTGTTGGTTCATGTGCCTTTCTCTTTTAGCCAGGCTGTCTTTCCTTTCCTTGCAGGAGATGGACAGCCAGGGGGAGGAAAGGCAGTTGTCGTCTCCATTTACCAAAGTCAGTACTGCTGCAGTAAACGTGATTCCTTCTTAGATGTTTGTGCACTTTTGTGGGTGCCGCAGGGTGAAACTGTAAATTCTAGTTATAAAAATAAAACATGATGCGCAGGCAGAGCAGGTGAGACAGAGCGAGCTGTTGAACGCTGGTGTTTGGATGGTTGGGTGGGTGCCCACGTTACATAAGCTCGTCAGAGACGTGGACAGCAGCTTGCAGCTCCTGTGCTGGGGGACAGGGGCAGCATCCCAAATTCCTGATGTCTGGACTCCTGAGCAAAACCATACCAATTTGAGCTGACGTCCCACTGTGACTGGCCTGCCTCTGTGTTACACTCCAGGGAGGGACGCCTGTGTCCCGGTGCGTACTGATGTAGATGGACCCATATCTTGGCTCCTCATGCCCATCGGGAACAGCCAGCTTGGCCACCCCGGAGAGGGAGGTGATTCTGCCTCTCTCCTCCACTCTTGTGAGACCCCATCTGGAGTACTGCGTCCAGCTCTGGAGCCCCCAACATAAGAAGGACATGGACCTGTTGAAGTGGGTCCAGAGGAGGGCCACGAAGATGGCCAGAGGGCTGGAGCACCTCTCCTATGAGGACAGGCCGAGAGAGTTGGGGTTGTTCAGCCTGGAGAAGAGAAGGCCCCGGGGAGACCTTATTGCAGCCTTCCAGTACCTCAAGGGGGACTACAGGAGAGCTGGGGAGGGCCTTTCTACAAGGGCGTTTAGTGATAGGACGAGGGGGAATGGCTTCAAACTGGAAGAAGGGAGATTTAGATTAGATATTAGGAAGAAATTTTTCACTGTGAGGGTGGCGAGGCACTGGCGCAGGTTGCCCAGAGAAGCTGTGGCTGACCTGTCCCTGGAGGTGTCCAAGGCCAGGTTGGATGGGGCTTGGAGCAACCTGGGCTGGTGGGAGGTGTCCCTGCCCAGGGCAGGGGGGTTGGAACTCGATGATCTTCAAGGTCCCTTCCAACCTAAACCATTCTATGATTCTATGACCTGAAGCCATGCATGGCTCACCAGGAGCCCACCCACACCTTTGCACCTCCTTGCCATGCCTGCCACATTACCAGCTGAGTCTTGTCATGATTTTGTCTCACTCTTACTGCTCTTAACATCTCCAAAAGGATGGGCAGCACTGCTAGGGAATGTGTTTGAATGCCTCACGTAGGTGGTCAGGGCTGTGAATTCCTCCCTTCTCCATACATCTGGGATAGCTTAAGCTACGTTACTACAAGGGTCCACATTTCCTCCTAGCTTCTTGTGGTCTTTCCTTGGGCCTTGGACAGTTAAACAGCTTTTTTCAAGTTATTAAATAATTAATATCTCTTTATAGCATCCCCAAGAGGGCTTCCCTGTAGCCAGCATATCACTGAGGATGAAGATATGGACATCCTTATCTATATTCCTACTGGAGCCGTCCTTGAACCAATCTAGCAGTCCAAAGTCTTTGGATGCTCTACTCCAAAAGGTCTCCTGTGTGCCATCTGTGCAGACCCTGTGGTGAAACAGTCCTCAGACCAACACCATAGAGCCACCCCATGAGCCATTTTCAGAGGCAAGAACAGTACTCGGCTCTCCTGGCTCCCAGATTCACATCAAATCCGCAGGCTCCCCTTTTTATGTTAAGTAGCCTGGAAGAGCTTCTCTCTCCAGCATGCGGAGAGTTGCTTTCAAAGAAATATTTGAAATAAAAGCTCCTTCCTCAGTATATAATATACTGCAGATTTCTTCACCGAGTTTGTCTGCGAGGAGCCCGGGGTCCCAGAATCTTTTATTCACATCCGACCAGAGCCAGAATTTGGAAATGCCGTGACCAGACTAAAACATGGCTTTGAGAAATCGTAAGGTGTCTGTGCCAAGTTTTACAGAGAAATCCAATTCTCAGCTTCAAGTATAAAAACTAGGTTTAATCCATTACTGGCATAGGCTTAAAAACAGTGTAACATTTTCAATATTGCCGTACCTCCAACACATGCACAGATTATTCGGCTTTCTAAGTGCAGTATATTTGAGACTTACTGGAAGCTACGGAAGAATGCAGAGGTTTATCTACCACAAAAATGCAGTCAGCATCTCCAGGCATCTTTGGGGATTTAAAAGGAACTACTTCTTAAAATTAGTGTTGCTACTTAGGAACCAGTTTTCATTTGCATCCATAGAGAAATTCAGAGTCACCAGAAGGTTTACCTTATTGTAACACAAAGGCGAGATGTACGGTGCCTGTGAGGTTGGATTATGCAATTTCTATTTTGTAGTGTAAGTGCGTAAGATGGGGATACATATGGGCAAATAAAGTCCAATATAAAGTGTATAACAGTATCAGAGAAGAGAGCTGGAAGACTCATGCAATGTAAGGACTTTCTTTAACAATAATAATGTTAAACAGTTCGTTAAGTAAAAAGAAGTGAATGCAGCATTTGATGCAATATATTAAATAGGATTGGAAAGAAATCGCATCAAGTGGATTAAAATAACCGCAAGCTAAGAGCAAGGATAGTTCGGTATACTGCCTGCACAGATTTTGCTTCAGGGATCTCTTGCTTGTGTCCAATGCAAAGTAGGTTAAAAAAAACTATAACTCTTTTTGCAAAGAGTTATCTCTATACACAGAGGTGTAGAAGCTGGTGGCATTGCTCTGATCCACGTCTATATTCATGTCTAGGCGATCAGGTGTACGTATGTCCTTCATTGTAACTCAGAAATACGATTTTTTTTTAAATTAAACCTGCCACTCACTGAGTAAAGAGCCAAAATCCCAAGGGAAAAACAACAATCTTTGTACCATGTCACAATATAGGAAAATACGCTTGTTTTCATTCCAGAGAGATGTCATGAGCCCACAGAAAAATTAAAGGGCTAAATTCAAGACCTATAGAAGTCCATGGGAGAAAATGAGCCTTCACTGCAATAGGTATAAAATCTTACAGGGTCACAAACAATACAAACTCTCCTTTCTCCCTTCTCCAACCCCTTCAAATCTATTTAACGTATTTTTCTAACATACTAACAAAACTAATAAGCTTATCTTACGTGGAAAAATAAAAGGCATAAACACCGCTATAGGCATGGGTAAAAGTGCTCTCGCAATCTGCTGTGGTCAATTGCCAGCCCCTGCACCCCATGCTGGCAAGAAAACAGCTACGGGAGAGAAACCCCTTGTGCACTAAGGGAGAGTGTGCTGAAGGGTCTCCAGCTCCCTCTCTGCAAAGTGAAAATCGTCGCAGGAGGCTCTAATTATCCTGCAGCAAATTAAATGGCAAAAGCAGCATGAGCCTCTAAGGCTCTCTGTTGTCAAGCGGAGTTTCTGGTGGGTTTTTTGTTGTTTTGTTTTTATGTTCTGGCCTAATGCACAGCTCATCGTTACCAGACACTTGGGTTTAGCCTGTGCATTGCAGTCCAGGTCAGGAATCACATGGATGCGATCGATATATTTCACCTTGAAAGCGTGGGAAAAGCAGTGTCTTTTCCTAGGCAAAACAAACAAGTAATGGAGAGAAAAGTTCCTGAAAACTGTTAGAATTAAGCCAAATTATTCTCTCTCAGCATCCTTGGTTTGAGATTGGCCAAGGAATAAAATGTCGTGCAGCAAAGTGATGGACTGCAATGATGGCGCTGGGAGTTTACGAAACTTTCTAGCGCACGCTGGCAATTTCCTTCTCTTCATTGTTCGCAAAATCCACACGAAGTCAGAATCAAGCACAAAAGCGAGTTATCTGATCAGGAGAAACCAAACATCAATTCTTGAGGAATGACTGAGGGAAGTGGGGCTGTTCAGCCTGGAGAAGAGGAGGCTGAGGGGAGACCTTATCACTCTCTACAAGTGCCTGAAAGGAGGGTGTGGAGAGATGGGGACTGACCTCTTCTCCCCAGTGACAAGTGATAGGATGAGAGGAAATGGGTTCAAATTAAGCCAGGGGAGGTTTAGGTTGGATATTAGGAAAAATTTTTTCACTGAAAGAGTTACCCAACATTGGAATAGGCTGCCCAGGGAGGTGGTGGATTCGCCATCCCTGGAGGTGTTTAAAAAAAGGGTAGACGTGGTACTTGGGGTACTTGCCCTATCACTTGTCACTGGGGAGAAGAGGTCAGTCCCCATCTCTCTACAACCTCCTTTCAGGTACTTGTAGAGAGTGATAAGGTCTCCCCTCAGCCTCCTCTTCTCCAGGCTGCTCCTCATAGACTTGTCCCCCAGACCCCTCACCAGCTTCGTTGCCCTTCTCTGGACACGCTCCAGCACCTCAATGTCTTTCTTGCAGTGAGGGCCCCAAAACTGAACACAGTACTCAAGGTGGGATCTCACCAGTGCTGAGTACAGGGGGACGATGACTGCCTCAGTACTGCTCGCCACTGAGGTAATACTAATTCTAAATATGAAATATCATCGAAAAGATCAATTGGGATTCAGGGGATCTGACGTGGAGGAGAGTTGGGCATGTGTATCCTTAGCCACTGATGTAAATCAATATATACCTTTTCCAATCAGAAACCTGAAAAAAGCGTGTGCTTGCATGTGTACCCACAAACACGTTTTTTCCTGCTAAGGGAATATGAGCTTTTTAACCTTATTTGGTATTTTATATCCAACACTGGCTGTAGCTCATGCTTTTAGGGTAGGCAGGTAAACTTTCTGCCGCCTTCTCCCATCAGTTTCCTAATGATCCGGTATTAAAAGGGTTCATTTCTCCACTTTTGCTGAGTACCTTATAACCAGCACCATGTCGATATTTGCCAGCTGTAACACAGAAGAGTCATTTCTGGCAGCTAATGCACCTCTCCTAGATGTCCCTGTCCCTCTCCTCCTGCTCCAGGCCAGCTCCCTATGCATGAGATAAGACAGTGCTGTGAACTTTACAGTCATGCTGAAAATCTTCGTCTAGGCAATGATTTCTTAAAACTTTGGCACATGCCTCCATTGCCTCACCTTGTAGGGTTTTTTTTTGTTGTTTTACAAGAGAAAGCCAGAAAACACATACATGGCAAGCTCAAAAATCACAAGGTAAAGAGAAAGAGGCAATCTGTATTCTCACTGTGTTAAAGTCTCATGATTATAAAGTGAGATTTTTAAAGGAGATTTGAGGTCTTTGAGTACTGGTCTTTGGCAATGAAGACAACAGTCGTTTTAACCACTTGTTTGTGAAATGAAAGCAAGTTTCCCACCAGAATTTTCAACCTGTGGGTTGCAAAATTTCCTCTGAGGAGTTATGAGCTTCTAAGTTACTTCCAGTCTATACAATAGGCAATACAGTAAATCCAATAACGCCTACCACTGTCTTCAGTGCTCTGATCCTCTTCTTGCAGCGCATAATTTAACATAAAGCTCCATCTCCTATACAATGTAATCCCGCATGCCAGGAAAGTGTGCTGTAGGATGGCAGTTATATCATATAGTGAAGGCTGAGAGAAGTATTTTTTTTTTCCCCTGCAGGGTTCATGACACAGTTTTTACGTATTTTTCTGCCATGCTACAAGAAGTTTCGTTATGAAGAATGGAGCTGCAGTTTGTCTTCCCTGAGAGCCAAGGGCTGTGCTCCCCCAGATGCCATATGTCCTGTCTCGGGTGGAGGGAAAAAAATGACCCTGGCCGTTCTCCTCACCTGCCTCTGGTCAGCTGGCAGTGACTCTTGGAAACAAAGCACAGATCAGAAACGATGCCATGCGCTTTTACCTTAGAGTGGCCAATTTGTTTTGCAAAGCCATAGGACCAGATTTTTCCAATGGTGCAAACTGTTCTTGTCTCACTAGAAGTGGAGCCACACAGACCAGCATCAGGTGAGGATGTGGCCACTTGTCCTACTGTCTTTGATATTTGTTAGGTGTCACCTTCCTCCCCTTTTCATCCTTAAATGAGAAATTCACCAAAAATTCTTTACCTTGAGTCATGTCACTCTGCTACATAGTGACATTCTCTTCTATGGAGATGCTCAGGGGACTGGAGCATCTCTCTGATGAGGAAAGGCTGAGAGCCCTGGGGCTGTTCAGCCTGGAGAAGAGAAGGCTGAGGGGGGATCTCATCAATGCTTATCAATATCTAAAGGGCGGGTGGCAAGAGGACGGGGCCAGACTTTTCAGTGGTGCCCAGCGACAGAACAAGGAGCAACGGGCACAAACTGGAACATGGGAAATTACATCCGAACATGAGGAAAAACTTCTTTACTCTGAGGGTGGCAGAGCACTGGCACAGGCTGCCCGGAGAGGGGGTGGAGTCTCCTTCTCTGGTGATACTCAAAAGCTGTCTGGATGCATTCCTGTGCAACCTGCTGTAGGTGACCCTGCTCTGGCGGGGGGTTGGATTAGATGATGTCCAGAGGTCCCTTCCAAGCCTGACCATTCTGTGACTCTGTGATTCTGTGACTGCTCAGAGTAATTGCTCACAGGATTTGGGAACTGCCACCTCTAACTAGGAGTTCAGCCGCAGGATGACTTGGTGGGTCAGGACAGAGTTATAAAATGCCCAGTGACTAAGTGACGATTTCTGACTTTTCACCCCCTTTTCTCTACTGTGGTGTTGCAACCATCAAGACTGAACGACAAACATCCATTTAAAACCTGATTTTGATGTTGACAGAGCAGATTTCCATTTAAAAATCAAACCAGAATGGAACCATCCTCTTGGTCTGGAATCCATAGAAACAAAGAAGAAGCCATGGGCTAACAGCACTGGTACCCAGCCGAGTGCTTGGTTCCTTGTTAAGTGTACAGGTAAGAGGCGGGCAATGGTGAACTCCGAAATTTGGTTGCTGAGGATGCAAAGGCCACTAGGGTGGGAGGGAGGAGGAGGGAAAACGCAATGAGAAACCCTCCATGAGAAGGTGGCTCAGAATCTCAGGACAAGATGGAAACTGGGGGGAAAATCTCCTTGTTGTGGTTGCCCTGGTCTAAAGAGGAGGTGGATGTATTTTATGCCACTGTGTGTTTGTGTGCTTCCACCCCTCCAGCTCGCTGCAACCTTTTAGCAGCGAGATATTCTCAACTATATATATATATGTATGCATATGTATACATGAGCATTGATCTACAGATGCTGAGGTAATTTGGGAAGTGCAATAAATATTCCTAAGTGGAATATAAATTAATTCTTGTGACTCAGAAAAGTTAGTAGCATATGGCTTGAAGAAGACTGCATGCCATTAAGAAAAGTAAGTTCTCTGCGCCAAACCTCCCACACATCTTGAATGCACAACCAGGGAAGGAGATGTGGTGACCCAAAGACCCTAAACTGGTCCCTCTGAAGTCAATGACAAAAATTCTCTTAATGTTCAAATAAAACTCAAATATGATATATGTGTGTATATATATAATATATATTTAAACCAAGACCTATTTTTTATTTTGTTTCTGCACTTTTTGGCGTCACCAGGATGCCTGGGCTCAGCTCGTGTGATGTTGGCACCTATTAAAATACACACTTTAAAGAAAGGTGGCTGAATAGCTTTATAAATAAACCGCTGGGCTGGCATCATTGAAATATGATATGTGAAGAAGAAAAGTACACAAAGCCCCAGAGTAGGTAGGATCAAATCACAGACAGCATATTGTCTCTGTTTTCAAGTGTTTTGAAAGGGGCAAACCAACCAGGATGCTGGGATAAGACTTTGATCCTCTCTTTGTAATAGTGCTATGCTTTTAAGTCTTTTTTTTTTTTTTTTTGAGTGGCAAACCACTCAGGAGTTAAAAAAACACCACGGTGCAGTCCAGCATGAAGAAAAAAAAAAAAACCCACACCCCACAACACGATATAAATAATTCACTGCTGCAGAGAAAGGCTGCAGCGTTACGGCGGAAAGTTGATTAGAGAATTCAGCGATAGCCTTTATAAATGTGGGCACACAGGTTTTATGCGATAGTAACAGTGGTGCTAACAAGAGGGAGTGCCTCTGTGTGTGTTTCATGAGGCTGTAAAAGGCTCAGCACAGACCCGTATGTTTTATTTAGAAATCCCAGAATACAGCCCAGGAAATCTGTCCTCTTGGAATAAAGTTGCGTTAGATGAGAAGAGCTCTTGAGCTATGCACGAGAGACAAAGGGGAACGCATTCCCACAGCATTTTCTCAAGGTATAGTGAGGACCCTGAAAGGCTGATGAGTAAACAAAGAAAATATGGGGAAGGCCAGTGGTGGCTCTTTCGCCTTTGTGTTAGACTTGACTGAAAGAGAAGGAAAAGCTCTAACGCAGGATGATCTCCAAGAACTCACCCCCACGGCATCTGATGAGTTTTGTCTGGATAACTGTGCCTGTGCGGCATCTCCTGCAGCTGGCAAGCGCCTGCACGCCGACCTTACCAACCCGATAGGAAACCGAGGCTCAGTGCCACGAAAAGGCTTCACAGCAAGTGACGGCCATCAAGTTAATGGTAGAACCAGGAACAGATTTCACTTGTCCTGGGTTTTCATTGCAAGACCTTATTTTCTTTCCGCTTGCACGGACAAGGGTAGATACTACATTTTTACAAGGTACTTAATCACATCCATGGCTAAAGACAAAGAAAAAGCCCACCCCAAAACCAGCAGCGAGGCTAAGGTGAGCCTCGTGGATCTTAAATCTTTATGGACCACATTGATCTTCCCTGCTCCCAGAAACGCTGTGAGCTGGAGCATCGGATAAGGGCAGCATCCTTATTTGCCACAGCATTTTTAATGATATGGGGTTTTTTGAAATTTACCTCTGTGGTGCAAGACATTGAGCTCTGCTCTGTCAGCCCAGCAATGTCCAATGTCTTTTAACCAAAAGTAGTAGATCACGGCTAATTGACTTGACGAACAGGAAAAAAAGAATCCTGCTATTTTTTTTGTTTGTTTGATGATACTTTCTCTGAAGGCTGAGTTTTGCAGCTAGACAGCAAACTCTCCGGGCTATGGATTGCCCTTTCTAACCGAGTGTATCACACTCTGCACAGCGGGATCCTGATAATTGCTGGAGGGCTCGAGATGTTACTGAAGTAAAAGCCATCACTGAAGTGCCAAGCACAACAATTAACATTTGAATTATTTACAGGCTACAGGTGGGCTGTCCATATACATCCGTCCATACGCTTATAATCTCCTTGATATGAAATTCTTAAATACAGCCTTTTAGAAGTGGAAACGCCGCATCCGTGGAATAGGTTCCCATGTGAGCCGAAATGGGGATTCAAATTTGAAATGCAATTATCACTCAAGGAAATTAGGCATTGGCATTTAGGGTCACATCACCGCTGTTAAAGCAGGAAATGACAGAGGATCCCTCTATCCCATGGCTGAAAGCCTCAGTCCAGCGTCCCTGTACCCAGCCTCTGATTTCTGAGCAAGAAGACAGAACTGCAAGCAAAAAAGCAAAGGCAGGAACGGAAGGAAAGTCAAACAAATTTGTAATCAAAGCCGTGTGTTGCCATTTTTAAAATCCTAACAAACAAAATGTAGTGCGGCCAAAAAAAAAAAAGAAATAATTGGGGTAATTGTGCAGCGAAAAGCATTCAGGTGTTTACACTTCAAGGGCTGTTCATCTGGGGGAGTGGCGCAAGTGGTATTTTCACACTAATTGACAGCCTAGCGATATTGCAATCTTTTGAGTATTAAAAGTATAGAGGGAAGCAAGGTCTATACGTCTGTGTTTGCAACACATGTCTATCATCCATCTGTGGTCTGATCGGGCACCAGTCACCATAGTAACCCCACAAATCCCCTACCACTCCCCTGAAACCATCCAGATCTGCAGAAAACCAAAGGGCACAACCATTGCTTCCCAGCTCAGCTCACGGAGCCCTGCATCACTAACCATCAGCTAATGACCACTCTGTAACTGCTTTCCCCCCTTCAGTATAGGTTGTGTCAAACAACTAAATACAGTGCTTGGAAACAACAGCCCCACTGAAATGGTCTGTTAATGAATGATTTATTAGAGTGGCGGCAGCAGCTTTCTCTGGGATCAGTTCTTAATTAACAACCACTAACTAGTTGATGTCTGTGTAAAAAAAGAAAAAGAAAAAATGATCTAAATGTGTTACATTTTTTTTTGTGTTTTGCTTGTTTGTTTGGTTGGTTGTTTTTTTCCCTAAGATTTTTGAAGTCTGTTGATGTCCCCATTCTCCTTCCATACTGGAACCATCCTGACCCCAATTTGCCTGAGCAACGTGAGAAGTGATCTGTGTTGCTTTTTCTGTGCCCATTTTGTTCATCCTCATCCCTGTCAAGCCACAGGGCAGGAAATCACAGCTGGGTTTCTGGTGAAGAGGCAGGACCCAGGCTTTAACCAGCAAGTTTTGCCTATGCGAGGAATGTTGGTGCTTCAATTGCCACGGAATAAAGAGGAAGAGAGAGAAGGGTAGTGTGAAGGATGCTCCACTGTCTCAGGTTCAAGGCCTGGATCGTCTCAGCAAGAGCTGGAAATGCAGAAGGGGTTAAATAGTCCCTGCAGAGATGAATCCAGCTTCAAACCAGAAGATCTTGTTAAGGAGAGGGCTCTGTATTAAGGTGTCTGATTCAGCACTTAGATACCTTATGGGATAATTGGGATGACAGGCTTGGATGCTTCATATAAAGTTCCAAAGTTTGGATATGCAGCAATAACGATCCCTGTCTGGAGCAGCTGCGAAAGGCTTTGAAGCACAGGAAAGTTAGTCCTGGGTAAGGAGTTAGAGCATGTCAGCTGGTCCCCAGGAATCCTCCAAAGTGTGTGTAGCCCATATTAAAACTGAGATATTGTCAGAAACCTTATGTAGCCAGTTATGAAACAAGAATAAGCTTCCTTGCATTTACCCGGAGATGGGAAGGGGTGCATGAATCAAATGGCTGCTTTGCCAGACTTCCATGAAAATGTTGTTGGCACAAGAAAGCTGTTCCACCAAGCATCTCCTACCAGTTCGCCATCTGGCTGTGTTATCGCTGTCAAAAATGCAATCATAAGTATTTCTGACCTGACTGATATTTGTTTATTTGTTTGTGATGGTGCCTGCAGTGCGACAGACCCACCAAGCTGAGAGGAGAAAGAGGGGAGGTCTTTGCATTGCCAAGGTAGAACCTCCTTTTTCCACAGCTCCCCTTCTTCCAGAGATCCTTGCTCTTAGACAAAATCTGTTGGACCCACCAACCTCATTCCTAGAGGAGACGATGGGCCGATCCATGGTGCCATAAGGCACAAACCTTTGCTGAGGTCCAGTGGGAGCTCTGGGCGGCATCTTTCCAGGGTTGCCTATGATCAATGTGGTTGAGGTCCCAGCAAACACAGTCTAATTTGAAGGGAGAGGGGATGTTGCTCTCTGGACAGTGCTGTGAGAAGGAGCAGAGCTTCCCTGTGCATTTGCAGAAAGCCAGAGGTGCCCTGTTTGATATACTGTTGACCAGCAGACTTCATTATGAGCATAAAAAGCCCAGAAGTTTGTGTGATGTCTGCTTACGTGTGTATCTTCTTATCTATCCCGACCAATACTGACTGACTCTTGTCACCCACTCCTCCTCCCCACCGTAAATCCCATTTTAGGAAAACTGAAGATAAGAGCAGGTCATGGATATGGCACAGGCACGGACTTAAGGCTGGAAAGGCCTCTCACAAATAAGCGGGAGGAAATATAAAAGAAGCCCATAGAGGGCAAAGGTTTGTCCACAGTGCTTTTATGAGAACTGTGTGCGTGGAAGCATGTCCAGACATAATATTCTGTATTTGTCATATGTTAAAAATTAGTTTATGGGAATAATACAGTCAATGCATTGATTTTTCTAATGTTTCCTTGCCTTTTAGTCAACTCTCCAGTCAAGAGCAATCAGCATTCCCCTATTGCCAACCAGGGACTGCCAAATTACCTGAAAGTCTTTTGAGTATTAGTATCCCAAATGAAGCTGGTTTGATGCTGGTACGCAAGCGGGGTCTCACGTAATGCTCCCATCTGCTCCTGTATCTGGGCTGGCCTGGAAAACCTTTCTTTGCCCATGTTACCTTCTCCTGCCCTAACCAAAACAGCCCTAAAGCCTCAACTACTCATTTGCAACACAGCAACAAAAAATAGCTGGGGTGGGGGGAGAAAGGAAAAACCCTGCAAGTTTGGGAAAGAAGAGCGGCAACGGAAATGTGAACCCAATTTGCTCTCAGTGGGACCGGGGAGAAAACCTGATTGCCTCCCAGACGTACAAATGAACTCTCAGTAGGATGAGATGGGAAAGCAAAATGATGGGAAACAGAGCCCTTGTGCGGTTGGTGGGAGTTTTCCTCTAAGGCGTATTAATGGCCATTAACTCTGCGCTTTGGGTTGCGTTGTCAGAGATGGACAGAGCGCCAAAGCCCGTGTTCAGTCACTCCATCCTCCACCCGCAATCCCTCTGCCACAGTTTGCTAAGAGGACCTACCTCGCACGCCCGTCACCCGGCTGCCTGCCTCACCTCGCGTGGGCACAGGGAAAAGCAGTTTATTTATAGTTTTCCCTCCTCTGAATTGCATTTTGGCCTTTTTTTCTTTTTTCCCTCTGAAAGTTACTGATCAAAGGAGCCAGAGCAGGGAAGTATTCCTGTGCAGGGGCCACGAACAACCACATCAATTTGCATGGCTGAGCGTATTTCAAAGCGCTTTGCTGTTATTCGTATGTGGCACCTTGTACCAAGCCCGGAGAGATGCGCAGGGAGAGACTTGCTGTGGAAGGAGAAATTTTAGAGTTGCTTTTGCTTTGCTCCTCTCCTTTTCCTATTGCCGCGGGAGTCATGTCAGGTAGGAGCAGCTCTGCAGCCCCTCACCCACATTGTATGAGGCTTTGGTGCATTTTAATAGGGATGCAAATGATCTTTCCAGGGTCATGCTGTGACGCAGAGGCAAGGCAAGGAAATAACTGAGAATTCCTGATTTCATGACCTAGCTAGACATAAATCCCCTGTCTGCCTGGGAAATGGCAAAAGGGGAGCTAAATTCCTCTTTATACCTAGGGAGAAGGAAAGTCATTGGACAGCAAGACAGGGTTGTGAGAAGGAAAGACATTGGACAACAAGACAGGGCTGTTGAACAGTGGGCTAACGAGGAATAAGGGGGCTAAACCGAGAAACACCGGCACAGTCCCCTGTGCGCTGTAAGGAGAGGAAGGGATATTGGAGCTGGAACAGCAATGAGGGATTTCCCTACCCAAAGGGCAGCAAGGTTTAATGTGGGCTGGGGAGCCTGGAAGCTGGAGACGGAGCGAAATGAGTCTCGTAGCAGTGAGGGAGGTTTGTCTGTGCGTGAACGTGGATTTTCAGAGGTGACTCAGCACTGCAGCATCAGCAGAGGGCTGGGACCGGCGCGTGTCTCCGCTCTCCTTCAGACACCGCTGAAATCTGCTCAGCAGAAAACATTGATCTTGCTGTAACTATGACTTTTTTTTTTTTTTTGACTTAAAATAATGCTTCATTTTCTTTTGTCTTGGGGCGTGAAACTAACTTCTTTTCTTGCCTGGACCTAGCTCCAGTGCAACTGAAAAATGCCTTGCAAACTTATCAGTTTACATATGCTAATAAGATGAATTCTCAATATGCTCTAGATGAGGTGAGTTTTGTAACACACACAAAAAAAAAATCCATTTTCAATGACATATTAAATCACTTTCCCTGTAATAATGAGAAAAGGCCAAAAATCTACTTCACTATTCTTATCTGTCATGTTGCATACAGTTATGCAAATGCCAGGACATCTGAAGCACAGCATTTACTAACTGTGCAAAACCAGTATAGACCTGAAGCTAATTTTTTCTCTGTATTTCTTCGTCATCCTCACAATAGCTTTTGGATGTGGGGTTTTCTTGGCCATGTCAAATAACTTAGAATATATAATTCGTAAGAGTTTTGGAAGTGCCTTCCACTTTTCAAAGCCTTGGATGTTAGACAACTTCATAGTGAGTGCTTTCAACAAGCCTCGGCTTACTCTGGCAGTGATGAGATAATGAACAATTTAAACAAAATGAATGAGAAAATTAAAATTAACAGTCCAGAAAACTTTAAATGATGAGGGAAGAGCCTCTGATGAGTTAGAAATATTCAAGCTTTTTGAGAGATTTTGAGTAGTTGCCTGTGAGTGTGCGTGTGTGTAAAAATTCATAACCTTGTTCATAATAACCATTATTACCTGATAATCTTGAGAGTATACAGACCCTATTCCACATATTGTCAATAATCTCTCTTCTGTTTATGGTTGTACAGAGGAATTACATTCATGCAGACACAGGAAAATTATTTATATTAACAGAATGAATCCAACAATCTTCTATGTCTTTTGCAGAAGTGAATTTTTTCATTCCTTGTCTTATACTGACTCATGTTCGAGCCTGAGCAGGTGTAAGACGGGACCATTGAATGCCTTCACATGTTACTGAATGCTCTGAAAGAACCTCTTTAAAGAGACATAAGAGCATCTAAGAGACAAATCATTATCTATTAAAATGCAGCTACTTCTGGAGTTGGACACGGTGTCTAGAACAAACAGTACTCGAGATTAGGATAAAAAGGACGATACAAGCTCAGTGGAAAAGAAATGAAGAGACACTGAAACAATATATGGAAATGTCATCTACATTCTCATTAATTTGTTTCATCTGTTGTCATCTGGACTTTACTGGAGAACATGAGAAATATTCAGCATTTTTGTTCCTGAGTTGTATCTGGGTATGTCAGATGCAGAGGACCACAGAATGTAGATAAAATAAGCCTAGTTTGCAGCTCCCCTATCAACTTAATAACGGTATGAACCGGGATGATATCCAAAACTCAAATGCTTCTTGCAATTAAGCAATGAGAGTTCCCAGCTCCTACAGAGGATGGCATGGCTTGAATGCTATTGTGCTGAAACTTTAAAAATAGATTTCTGACTCTAAAAATCTCACACACACCAAAAAAAAAAAAAAAAAAAAAAAAAAAAAAAAAGAAAGAAAGAAAAAAAAGATGATTATCAGGCAGCCCTAGCAGATGTTTGTGAAAACGTTTAGTTGCAATCCCAGCACTCAGATGGGGTTTGCCAACAATTGCTCAGAGGTTTAAGAATGCAGACTGAATCTGGACTCAGTCACAGTATCTATGACTATGGAGGCAAATAATTCAAATGCGGTGTTTTCGTCTTGTTTCAACAAAAGGTAGTTTAACCTTCTGGAAGCCGAATGGCTGCAAATCTGCTACATGCTTTTTCCTTCCCCACTGCCCCGTGTCTGCAAAACGAGTCTGAATTTATGAATCTTTCTCTTTCTCCCCTGTAATCTGCACTCCTTGGGCCAGATCCTCAGCTAATTTGGCAGAGTACAAGGTGTCCCAAGAGCCATTGACTTAAAAATAAAAAAGGTTCAGACCTGATTCTCTGGTTCTTTGTAACAAGAGAAATACAGTTATATTGGTGCAAAGTGAGTTAAAATTGTACTAAAATGCTCCTATATCAAACTGAACTTTTAATACCCACTCTGAACCTGATTTTTACCAATATACAGCTAGTTAAAGTACAAGGCAATGAAAGGTCTGCTCCTATATGGGTTTTTTAGGTTCTAGCTGGTAGCACCAGGAGAATCCTTCAGAAGCTGGGCTGCTTCCTCTTCAATATTAACTTTACACATGGGAAACCTGATCATGTGCTATTAAAGTCAATAGGATTTTTATCATTGACTGCAATGATCGTGCCATCAAACTGTATGCTTTCTTCTCTCCCCTCTACTCTGCTTCTCAGTTTCCCATAATCCTTCTCCAAATGATTTTTCCCTGATTTTCTGCGCTTCCTTGCCCTGCAAGTTTTCTTCCATCAATGCCCCACACGCAAAACCAGCAGTTGAATAGGAACCGTCGGGATTCTGTGCGTTAAGATCGCAGCTGAAATATTTTTCCACATTTCCAGGCAGAACTGGGCAGATTGTGGAGCTCTCAGCAGAGCGCCTTTGGAGGCTTGGTTTTCGTTCAAATCAAATTGAAACGGCGTATGAACATGAGCGAACTAAGAGCAATCAAAACCAATATAACACAGCTGGAGAGGCCAGCTTGGCAAAATGCTGAATATCCTACGCTCTTGATGATTAAATGAACCATAAAGGTTTTTGGCATTTCGTAGCATTATGCTTTAGAGGTCCTGATCTTGCAGAGGACTTCAGCTTTGCCTAATTTTAAGTTCCTGCTTATATCCCAATGAGATCTACAGGGTTTTGCTCCAGATTCGTGCCACCTAACTACAGGCACGTGAAGGCAAGTTAAGCAGAGAAGACGGGAGCCGTGGTCCTCGGCTTCACTGGAGAAGGACAGACAGCTCCAGGATGTTTTCTGTGTTTTGCATTAAAACTGTTGGGAGTGTTTTACGCGGTGTGAACACTCATGAAAAATGATGACACTAAAAGGGCAAACCCAGATGATCTCAAGCAACATCTCAGGGGCCTTGAACAGAACTTTCCTCTCTCTACCGTCATACAAGCATTAGATCCCAAAGCGTAAACAGACACTGTTATGTCAAGTGCTCAGAAAGTGGCATCAGGATGACAGAATAAAACACTGCAATATCAGGTAGCTACGTACACAGAGATGGTATAATTCTGGCATAAACCTGGTCAAAATTCTTTATAATTAAGGAAAAGAAATGTTTTGGCACAGAAACAGAAATACTAGAAAACCAAGCATGCATGCAATCTCATTTTCTTGCAGGCTGTTCGTATCAGTGGAAGGAAATGATCTAATTAGTTTATAGACAGTGTTTGTCCCTGAAGATCACAGCTTGGACTTGGGGGAAACAATGTTTGTCTGAAGCAGCTCATGTTTTTCATAT
The DNA here is from genome assembly GCA_013398815.1 of Ibidorhyncha struthersii. Taxonomy (NCBI): domain Eukaryota; kingdom Metazoa; phylum Chordata; class Aves; order Charadriiformes; family Charadriidae; genus Ibidorhyncha; species Ibidorhyncha struthersii. Next base: position 649,986 of record VZSZ01010131.1, read on the forward strand.
GCTAAGTAAGTTCTGGTATCTGTGAAATGAGTTTTGCAAAGTAAAAATAATACTTACAAAGTCTGATATCCACCCAAAACCTGGCTATGGTGGAGGAAATGAGGGCAATCAGTTCTGAAGACTCTAAAAATAGTTTTTTTTTCCAGGTTTGCACAGGGACTTGTATGGATGAAAAAGTAACTACTCCCCTAAAGCCCTTTTTTTTGCTATCCAGCAAATGATAAGACATACCTCTTTAAAATGTGTGTTGTTGGGGGGACCCAGCAACTTGATTCTGCACTTTTAAATGGCCTCCATGTGCTCAAAAAGGGCAGCCAGAGGCCACATTTTTTTAGTTGTGTTGGAAAAAGCAGACTTGAAGTTTGACAAGAACATGAGAACCCAACATAAGGGGTGGACTTGTCTCTGGCTGCCTCTACCTCTTGCTCTCTTTAATATTTCTCAATAGATTTATCTTTATCACTCCATTAGTGCATCTAAAACCTCATTTCCTTATTTGTGCTCATCAGTGCTTCCAAAACAGTTCTAGGAATGGAGATGACTAATGGGGTAACAACAACTGTGTCGCATACTCTCTTAGCCTTGAAGGATAAGGTAACAGAATAATTTTCAAAGGTATGTGAAAACACCAGTTTTTTTTTTCTTTCTTTATTAGGTTTTTTGTTTTGTTGTTCTAACTGGAACTTGAAAGTCATTGTGGTGCAATTCCTGGGCCATCACGAATCATGGGTGGTTCTTGTTTTGATTTTGCCATTCTAGGATGCTTTGCAAAGATACTTTGTCTCAGGAAGTTGTGCATATCCCTCTTTTATGCTTCCTGCTTTCTTGTTCTGCCTGTACCCTGACAACTCATGTTAGCAAAGGAGAAATTGGTATTTGTTGGGTGTGGAGGGCATGGGGCTACATTAAACAGGTTCAGGTTGTAAGGCCAAAGCTGGCATTGTGGAAATCACTGGAAATGAGATGAGGCGTCACTAAATTCTGCAAAACCGGAAGTTAAAGATGTTTATGTTTCCCCTGATAAAATTAAGCAGCTGATCTCTGACCTGTAGATGACAGGAGCTTGCCTAGTCCATTATCACTTGAGCTGACATTTTACAAAGTCAGACTTCAACAAAATACCTTCCATGTTTTTCAACCACTTATACTTTGTATTTATAATGACTTCTTTCATCCTAACCTTCAAAGCCTTGACAAACACTTGCATATTTAGTTTCACGTCGGTTCTTTGGGTATTATTAGACCAAATTTAACACTGAATAAAATGAAAAGTTCAACCCAAGACCATCTAGTAAGTCAGCTTCACAGCTTGGATGAGACGGCGGGAGTCCTGCCTACTAGGCTGTTATTTTAACCACTAAACCGCATTCCCTTCTTTTGCCTTATGTCTTCTGGGAATCATCCATCAAATAACTTTCCTGCATTTCCTTTTATTGCTTCCCAGGTAATGTTTATTGCGTTGAAAGTAACTAATCGTTGGTTGGGCTGTGCTCAGATGCAATTAAAAGAATATTCCACCCCCACTCTTAAAATGCAGAGCATCTCTGAGATTCCTAATCATCTGAGTTTTATAACTCTGTTTTATTACTTTCCAAATATACAATGCTCATAAAAAAGGTAATTGGGTCTTTACAATAATGCCATTTCCTAATGTTCACCAATGAGGGAAAATTATCATCATGTAGCAGACTATTATGTTTTAATTGTTTTGCTCTCTTATCCCGTGTCAAAAGTTTTGAGGGCAAATGCTAGGTATAAATACGAAGCCATCACTACTGAACAAAATGGTCGTCAGGGGTGATGATAATTCTGTTAAGCAGAGAGCATCAGTGATGAAGGGAGGAAGATAAAAATATAGAGACTGGGTAGCTTGAAATAAGAGAGAGAGAAAAAAGAAATAGTAAGTGTTCAGACTGAGGTTTTATTAGATAGGAAAACTGAGAGCCACGATTTTTGCCTTAGTTCTTAAACCCCATAGTGCATGGCCAGGCAGCTCTGCCTGATGGAGGCACCTTGAAATCCTGCCGTTTGCTCAGTCCTGGAGTAGGTCAAAAGTGGCTTTGACAGCCACCGAACAGGAGGAGAAACACACTGCAGCAGGGGTGGTAGGTTGGGTCCAGAAGTCTAAAGGTGTAAGAAGCAGAACAGCAACTTGTTTATTGAAAGAAAAAAAATGCTATTTTTTGGTGTCAGGATTCATACTCCATTGCTTTTATTTTCAGAGAAGTTGAAAGTAAGATTGAGCCTGTATGGGCCCAAGCTGACGCCATTTTTAGAAATATAAAGCCCTAACGAAGCCCTGTTGCAGTTCCCTATGTGTGAGGTAGGGACAATAACCTCTTTCTCCAGCAAGCTTTGTAATTCCTTTACGACGAGGATTGTTCCTTAATGTGAAATGAGCAGCGATTTGCCCAGCAGGGCTCTAACTTTTCATTGAATGGCTTGAATTTGCAACGAGGCAAAAATACATAAACTGAAAGAAAGGACAGTGGTACTTGGGTAGATGAATTTCAAGCTTCTTTCGAATTTCCCTTGTTCTGTATTCCTGTGCCGAATGCAGAGACATCCTTTCTGTCCGGGGTAGTTTGCAATTAAAAAAGCTCTCTGCTCTCCTGCATGGGAAGAAAGCCTTCAAATACGGCTCGTCTTTGATCCGTTCCCACCACCGTGGCTCTCAGCCCTGTGAACTGGCAGTGTATTAAAACGGGGGCTGCCAGTATGAAGAAGTGACCTGTCTGACACAGCTCTCCCTGGCATGTTATACAGGACACTGCAGGCGTCGGATGACACAGAAATGAAAGAGGAATGTGGGATTAAGAGGGATGTTCAAGGTCACCAACTCCATCCCTCAAATATAAGAGGCAGCGTCCCATACAAGCCTGCTCACAACTGTTTTAAAACTAGTTATTTCCTTGTCTAATCTGACTGGGAAGGAATTCCAGAATTCATTCTCTAAACAGTTAGAAAATCTCTAGTTTCCTGCCTAAATTTATTTTTGGCCTATTTATAGTCATCTGTTCTTGTGCCAACATCATCTTTTAGCTTAAAGACCTCTGCTGCCTCCCTGGTGCTTACCTGGCTGATGTATTTAGAGTCTGCAATCGCATCCTCTCCCTGCCGTCCTCCTCCAGCCCTCGCTGTGAGAGATGAAACTGAGATAGGCTTTGGAGTAACCCCAGGCTCCCCCGTGCCATAGCCATCCAAATTGCCATTTTTTTTTGCAGTGGTTTGTTTAAATTCTTCTTTCTTGAACATGTTAATCAGGATGGGGGGTGGGGGGTGGGTGGGGAGAAAAAAGGGTTAGAATCAGCATTGCTATGAAGGAAATGAAAGTCCACAGAGAAAAAGAGATTTGTGCAAGGTGGCGCAAGAAGTGGCTGAAGCGAGAGGAGAATTTGAGTCCCCTGATGCCAAGCCCACTACGTTTAAACGCTTTTATTCATGGCATAACTCCATCACAGCAAAAGGTTAGTAAGGTGTGAGACACTTGGATCTCAAAACCAGCATTTCACCCTGCAATCTTCTAAGTCTCATCCAATTTGCTCATGAAATGAAGATCTAGCAGGAAGTGTTTGATGGCTGTGCATATTAATATGCGCTAAGACAAGAGCTTTCGCTATCATCTTCAATGTTAGCTTTTCCCTTTTGCCACTGAGGTAGTGTGAAGGTTACAGTTAAGGTCAACCGCAGTCCATGTTTATTGGTTTATTCCCAGATTTTGAGTTATTGATATTGAGCTTGTCCAGGAAATCAGTGCACTGCAATGTAAGGCTAATCGATAGCCTGCTGCTCTTTTTGCATATTAAAAAGATAACCTTATAGAGGAAAATAAATTTTTTAAAGAGGGCTTCAATGTCTTTGCACTACCAAGTCAAAGCTTTACAAACTCTTGGGCAGCTGTTTTCGTTTATTTCTATACTGTCTTTTCCCTAAAGCTATCTTTAACGGTCAAAGCAGGTTTCGTTCTTTCCTCGTTCCACCCCCCACCCCCATCCCGAATATGAAACAAATGCCCACCACACGGATACTCAGATAGCTCTCCTGCTTGCATTTGTTCTATGGATATTACTAGACTCTTCCAGCTCCCTGGGTCCCAAGTATGGAAACAGCATCATGGGCTCATGGTGTCAGCCGGGCTGTGACCTCTGGCTGAGGGCTGCTTCCCCCAACCATCTCCCTGGTGGTCTCTGTTGCTTGCCCTTTACTTAAGATTCACCTCAGCCCAGTAAATTGCTGCCCTTGTTTTTCAGAAAACCCACAAATTCACCAAGACTTTGTGTTTTATGCTCCTACCTGCCCATATTGCCTCCTGCACGTGCATTCGGTTGCTGTGCAGCTCACCTCCTTTCCCTGTCCTAATGTTGTTATAGGATATTGCTGTTTGCTAAGAAATGAAAGATGATATTTAAAAGGATGCTCGTACTAGGTTGACTGCTGTTGAATTTCAGAGTCACTGGTACAAATACTGAATTGTATTACTTTCATGGTAACGGTCTCCCCAAAGGATTCTCCTCTTGCCTCAGATGCTCAGTCCCCGGTCAGTTCAGATCTGATTGCTCATCTGTTAGATGTAATAATAGTATCGTTGCTGTAGCTCTACGGTGCCTTTCATCTGATGTGTTTTACAGAGTCTGGGCAGCTGTCGTAGAGAAGCAGGTGGGAAGCCGAGTGGTGAGGCTCTTTCTAAAGTAATTTCAGTTGACATATATTTAGTGAACCCATCCTGCTGATAGAGATGTACAGTGTGTGTTATATATGTGTATATATACAAACAGCTAATTAAAATGACAGCGCTGGCACCCGTGGCCAGCTGGGACACATCTCTCTCCATGGCAGCTTTTTGCATCAGCCCCCAATCCCCCAGCTGGTCACCATTCCCTGAGGTGCACCCACCATCGCTGGTGTTTCAGGATGTGATTTTTGTAGTCTTGTGACAACTGAGGGCATCCGTCCACACACAGTTTGGGAATTTTGCTGTGTTTCATGAAGTTGCCATTTCTCCATGTGCTTTGGTGTACTGTCAGTGAACCAAGACCAGCCCATGAGAAGAATGATTCTTTTTGCCCAGAAATAAGTCATAAAGGTAATGACTGCAATAGCTGTGCTACTGGAAAGGTAAGAGAAGATGGTAACTGGAGCAAACAGGGGTGATCACATTTATCTGCAGAAGACCTGTGCTTTTGGAGGGTAGAAAATTCTCTCAGAGAAGTGTCTAGAGATTCTCTGGATGCAGCTGCTCTGCTCAGCAAAGCTGAACCTGGGACACCTCTGAGTACCGGGCCAACGCATGTGTACATGATATAGCACAGTGTCCTCCCAAGGTATTCTCTGAGATTTTCAAAGCAAAACTAACTGGTCTGGGCAATAGTTCTGACTGTTATTTGGCTGAACTGCTCTGGTGACACCAGAATCATCTCATGCGTGCTGGGTGCCGCAGCTCTCACTAGCCTGGGACTAAAGCCCCAAGCAGATCTTCAGTTTTCTCAAAGCCAAAAAACAAGTTGTTGTGCTGGGAGACAAATCCTGAAGCCTGATGAGCAAGAAGGGGAGTTCAGGTGAAACCATGACAACTGTGACTAACTACACTAGGAAGGAGGTTGGCTTTTTTCAGTGCTGAAGTTGTACCAGTACAGTCCCTGGTATGGACACAATGGACTGTGATTTCCGGTACAGGAATAGGCTATATTTCACTGCTTTTAATCCATTAGTAGGAACTGATTCTTGGAGACCCGTTGCCTGTTCTGATTTTGCAGTAATTCAGGTGCGAGTGGTGGAGATGTGCAGGCCAGAGGGAAAGAGCAGGAGAAAGTGAGAACGGTGGTGACCTTGTCACATGCTGAATGGCAAAATCGTGTTTTCTAAAAATAGTATCTCGTCTTTCCCATGACACTAACCTGCGCTGCAGCTTTGGATTTTCTTGTAAATCTCCTCTCGGTCACACATGAAACCACTTGATTCAAACACGGCAATGCAATAAATTTGAAGTGACCTGCTCAGAACTATATATAGGATGAGCACAACGTATCAACTGCTAACATTGGCCATTGTCTAGTGTGCCTCCCAAGTAATGCCTGTCTTCCAATAGCTTCCCACAATTCCCTCCACATCTCCAGAAAGGACAAACAATTTCTTTTACCATTTCTTTAAGAATTTAAGGTGAAGCTCAGTGTTAAAACCCAAAAGATTTGCCCCCAGTAATCCTAAAGCCATTCAAAAAAGTTGACCGTGGCAGCATGGAAGTGGGATTCAGGAGTTCTTTTACGGTAGTGCTGCTCTTACTCCAGCTTGGCTACTCCCGTTGAAATGCAGTTCTTCAGTGAAGACAGATGCTAAGAGTGAAAGACCCTTCTGTTGTGCATGTGGGGGTGACCAGCGTGACTATACGTTCATGGAGACAGATGGAACAGTTTATACTACAGTACTCATGCATATTTGGTTTGTATTTGAACGCAGACTAACAGATGCAATGTGCTATTTTATTTTTTAGGAAATATATGATTAGATATGGTTAATTTGCAGAGGGTAATGAGCTACATGCCCTTATTAAAAAGTCATATATTTATGTACATTTCTAGCAGAAACATCTTTCTCTTGAAAGAGGAAGCGCTCTATTAAAAACAGAAAAGTTGAACTCTTTGGATTTGTCTGCTGTATACCTGCTCCTTCTTTTCAGCCATTGCACTCTGATGTTTATTAAGAAACCCAGACGGGGGGATACTGAAGACTGAATTGTGATCCTCCAGAAATTTGCTCTCTGCAGTGTTTAGCTGGTTATTTTTTTTTCATAGGTATTTGTCTAAATAATTTTATTTGTTCTTGAGAACATCTCCAGGAAAATTTCATTTCATTCTCACCATACTGACAGTCTTCAGCATCTTAAACATGGCTGACCTTGGTATTTCAATCATCATATAATAAAACATTAGGTGCAATATTATTTGGTGGACACCTTCCTTAAGGCTGTTGCTTACCTGGGCCTTAAGAAACTAACACGGTACTTCTGTTTTTATTAACAGCTACTTTGGAGTACTTTTTCTCTTCCCATCTTTGAAAAAGACAGCTGATATAGAGGTACTTTCCCCCTGAATTTAATAAATCAGATTCACCATCTACCAAAAGCAGTAACCTTTTTTTTAAGTCTCATACATTCAGTGGACTGACTGCGTTAGGGGTGTACACCATCATTTCTTGAGTGTTTCAGAGAGCTGGAGTCAGGAGCGCCGGATCAATTCCTATTCACTGAGGATGTCAGTAGCATTTTGGGTAGATTCAGGGGACTGGGTGTCAGATCCCTGGGCTCTAGTTCCAGTCTTGCCAATGACAGAGCATGGAACATCAAGTAGATGCAATTAACAGAGAGTTGGGGTTGTTCAGCCTGGAGGAGAGGAGGCTCCGGGGAGACCTTAGAGCCCCTTCCAGTCCCTAAAGGGGGCCTACAGGAAAGCTGGGGAAGGACTTTTTACAAAGGCATGTAGGGATAGGACGAGGGGGAATGGCTTCAAACTGGAAGAGGGGATTAGATATTAGGAAGAATTTTTTCACTGTGAGGGTGGTGAGGCACTGGCCCAGGCTGCCCCGAGAAGCTGTGGCTGCCCCATCCCTGGAGGTGTTCAAGGCCAGGTTGGACGGGGCTTGGAGCAACCTGGGCTGGTGGGAGGTGTCCCTGCCCAGGGCAGGGGGGGTGGAATTTGATGATCTTTCAAACCTAATCTTGCCAACCTAAACCGTTCTATGATTCTGTGAGCAGGGCTGGAAGTGCCTCCCAGCAAACCACCTTGGCTTGCAGCTCCCTGTGCGCGCGTGCACACTGTGCAGGCTGGCGCATCATCCCTTTGCAGGCTTGCACATTGCCACTTTGCAACAGTTTCATGAGGTTTACTTCTCTTAACTTTTAGCAACAGGTAATTACTACTCTAGGATGCGGATGCCTGCAGTGTTGAGGATGGGAGCCGCTTGGTTCAGTGCTAACTATACGTCGCTGATGAGAAAGACACCTTAGGAAAAAACACCTGGGTCAGCCTTCCCATTAAAGTGCTGTGAGATTTTTTAACATCCATGCAGAGCAGACGAAATCAAAGTCTCCTTCAAAGCAGCCACTGACAGTGCCACGTAACTGTGTTTTCCTGTCCTGGTGGGATGAAAAGCCGAGTGGACTCTGCTGACGAGTTAAGTCCAGTGGAAGTGTGAGTCCCTCCGACATCTGTCCCAGGCTTCACCCATTCTGCTCCGCTGTGGGAACAGCCCTTGCGCCAATTCATTGAGCAGAAGTGACCTGGCCTTTTTTTGGGGTGTGTATTATCAGATCAAGCCTATCTCAAATAAATCATATTGGCCCACGCTGTCACCTCCTTCAACCCACTTTTTGGGTAAAACTTCCATCAGCCAAGCGTACGAGCGCTGAATTTGCGCAATGGGCAGTTTGCCAGAAAAAAACAGCACAAGACTTGGCCTTTATATGAGAGATAGCTTCCTTTGTAGGATTGGGAAAGGAAGAAGGATTGTGATAAACATCATTACTAGCAAGTAATTTTTCCCTTTCTGATGCAGCTCTGCAGTGACTTTGTTATCTGCCTGCATGAAAGATCTTTTCAAGATGTTTCTAGTCCCCAAGGAAGTGAGAGACTAACAGGTTCTTCCCAATAATAATAAAAGGGGGATGTCAGGGGGGAGAAGATGTCTCTCTTGTTCCTCTAACACTTGACAAAGCACTTTCCTCCCCCTTCCCAGCACTAGTCTCCTAAGCAGTTCGGAAGGGAAATGAGTTTGCTTACAGATATTTTTTTTTCTCTAGCTAGAGAAACAAATGCATTCACTGAAAATAGCTCTGCCAAGAAAATAAGAACATGGGCAGGACTTTGAATGGAGTCACTGATGGGAATGAAGGAGAGGAACAGTTTGCTGTCTGAATTGCTCATCAGGAAGAAATAAAGGTGAAGAAAGGGAGGGAGGAAATAGAGTTGTTTGAGTAAGGATACTGAATGCAAAATCTGAGTGGAAGAAACAGTAAATGCTGAGAAGAAGCTGGATGAGTCTGAGTCATGCAACAGATTTTTTTGGTTTTTTTGGGTGAAGCTCTGTAAAACAGACGCTGCAACAACCCACCTTGGAAACCTTTCATGCTATCGCTATAGGAAAAATGACCCTGGGGCAAGTTCGTGACTTTTTTTGCAGTGCCTGGCACGAGGGCTAGTGTGGCAGAACAGCTGATGCCATTTCCATGGGGGCAACAGGTATCCGGCCACCAACAACTTCCCTTCAGTAACAGATGGACAAAGCCATGCTCTTCTCTCTCTTGCCCAAGTGGGTTGGGAACTCAGCGTTTTCGAGTGGCATCTCAGAGGTTTTATGGCATGTCACGACGAAGAGAGTTACTGACTGCTTCCTAACTCCCTGCAGGGCTGTGTAGGACCTTGAGAAATCCTAACTCCTGAACTTCCCATACCAGCTTTCCTAACACAGTGATATTTTCGAAATACTCCCTGCTAGTGACCTTCTGAACGCCCTGTAATTCCTAACACTCGTTTACTTTTTGAAAATATTAGAAAACAGAGTCACTAACCAGTTTTCAGACAATATTTTTTCAAGTGGAAGGTATGTCTGCATACTTCAGAAAATGTGCAAGTAAAGAATCTGTTAATTTTTAATATTTTTTTCATCCTATTCTGGAATCCTATTCATAAGCTTATCTAGGTTTGGAAATGTACCAATATAATTATTCCTGGAAAATTATTTGGAAATATTCATCTCGAAGTAACTCTCTGCGTGGAATCAGAATGATCAGACAGATACTTGTGCCAAAAGAAACGATGCTGAAGTAATTATTTCATAACAGCCATATCAGTAAATTTCCAGTTGGAGAGGAGCTTGTGTACACAGGAAGGAAGCAAACCCTATTGTCTCCCTCCTTCCTTACAGCCCTTGTCTTACAGCCGAATAAGCAATAATGAGGCTGTAGATCTATGTCTTCTTCTTAGAATCCAAAAGGCTTTACAGAGTCTGTTGGATGAATTTCAACACCCTGTTCAAGTCCAAGGAGGAAATAAGCTCTTCCAGAAATTCACCAATCTTCCTTTTTCTTCTTTGAGTCTGGCTGTAGCTCAAAGGATCCTTATGGACCATCTGTCCCTCCTATCCTCTCAACCCCCACATGCCACCATCGATAAGACATCAATCTGTGAAGCAGCTCTGGGAGAGATTTTTTTTAGTAGTTTCTCCAGGAAAGCATCTGAGTGATTCCTCTGTGGAATCTATCTGCTCTTTGTGTCTGCTGGCGAAAAGGGGTATTGACATCTCCCAATCTCTACCATGGGCTGGACATTCTTCTCTTGAAGGGCGCAAATGTATTTGCAAGAACTTTAGACAAAGCCAAGAATGAATTAACCAAATCCAATTCAGGGAGGACAGTGATAAACAGGGCACAGCTCAGGAGAGCATTAAAGGTTTGGGAAATATTACTTGCAGAGACACTTCAGAAGAAAAGAACTAGAAGAAGGTTAAGGACTCAGTTCATCACTGTCTATGGGAACATGAATCTACTGGGGTACTGCTCAGGGGCAATAATAGCTGCTAGGGTGTCTAGGGTGTCTTTGGGAACACTTCCTGAGCATCTTCTCTTACCTTTTGTGCTCATTTGGGACCAACCATAATCTGACGTGGAGAATGCAAATCTCCGGTGCCACTGACTGAAATAAAAACAACTGGGGGCTGTGTTTGCTTCAGAGTCCAGACCGCAGCCCTTCCCAAAAGTTTCCAAAACCCCCTGCTGTTCTGAGGTGGTGAAATATCTCCCTAGGAAAAAGCACTAATTCCTTCTCAAATATACCTTTGGAAACCGGTCTCTTCCATAGCTGTGTAGCTTAGAGAGAGAAGTTAGTCTGAACTCTTCTATATCGCAGCTGCTTTTACCTAGTTGTCCTGTTCATTTTGTTTGTCTTCCAGCAAGACATCCAGGCTTGAGTTGAAAGACACCAAGAGCATTGCACAGAGATGCTGCTGGGAGGCTGCTTACCCTGACCCCATGACTCTTCACAGAGCCAAGACCTCCGGCCTGTCACCCTGCTGCACTCAACAGCTTTCCACTCCCATACAGCTGTAGATCACTGCATCTGCCTGCATGGTACTGTGCCTGTTTAGGCTCTGTCCTTACAGCTTTTTATTTGAATTGTTTTATTACTCTATCTAGTTTTAATGTCCACACACATTACCAGCCATGGGTTTAAGTTTTTCACTAGCTAACCACTAAAATGTTGAAAAGCATCATACTGAGTTCCAATACCTATGGCCCCAGTACCTACCCTTTTGGCCCCAGAAACTCTTTGTCCAACAATTAATGTAGCAATCTCATTTTCTCTTTTTTTTTCCTTTTTTTTTTTTTTTGGTTGTCAAAACAGTGCTAGTTTTTGACCAAATAAGGACTTGGTTCATCCATTTACACTAAAGGGATAGGACCGTCCACTGATGTTTCACCAGGGCCCTGCTTCAATTCACACAAATCCCAAGGTCTAACAGGAGCAGGAAGAGGGTTAATAATCCAAAATCCATATGGAATCCAGCCTACTTGCTACCAGCTCACATGAAAGAAGATACACCTCCACAAACAGGCATGACCCCTGTCAAAGGGAGTTATGAAAATATCCCGTTCAGCTCCATAGGAGCCATGGAGTTTTTGTGAGTTGATCTCAGCCTTCTGAGAGGCTCCATTCACAGCTCTAACAGAAGGAAAATGACCAAAGAAAGCAAATTTGTCATGATTTGAGAGCAGACAGCATACGAGTGGAAGGGGTCCTATGCAGACAGAACGGCCAGAACTTCCCTCAGGGGCAGCCACACTTGATGGATAGTCAACAGCCAAAAATATCCAGGTGGGGCTGACGGACACTGAGACTTGGGAGGGGACAAGGAGAGCACGTTTCCCCCGCTGCTGTGTATCACAAGTCTGGTTTAGCCATATAATTTACAAATATATACTTCTATACTCTCTTTGCGTAAATGCAACCTATGTCAACCTTTAGCTAGGTGCCTGAGCCAATGCCACGCAGAGTTCAACATTTAGCAAACATGTAAGTAACCCTCTCTTTATCAACCAAACACGTGTTTAAAGACTGAAGCCTGATTTGCCTGAGAAGACCTGTTTTCTTTATAACTCCATCAGGTGGCATTCCTCTAAGCCCTTCCCCTGTTCTTTAGTTTGTAGACTGATCCCATGCCAAGTTTTCTACTCTCCTGACGCCAGGGTAAGTGTCTGCAATGCCCAAGGTCATCACCTTCCTTTTTCTGAGAAGTGGCCCAAGATTAACTCTCCTTCAGACTTCTACAAACACAGTGCTCATTTCATGGTTGTCCCCAGGCAGGTGAGGGGTCAAATCATCAGTCTGGGAAACAGGTTTCTTTAGAGAAAGCTGAAGAACGCATCCAGCAAACTGCACGTGTGCTGCGTTTACCTGCATCTCTCCCAGAGGGAACACGTATTAAATGCCGAGGAGGAGCAGAACCAGCTACAGGAAAAGTTTGCTTTGTTGAGCATTAATAAAACTAATGGGGTATGTTTATGTAGCACCTTTCATTCCAAATGATCAAGTGCCTTGCTAGCCTTAATCATTTCACCCATCACTGAACTGCAGACACCTCTGGGGTGGAACATTAACAGCTGCTCGGTAGAGCACAGCAGCAAAACAGAGTAATTTAATGGAGGAGAAACACCCCGTCCAACTGCAGGTGTAAAGGGAATTTTGTTAAGTGGAATGTAATTATCCAAAGCAGTGGTACCTAGGAGAGAGGGAGATATTTCCCTTAATACTCTAATATTGGGCTATGGCTGCTTTTCCAGCCCCCATGTTACTGGGGAACCGGCACTGCAGCCTGGCTCCGGGGTTGCAGTTGAATCTCAATTTAATTTCCATCCTAAGACTCCCGAAAGAAAAAGCATCTCAGAGTTTTTTTGTGGGTTTCCAGATTCCCACCCTTTCAGCTGAGGATTGCCACTTGTCTATTTCCAACACCTAAACCAAACCAGAATCAAACGAAGAACGTGGCTAGAGATGGAGGCTCAGTACACCCACGTTCCTTACAAGCAGCACGAGGCTCTGTTGGCTATAAAATCCACGCATTGTATAAGAGGGAAAAATCATTGTCCTTAAACTATTCGTGGCAGGGTGGCTTGATTTAAATTGCAATCATGATTTAAACCAGCAAACAGAGAATCTTGATTTAAATAATCAGTTTTAATCTTGTTTTGCATGTGTGCTTTTCAGTTATTTTCTTTTAAAACTGGTTGATTCTCACTGATTGGTATAATTTGCTGCTTCTTTATGCTAAATCAAAGAATATCCTATATCTATACATATTTATTTCAGCAATTATATAGTTTAGCATGCATTTATTCAGATCCCTACTTTTTACATTTTTTATGAAGGGAAAATGGTGAGCAACAGATTTCTTATTCAGCAGATGATTGCTGGATTTTTATATTTTTTTTTGTTTTGTTTTTCATTTATTTGGAATTCACGTCAAGCTGCATTTAAATGGAAACAGGAATTCAGTCATAATTGCACCCCCCTCCTCCCAAACCGAGTGTAATAAAAGTACTTGAACCTGCTGGAGATATGAGAAGAGAATAAGTCTTGCACCAAAAATGAGTTGGCATTAACAAAGACAGCGTTAGCTGTCGCTGGGGAACTGGAACAGAGGTGCATTTCCAAGAGAGCTCAGCAATGCTTCTTCCTGGCTGCCGATTCTGGCTTAAATAGCTCCCAGGTGTTTTTGCTACCCCACCCTTAGCTGCTGGCCCTTATTTGACCCAAATTGGAGAGGATTTTCTGTTGGGTGGGATTTCTGCTGCTCTACCCTGGGTTGAACCCATCTCTCTATGTGGGACAGCAGTTGTGAAATCACAGCTTTGTGCACTGACACCCTGTCATTGAGGAAAGGCTTTAAATCACTCCTTTTTGAGGGTAAATCAGAGTTGGACCGCACGAGTAGTTGCACTGGTATGACCACAGGGATGGAGAACCCCTGAAATGGCATGGGAATGGGTACCTGGTGTGGCAATCGCTGAAAGCATTTTTCTCCCCAGATTTAATGTGTCCTGGAAGTCGCTATAATATGTCTCGTCTCTGGTTTTATTCATGTAGATCTTCCCCTCCCTTCCTTGTCAATAGCTGGGGGATGTCTGATTTCTACACGCTCATTGATCTACCTTGAAGATCATTGAGTTCCAACCCCCCTGCCCTGGGCAGGGACACCTCCCACCAGCCCAGGTTGCTCCAAGCCCCGTCCAACCTGGCCTCGAACACCTCCAGGGATGGGGCAGCCACAGCTTCTCTGGGCAACCACCACCCTCACAATGAAAAAATTTCTTCCTAATATCTAATCTAAATCTCCCCTTTTTCAGTCTAAAACCAGGACTCCTCATCCTGTCACTCCCCTCCCTGACCAAGAGCCCCTCCCCAGCTTTTCTGTAGCCCCTTTATGTACTGGAAGGGGCTACAAGGTCTCTCCAGAGTCTTCTCTTCTCCAGGCTGAACATCCCCAACTCTGTCATCTTAAGTCATACTTAAGTGACTTGGTGTGAAGAAAATCTGCCTTTCCACCTGCTGCAGAAGCAGCAGCTGCTGTCAGGAGCTGATCTGGCACCTCCACAGACGGGCTCTAGGTGCTCGCCCAGAGACTGCAGCCGAGTCACTGCTTGGACTTTCCTTAAAACTTTGGCAGTTAAGACAGAGCAGCTTGGAAATGATCTAAAAATTATTTACACGTCTCTAACAGAATATTCTGAATTTAAGCCTTAGTCAAGGCTGCCATAATGCCCCATTTTGTTTAAACAGTTTATCTATTAAAAGAAGAAATGTGTATTTAACTTAAGTTTAAAAAAAACCCAACCCAGTGTTTTTATCTCACCCACTACAAAGCCACCAAACCGGGGCAGAAATCAAAGCGCGTGTTTCTGAATGCGGCAGAAAGCTGTCGTTTTGATGAAGTAGTTCGTTTCTGGGTTTGCCCACCGCTGAAGCTGGTTGTGGGAGCCCTGTAGCGCTTTTTGGGGAGGGGAGTCATTAAATACAGCGGCGAGAAGAGGGCTGTGCTGGCTGCCAGTTCGCGCTGCTCGGCATGAAAAGGTCTCGCCTACGGAGAGACAACAAGGGGAGAAAACAGCCGCCGGGTACTGTGAGGGGGAGGATGGCACATTTCGGAGCCTTTCACGCTGTTTCCAGCCAGGGCCCTGGGCGCCTGTGGCCATTAGCGGACCCGGGAAGCTCTTGTGGTCTCCAGGAGAGCTTTTTGTACAAAGGCCTGTGCTGCACGGTTTGTTTGACGCTCTCTCTCTCACAGTTGCTCAGCCCACGGCTTGTAAATAAATGCAGCAATAGTAACAACAAAAAGCAGCTTTTTTTTTTTCACCACCCCCCCAAAGATATTCAGTGCGCGTTTGAAGGGCTGCCTAAGCCAGTATTTTAAGCACTTCAACGCTGAAAATTCACTTAATGCATTACCAGATAGAACTGGAGTGCCGTTGCTTTATTTGCTGCTATCCATATCTTTGATTAGAAAATATTTGAGTTCACAAATTAAAAGGGGGTGGAAAAAAGAAAAGAAAGAACATCCTTAATTTCTAACAGGGAACTGATACAAAGAAAGAAAGAGAAATGAAGCGATACAGTCAAGGTTAAGCACTGTCTGTAGCAGAGCTGTGGATTAAATCTCTAGAACTGGAGTCCAGTGCCCACCCAAAAGCAGCGCTTCTCTCACTCCCATAATGTGTCTGCTCCCCAGATGTCTTTGCACAATTTAGACACGTGGCAAAGACTCATTTTTGATTGAGCCATAACAAAGTTACATTTGTGAAATGTTTACTCTATGTGAACACCAGATAGGAATTCTTATTTTCTCTTTATATACATGTTTCAAAACGATCTGTGCTGCGATGGACAAAACAAAACAACAACCTGCCTTAGAGCGTACAATTAAAGTTTTTAGGGGCAGTTCAAAGAAACACTGAAAACTTTGCAGAATTAGGGCAGTGCTGCATTTTTAATCACTGCCCTGGATTGAATAAAATGGCATTTTTGCCTAAAAGTTAATCAAAAGCCTCTGAGAAATAAAGCAATGAGATTTTAATGAACAAATTCTCATGGCAGAAGCCGTGCTTTTCTTTATTTGGAGCTCAGTGCACACCTCTGGGCACGGGTAAAACAAAAATAACGTGCTCTTTCCTCTCGCTTTGTTCTGCTTATGGGTGGAGACACATCTTCACTGGAAAAAAGCAAACCCAGCTTCCTCGAGGGGCACTGGAGGGGACTGGGCCAGATATGGAGTAAGACTCTGTGTGCTGGATCTAGAAGCAGATGCACTGGTCCACGTGGGAGTTCGGAAGTACGGACATGGACATCTGGAAATGGACAACAGGATGACCATGAGCCAGCAATGTGCCCTGGTGGCCAAGAAGGCCAGTGGAATCCTGGGGTGCATCAACAAGAGCGTGGCCAGCAGGTCAAGGGAGGTCATCCTCCCTCTCTACTCTGCCCTGGTGAGGCCACATATGGAGTACTGTGTCCAGTTCTGGGCTCCCCGGTTCAAGAAGGGCAGGGAAATGCTGGAGAGGGTCCAGCAAAGGGCTACAAAGATGATGAGGGGATTGGAACATCTTTCTTATAAGGAAAGTCTGAGGGACTTGGGGCTTTTTAGTCTGGAGAAGAGAAGACTGAGGGGGGATCTTATCAATACTTATAAATACTTAAAGGGAGGGTGCCAGGGGATGGGAACAGTCTTTTTTCAGTGGTGTCCAGTGATGGGACAAGAGGTAACGGGCACGAACTTGAACACAGGAAGTTCCATCTAAACATGGGGATGAACTTCTTTCGTTTGAGGGTGGCAGAGCACTGGCACAGGCTGCCCAGAGAGGTGGTGGAGTCTCTCACTCTGGAGACATTCCAAAACCACCTGGATGCTGTCCTGTGCAACTGCTGTAGGTTGCTCTGGCAGGGGGGTTTGACTGGATGATCTCCAGAGTTCCCTTCCAACCCTGACCATTCTGTGATTCTGTGAAATGCCAGACTGCGGAGAAAGCCCAATACACTTTCCCCTCTGCAGGAAATAGTGCTGTACCTCTTTGAAAGGCTGGGATGGCATATTGACATGTCCTGCCCGTTGCAGCTTGGTGTCACCCCTGTACATCCAGGATGAAGCAGAAAAAGAAGAAAAGGGGAATGGAAAATAAGCTTTGGCTCCCTGGTCCATGCTTAACCAGCAGGCTTAACTCCGCAGGGCAGGGGTCCTTCGAGCGCAGAGATAGGTATCAGACCATTTTGAGCCTTCAGCCATCACCCTTTCCCTGTTTGGGTTTATTGTTCCCTATAATTCTTTGCTTTTCTCCATGCTGCTTCTCTTTCACCTGTCCCAGGAGGGCTCGATCCTTTGCTTAGGATGGAGCTCGTGTCTGGCTCTAAAAGCAAAATCCCTCTCCAAGTGGCCATCAAGCTGCAGGTCCATCGTGACCCAAGCGCTGATGTCCGTGCCAGCTCTGATGGCCCTCGGTATCCTCACCATAACCCTCACTCCATGGCATTAGCCATTCCCCATTGGCACTGCACACAAATCCCACCCTAAAAACAAGCTGGAAGCAATGTATTGCTATTAAAGGAGCAATAGGTCTTTTGCCTCTGAACCTAGCTGTATTCCCCCTTGGGTGTTTCACACCAAAAGAAGTTATTTACAGCACTCGGAAATAGTGTAAAAAATGCACAGATTTATTTTCAGGATACTTGGCAGCTTGCCAGCAACACTACTAAATGCAATTATTTTCCCTAAAAAATCTTCATGACAAGGCAGTTTAAAGTGGCAAAGGAAAGGACAAAAATTAACAGCAAAATTGAAAAGAACAGTAAATTCTTACCTATTAATGTTGTTTCTACTTGCCCTCTCCCCCAGTATTCAGGCTATTAATGAGTTTCTAGAGTTTGGGCCTTTTTTTTCCTGCTTAATGGCTTCACCATCATCATCATAATAATAACGTGAAACCTACACACTAACCTATATTGAACTGCAGTTCATTACAGCAGAATAATATTGTGAAGGGTTTTAATGTCAGCATCCTTTCAGACAGAGATTACAGTAATACAGAAAATACAGTCTCTACGGGACATACCATATGGGAATAAGGATAATAAAAAAAGAAAATTGAAAGACTTCTTTTCCTCTAGAGGCAAACAAGCCAGTGATGAGATAGATTAGCCCTAGAAGTCAGTGGGAATCCCTTCACCATGGAACAAAGTCAAGATACCGATCACTAATGCGGCAATTGAATTATTAAACTCAGATTAATCCCATGTACCTTCACTTCCTAAGTTGGGAGCACAGATGTCACTGACTCCCTCTGCGGTCCTCAGGGTGAGCCAGGTGATATGAAAGGGACAATCAGCTCTTGCGTGGGTTGAATCCTGCCTGAGTCACAGTGGCACCCACTAGATTCCTCATCTGAAACAGCTGGTTTACACCCAGTGGACAGGGGATTGGTTGAATGTGGAGGTAGATTAAGGGTCTGTTGCCCTAAACCCCATCAATTTACTGTCCAGTCAGGGTCAAACTTTCTCTGAGACTTTTGTGAAGAAGTGAGGTGGTGCCTTGCCTTTTCACTTCCAAGAACCTTCTCAGGGCTAACGTCTAAAATGGACAAAAAAGACAAGAGGACACAAAATACAAGGAATCCATCATCAAGACTCTCAGTGGTTAGAAAGCTGGATCACAAGTAAGGAAGACGTAACAGCCTTCAAGGGAGCCATTTTTCAATGGAGAATGTAGCATTTGGGATGGGCATGTAGTTTCAGTCTCCTTTTTAGGACTAATATTCTTCATAGGAATATTAGTATCTTTACGGTTGGAGAGCCTGAAGGCACATTCCTTCCCCTGACCTTCCCATTTCAAGTGATCACCAAGCCTCTGAATATCTCTATAAGGCAGCTTCAGCAGGTTGCAATATCCATGTACTGTTAAAATGGGGAATTTCTTGCAAATCCTACCTGGAAGGGAGCAGTGTAAGAATTTTGAGGAGCTGAAACAGGGAAAGGGATTAGTGAATATTCCCTTCTGGATCTGCTACTTGTTTTTGTAGTTCTTCACTAACTTCTGCAACTGATGATGGATCTTTAGTGGTAAGGGTTCTGGCTAATTTTTATTTCAAGCCGAAACATCTTGTTAATATTAAGGTTACAACTGATAGGAGGCGAGTGAAAGATGACAGCCAGCAGATGCCTGATCTTGACCGGGTAATTCTAATTTATTCTTGTCTTCTCCTGCTCAAAAGGCATAAGGGAAGCTTTATAAAGTATAGCTCATAGAACACTCCTCTTTTTTTATTTATTTATCGTGAAGTATGTTTGTTTTTTTTAAAAAAAAATCTCCTTCCTGAATTTCTCCAGAGTCTATGTATCATGTTTTTGCCTACATGGTTTGCAGAAGAAGCATCTCTGAAGCACACACTCATTTGCTGGAAGTACTTTATAATGCACTATTTAATTCAAAGGATAAAAAAAAAAAAAACACCCAAAAAAAGATGATGTTGCTGCAACCACGGTAACAATATTAACAATCGTATGTATGAAGCCTGAAAGGAAATTACTCAGCAAAACACGGTAATAAAAAGAAAAGTCACCATGGATTATCAACTGGGGTATTAACAAATAATTCGTAATGCTCAGATTGCACGGTAATTCTGGCACTGCTAATTGCACTGATATATGGAATTGCATTTTGGGCCAGTGACTTGGGTCAACATGATTTGGGAAACAGGAAGCTGCATGTAAGGAAGACTGAATAAAAATCTTTCCTCTGCAGAAGTTCAGAGCTATTAAGAGAACCTTGCAAGGCCTCTGGTAACGAGCATAGACAACATTAGGAGATGAGCTCTCGACAACCAAAGTGAACAAGAAAAGCACACAGAAATAATTACCGCTTGCCTAGAGCTCCCCAAGCTATTGTAAAACAGCTCTGAAGAGAAAATATTTGGAAAAAGCTGATGAAATTCTGAAGCATGTGGCTTGATCACTGGGACAGCTTTCTGATTTAATAAGGAGCCAAAATAAGAACAGGAAAGCTAGCGGTGAGCAGCACGTTGCGGTGTATTTAACCAAGAGTAGTGGGATTTATACCACTCTGGCATGCTGACTATTTTGCCAAGACAGCTGGTTACCGCCGTACGCCTAGGACCTGTTCTAACACTGCTGATGGCAACGGGGGTGTTCAAAGGCTTCAGCGAGGTCTGTATCAGACACCATCGAATAAGTCAAAGCATTAGTTAGATTTCTTAACTACCCAGGAGAAATAAAATTACATCATAACTTTTGTGTTCCTTGTCTGAAAGACTTGCCTTTAATTATTTGCTACTGTAATGTACCCCTGTGTTTCTAAATGTCTTCTATAAGCATTCAGCTCTACCGAGTCCTAATTTCCTATGCAGTCTCTCAAGCACCCCTTCCAGCAGCGGTAATGGCTTAAGCAGTGTGGAAGCAGTAAGTGTGGCGGTTACTGCAAAAAATGCTCTTTAAATCATGTATTATGTCAATTAAGATGGCTAAGAGTTGGGTCTGTGATGGCAGAGCAGGCAGAGCTATCGTGAGCTTTCCAGCTCCCGATTGCCAGTAAGCTTCAGTTTTACAGAAGCCTGTGAGAATTTTCCAGAACGGCAATTTATTTGACGGGAAAGCAAAAGTTAACTGCAACATATCCACTACCTTTCTGGTCAAGTTGGTAAGTCTTGGAAAGCAGGTTTGGATATTGGGCTGGCTTTTTGCTTGACAGTTCTAAAGCTCATTTAAATGCATCCCAGAACAGTAGTGACTAAAAGAAAAATTATTCCTCTCTGTAGGATGTGGGTCCAGCAATGTAAAATGAATTGGTGCTCTTAATCTTGTCACCAGTGAGTAAGTGTCTGTATTGCTGTAGTCACCATACCCCTTTTGGCACTGACTGGTGATTTCAGAGGCGAAGCCAATGACAAACGGACCTTGAGATTAAACTGCTTTTCCTCAACAGAGGTGACCAACAGATGCGTGGTGGAAGCGTTGGGGCTTATCATACCTGTGTCCAATTCATTGTTAAATGGGAGATCTCAGTCCAGCAGTGCCGTTCTCACCCCTTTTGCACACACGAAATGCATGCAGAATTGTTTACAGGATGACGTGTTTCCTACTAATTTTTGAACTGTGAAGACAGAAAGAAGCAGCACAGCGCAATTTGACAGCAATGGTCCTGCAGCCTGAATTTTGGCTTCCAGGGTGGTTAGATCTGGAATTTTAGTTCATGTCTACTAATCTCTCAGTCCGCTAGATAAGAAAATGCCACACTTCAGCGACACTTCTGCTGCAAGAATTTCTTTACACAATATATCACAATTGAGCATCTCCAGCTTGGTTGAACTGTCTCGAGCCATCTGATGTTACTCATCCTGCCTGTGAGATCCTTCTGGCCTCTTGATACTGCCCACATTCTTCCCAAGAGGAGATGACGACAGAGAGAAACATCAGCTCCACTCTGCACATGCACACAGCATTAATCACTGCTGACTCGTCCTGCTAAGGAAGAAAACCGCTCCCCCTCCCTCCTGCTCCTTCTCACATTTAACCAACTACGTGCCTTGGTGGACCTTAACACTGAGCCCAGATTAAAACTAAAGCAAATCCTGAGTTTGCATCAGCTTCTTTGGAATAGGTGAAAGTTAAACTGTACCTGTGGGTTTTTGTTGTTTTTCTTTTGCTGTTTTTGTTGTGCTTGTTTGTATGTTTGTTTCGGGATTTTGGGGGGGGGTTTTTTGGTTGGTTTTTTTTTTTGTTGTTTTGAGAAGGGCTGCAACTGCACTTTCACAAAGACAAATTTTAAAAAATGCAGTTGGCCCAGGTCTAAAGTAGTCCTACAGCGATTGCGCTGAATAAACCCGTAAGCTCTTTATCACATTGAATGCAGAGAAAAAAGTGTGGGGTTTTTTTTTGGTTTTGTTTTTTGTTTGGTTGGTTGGTTTTGGTTTTGTTTTGTGGGAATGGATTCTGTCTGGAAATATCTACATTTTCTGCCAATCTCTCATGTTCAGATCTATACGGGAACACCAGCGTGATTCATAACACTTTGGGCGTATCTGGGTTAAGATTTCCCTTATAGACCCAAAGGAAATATTCAGAGCCCATTTCATGGGTGCTTACACACAAACACTGTCCATCCCTACCTGTTAGGAGTGTGTGAGGCAGTACAAAAGCCTGAGGTGCTCAGAGCTCAGTCTGAATGATTCTGCATGGCCCTGAGGTCAAAGAAAGCTCAGCAACGCTACAAACCATTGGAACTGGAGAAATTTGGATGCTCAAGCGGCCAGCGTGTGCGGCCACTCTGACTGAGGCACCATCCAGTACAGACCTTTCTCAGCAGCTATTTGTGTAGCTTACACTTAAAAACTTTTAGCGCTCCAGACTCCTCTGATGATCTCTCGCAGTGCCTGACTGCCTACAAACTGTTTAAGAGGAGAGGAGGATCTAGACTCAGAGAAGAGAAGGCTAAGGGGAGATCGAGCTGCTGTCTTTTAACTGTTCTAGGTGTGGGGATATATAGAAGATGGAGTCAGACTGTTCGTGGAGATACTTGGTGCATGGATGGGAGGAGATGTACACGAGTTGTGGCAGTGGAAATTCTGACTGGTTCTTAGGAGAAGAGCTGTTCACGACAAGCGTGGTCAACACCAGAACCAGGACACAGAGGTTGTGGTCTCTCCATCCTGGGAGATATTCAAAGTGTAACTGAGCAGCCCGATCTGACCTCAGAGTTAGCCGTGCTTTAGGAAGGTCTCTGGACCAGAGACTTTCTGTGATGCCTTCCAACATAAATTATTCTGTGGTACTGTGTTTTTATGATGAAGTCTTTATGATTTTAAGTATTTTGCTTTTAGTATGCGACTGAATTGCTGCAAAATGCGTCAATTTCTGGACGGCTATTACCTCGTTCTCCTTCATTTTGCTCTTCTCTATATTAAACAATTGCTGGCTCAGTACAAAGCCTGTTCAGGGTTACCTCAGGTAATGCCAGTTAACTCCAGGCTCCGATCCAAATGACCACTTCAGGAACTTTTGCTGGAATCAGTCTTGCTGAGCAACAGTGCAAACTAGTGTGGGACAGAGATTCTCCTCACTTCATTGCTCGACTTCCAGGAACCTAACTCCTCCCTGTGCATGGATCTGAACTGTTAATGGGAGTTCATAATTTCAGCTTAGGCTGTCGCGCTGCAGAATAACCCTGGAGCTACATGAAGTGCCTGCTACATTAGCAACACAGAGTGGTTGCATTATCCCTGGATGAGGTGTGATAACTTTACCTGTCCCCTCTGTCCCCATACTCTGCAAAGTGACTGCCCAGGTTGAGCAAAAAGCAGCGTCCGATGGAGGGGAAGCCACTGGGACTCTTTGGTTGTGCAGGATCTGAGCTCGGGGCAATGCCAGAGTTATAACTCAATCTAACTCTTCAGTGAAACCAAACTCTTAACCCAGTAAAAGTATTCGACCTACTGGAAAGCCTGGGAAGAGTTTAAAGCAATGCATGGCTTTTCATGACAGCTGCCTGCCTGTACAAGTGATTTATGGACTGTAATACGCCATGGAACCAGACCACTTCATCGGCTTCCTTGAAGACAGAGGGGTGGATTGTGGCTGCACTTAGAGGGCAGTGTATCTGTTCCTTCAAGGCATCACCACTCCTCAAATAAAAGCAAACCTCCTTTTCGAGGGAGCCAGACCTCTCATTTTCTAAGAACACAATAAATGTCTCGGTAGGATCATGCTTCGACAGCTTTGGATTTACAAAGATCAGAAGTAAATTCTGATTATTTATTTTGGATAAATAATGAACAGCGTAAAAATCGCTGACATTGACCTTCATTGGAAAAGTTGGTTTAATGGGCCCTATAAAATCTTCTATTGATGGCAGGTTCATAAAGCTCCATATTGACTTCAGCTAAAGGCTATAACTTCTATCAATACTGTCAACAATTAATATTGACTAATAAAGGTATCCTGTAAACTGAGTCATAGCATTATGTTACTTTATGCTGCCATTAGCAAAATTTCATGTCTTCTTGAAAACATTTCTCCTATAAATCTTGGATTTCTCCAAATAGCCTCTGTGACAGCTAGCAGTGAAGGGCCCAGAGTAACACTGCTTCGGTGCAGAGGGAAGAAACACAGAGCAATCTTTGCCTTTGCTAGACAATACTTCTGAGAGGATCTCGGGTTTAATTTTCTCCAACAGCAGGTTTCAGGTTGTGAGGGGTCTGTGTGCAAAACTTTATTACACCTTTGTCTGTGCCATGCAATTACAAAATGAAAATTTTGTGTACAGTTAAGACTTGTCCTTCATCCTTCTTCTCCTCTTCCCTTGCAACCTTTGTTTGGATACTTTTATACCACCAATTCAACTGCAATCCCTATATTGAAATGATGTGTCTTTCTCTCAGCTCTGGACTTGTTTTTCTGACCTGAACCTAGCTGATGTCTCTCCTCTTCCCAGGGAAGTCTAAGCATCAGCTGAAGCTCCATAACAGCACAGTTTGGATTGTAGTATTTTCCCCTCAAGTTCCACCACCTTTCTTTTGTCAATATGAACAATTCAATTACATACCAGACAGCACTGTTGTCTTTATGCTACACAGACTTTGTATTTTTGAGTATGATACAGCCTTTCTCATTCAAAACACTCAACGTTTAAGACTGCAAATGCCTAGTGTCCAAAGAAACTCCTTCTGCATTTGTACAGCACTTAAAAAGCCCGCAGGTATGTTCTCTACCTTTCTGTCTTCCCTTTTCTAATTGCAATGAAATGGTGGTTCAACAAATGGTTAGTGTGTCATTAAATTTAAGGGAAGAGGAATTAGAGGTTGTCTCAGTCCTGACATGAGTACTACTGCCTCTGTTATTAGTTTCAGTAAAGCCTTTCAAGGCATGTGCTGTTGCTAATGTGATGTTGCTAATATAATTTCATTTGTAAGTGATCTGTAGGTACAAAGTTGCATTTGCACATGTAGAGATAGCGTTACGGAAACTGGTGAAAAAGACTCCAGCAGCTAATGTAATTCTTCTCTCTTAAGAAAAAAAATAATAAATTCTGTATTTTGCTTTTCTTAGTAGGCGTGGAAAGAAAAATGTATGGGATATGATCACAGCTGCGCGTACATCAGCACGGAAGGCACGAGAGAGCACTTTGGTTACAGGAGAATGGGATGGAAGTGCAAGATGTTTACTTTCAGTTGTTTTCTAGCAATTTCTTGGGAATGTACAAAACTCTAATTGACCCCGGTGATCCCTCTGTTTTTTGATCAAAACACAAGGCGTGGAAAGAGAACAATATAATCTGGCCCTGCGTGTCTGCCTGTCCTAATGGGTGCAACCCTGTGAGATGCTATACTAAGAAACTTAAAAAAATATTGTAAAGATAATTTTAAAAAATTCTTCTGTACATCCTTTAAACACAAGGGCATTTACCTTTGAACTTTGCCTAATATATCATTATCTCTGAGCAGAAACTTCATAAGCTTCGACTGTAATTTTGTTGGAGTTAAACATAAAATCATGTGGGTGGTGTATGTCTCACCATGTCATGGCTTCCCAAGGAAAAGTTATCAACATTTCTCACTATAATACTGTGGCAAAAAGCATAAAGAGAACAAGCAATACCGTCATTCCACATCAGCGTTCTGCGCTGAGCTTAATCTCCCAATGACTTGCACGCAGCGGCTATATTAAGAAGCAGGCCGTGCCATAATTGAATTAAAGGTGCAAAGGCATATAGGGCTGTGTGAACCCCCGGGTCAAGCTGCAATTGAATCAAAATCGTCTCTCCTTCCTACACTGCTTGGCAGAACTGCTGACCAAAAGGTTTGCAGACCTACAAAACGCATGCAGGAGACCCCCGCAGCTGGGGACACAAAGTTACAGAGATAAAAAACCTGTGACCTTCAGCTTTTATTTTGCACGAAGAAAAAAGGCTTCTAAAAATATTTCACCGTCGTTTTCCTTCAGAGAGCAGTCAGCCGATTTACATAAATGAAACGGGTCCTGTCAAGGAACCGGTGAGGAAAAGAAGGAAATTATCTGCCCCGAAAATCTGTGGCAAAGATAAGAGCAGCATCAGCCAGGGGAGGGGAGATTTAAATGCTTTCTTGTCTGAAAGGTCGCCACAAAAAGCAGAGAGAGTATTACAGCCACTTAATGATCTCTGTCGCTGTGATAAATAAGTAGGAGCTTCTCCAGCAGTTTATTAACAAACACTCTGTAGGACAGTACAAAAGGCCACGACATGGGGCTATTAGAAGAGTGTTTTTACTGAGTCTGAAAAAAAAAAAACCCAACACAAAACCTAAAGAAGATTAAGGTGGAGTGGTAGGAAGAGGCATTCCTGGTAGAGCTCGAGGCTGACATCGCATCTGTTGTCACCACTTACCGGTTTCGGTGTTCTCGTGCTCTGTGTCGGTGAGAGTGAGATTGGAGTTGGCCCGGCTCGACAAGCAGGAGCTTCTTCCAGACTTGGTGTTGCGTCCCCAGAGCCTCACAGGGTGCTCGGGTGACATGACCACATCTGCCTCTGTGTCGGCATCCGAGCCGGCGCTGATGGAGTAGCCGCAGTGAGGCAGCCCGATATCAGTCCGATACAAAGTCCCGTGTGTGGGCGTCACGTCTTCAAGACCCAGCTCTCGCAAAGAGAAGTTGGCTCCTGGGAGAAAACACAGCAGCCTGGTTACTGTTTAATAGGGGATGGTTTCATCTAGCACAAATCAATGGCAGGACCGTTGATCCTCTGTCTTCCAGTGGGGGACAGCAGCTCTCAAGTCCTAATGTCATACCAAAAATCCCCCTGTCTTGTGGTCTTGGTTAATGGGAGACCAAGTGACCATGCCAAGACCAAAAAGCAGCTGGATTCCTACTTCTGGAACCTGACAAAAACTCAGGGCACATTCAACAAAATCATCAAATTTGAAAGCAAAGACAGATGGAGAAATGGTGCAATTCTTTAGGAGAGGCAAAAAGTAATCTTCTTGGAAGAAAAGCAAAATGAGGCACGCAATGAATAAAAGTCCTACCATACACCTGGCAGCTCTACTACAGCAAGAAATTTGAGTTAGTTCTGCTCATTGAAATCCCTGAAATTACATACTGGGGATTTAAATTTCCTTTGGCGATCTCACTTTCCCCTTGCTGACCACTCACACCGTGACACAGTTTAGCTATTCATTCTGATACAGTCACAGCAGAGGTTATTTGGCTGCAAATAGATGCAATTGTTTAGCTGACTAAAAATATAACCTGAAAAAATGACTTTTGAGTTCATGTCTAGTTACCTGCAGAGCTTCCAAATCTGAGCAAATCGATGTGAATGAGTCTTCAAATATTAACACACTTTGTTCGCAAAGTTGCACGAGGAGGCTGGGGAGAGCAATTAGTGGCTCCATTTTAATCCACATGTATTTATTAATGCATGCCTTTATTTTTTCAGCCCTGAATGTCTTTAAAAGGGTTTTGGCCACCCATGAATGCCTTTAGCTGCACCACGCGTTTATACGCCACAATGCACCCCTGCTCCTGTTACGCTATGCTCTGGTGGGGTGGATTAAGGAACTTTATAACCGGTAGGAGGCATCAGGCCCTGGATCATGGCCAAATACCAACACCGGTGATCATATTCAGTCTAGCTGGCTTCTTCCCATTATTTCAATAAGTAAATCCCCTGCAATAAAAAGAGAGGTGGAACCTGCCAAATCTATGCACAGGCCACAGACTCAGTTTTAGAGCAGTGTTTGCATCTCAGACATGTTCCAACAAGATAAATCTGACTGCATGATCTCCAGGAAAGTTCAGGCCCAAACCTACCTTTGAATGGTGAAGTTCATATCTACTCGTTATCATCTTGTCTGGACCTCAAGGTTGTATCCAAAACTCAGTTATGATTCTCTCCCTGTTCAAAACCCCACAAGTGTGTGGCTCTCTTCACATTTCCATTCGTTGATGTTAAATATCACACGGTGGAAAACATGTCTCCAATAGAAACAGCCAGATTTCTACTTTTCCCGAGTCTGGTTTCACACTTGTGGAAACACCCTGGCTTGTCCCTGAGGCCTGCTGCACAGGGAAGGTCTTGTGTCACAGCACACATGCATCGAAAGATGAGCTGGCCCCCAGTAGTTGCTGTTTTACTACACTTTTTCATTGAGTTGACTTTGGAGCTCATCGTGAGATAAGATGTTTGAATGCAGGGTGAGTAATGGGACTGGGCAACATTTCCACGAAAAGCTCAGAGAAGGAACTCTTTCACATCAGGAGGAAATAAACATGGCTTAGCTGGTTACGGATAAACAGCTGATGACACTCGAACTATATAAAACATTCATGAACTTCACAGCTTTTTAATTGACCCAACAAGACTAAAGCTTTCAGACAGAGTAGACAGATAAGGTTGTTTAGGGTGCACACCTCCGTCAAATCCTAAGGCCTTGCTCAGGGAGCACAGTGAAAGCTTGTGGCAAATTATTCCAATTAACTTGATTGCAAAGCAGTCTGAGAGAGTGTCCCCTACCTCTATTCGGCACAAGGTAGCAAATGAACTTGACCTAAGGTATAAACATAAGGAAGCAGTATCTCCCCAGAGACCTTGCTCTTCTCTTCCAGTTCTGACCTTTGTGCAAGGCCAGAATAGTTTTTAAACCATCCTCCACGGAGTACTGGAAAACGTCATCTTTTGGTTTTGCTTGCACATTTGAGTCACTGATGGTGAGTTCCACCTTCCCCTGAAACAAGCCACACTCAACATCATCAGACACATCAATGTGCAGCATGACTGATGCTCTCCAGTAACAGCAGCTCATAAATTATGAAAAATGACTGCTGCAATTAACTGAAAATCAAATTTATTTGCAATAAACAGCAGGAGATACATCGATTTTCATATTCTATGCTCACTGTTGCCTTTTAAGCTGGAAGAACTCAAGTCAATAAAAGGAAGATAATAAATATCTGAGACTTTTTAATTCAGATCTCGTCTATTTTTTCCTATGCTGACTTGCACGTTTGCTGGCACTCTCACTCTAGCTAAAACCATTTAAATGCTGACTTGTTTGTTTACTGAATTTATTTGGTCAATTTGAAATGTTTCCCTCCTCTGCCTTCCAAACCAATACAGGAGAGAAATTCACTTTGCCTTGTTGATGTCAAGCGGGCTAATAAGGCTTGGTGTCAGTTGGCATGGGGCCAAGCCGCACCACAAGTGAGGTCCACTCATGGCTGTCTGCCAGTGGAAAAGATGGCACAGGAAGTCTGGGGTTACTCTTAACACTCTTCAGGCCAGTTTTGGGACTCTCAGGATAAACGGGGAGAAAATTATAAATTGAAAAATCTGTAGGTGATGTATCAGAACTAGAACTGGTGCCCTGACATGGTTAATCTTAATTTCTTCTCAATTAATTTCAACTGCTTAGACTGGTGCTTTTTATTATTTCTCAGTACCCTACAAAATTTTCCTCTGGAAGTATGAACTTGTGTATAACAAATTTATACTCCCTGTCAACAGACTGGCTTTTCTTATTTATCTTTTGTGGGCTTCTTAGGAGAAGTCCGTGGACCTGCATGGCCTCATAGACCCTCAGGTTGAAAACCGCTGACCTGTACTAATTCACATCTATCCTGCATGGTGAATATATTGTATGAAGCGAGAGAACTCAATGACCTAAAAGGTTTCCTTCTTTTTATAACTACGTAGATTCCTTAGAGAGGATGAAGTACTTCAGAGTTGCTAAGAGGGAAACTCCTTTTATGATTCCAAAGTATTACTTACAACAGCTGTTGGCCCTTTTGTTAATTATTGCCTGTTGCAGTTATCCTGAAATACAAACACCAAAGCCATGTGCACAGAGCTACTTCTGCGAGTCATTTTGCTTGAGCATGCCTTAAAGATGAGTCTTGCACCAAAATCACAAGTGCATCGTGTCCAAAGAGGGAAATTAAGCAGCCCCCAAGTTAAACGAGTGCATTAAATGCATTCCCTTTCAGGAATCAGCTTCTCCAAACTGCAGAGGGTGTGCTCGGAGCAGCCTGGGTCAGCTGTTTTATGTTCATTGTCTGGAATGCTGCCTACTCCATTTGACTCGCTCTGCCATTTTATGCTTTTCTTGATGGACTTCTAAAAATAATTTATGTGAAGCCCTGCTTGGTTTCTGAACTAAGACGCTTGTGTCTCTACAGAAAAATGAAGATAAGACTATAGCAGGGGCCAGAAATCTCCCTCACATAGGCAACAGCAGCAGTGAAAATGTAACCGCCCTGACTTCAGGCTAGCAATAAAAAGGAGAATATCTGGAACCTCTGTTAGGACTGTGGAGCCCATGCTGACCCCCGAACCTCCACATCTTCACAGCTGCTGTGACCCATATACACTAAGTTGACTCCTATAAGTCCTGAAAGTGGTTCTTTGCCACTCCCCTAATATTGGAGCATGTCCCCATCTCAAACCTATAGCCTGCAGGCCATGTACAATGCCAAGGGTGGTTCATCTCATCTGCAGCTCAGTTGCCTCCCTCCTTCCAGGCTTCTTGGGTTTTGCTGTAGCCCAGATGGACAGCGTGGACAGTGGCACTCTCCCCTCATTTTTTTCTCCTCGGCATACTTGTTGTCTTCCTTCATGACAGAGCAAGCACATGCCATAGTGTCATGGCTTAACCCCAGTCGGCAGCTGGAACCACGCAGCCGCTCACTCACTCCCCTGACTGGGATGGGGGACAGAATCAGAAGAGTAAAAGTAAGGAAGAACTCATGGGTTGAGATAAAGACAGTTTAATAGGTAGAGCAAAAGCCACGCACGCAAGCAAAGCAAAACAAGGAATTCATGCACTACTTCCCATCGGCAGGTGTTCATCCATCTCCAGGAAAGCAGAGCTCCATCACGCCTAATGGTTACTTGGGAAGACAAAATGCCATAACTCCAAAAGTCCTCTCCCCCTCTTCTTTCTTCTTCCCCCAGCTTTATATACTGAGCATGATGTCATATGGTATGGAATATCCTTTTGGTCAGTTGGGGTCAGCTGTCCTGGCTGGGTCCCCTCCCAACTTCTTGTGCCCTTCCAGCCTGCTCACTGGCGGGGCGGTGTGAGGAGCAGAAAAGGCTTTGACTGCTTAGCAACAACGAAAACCGCCAATGTTTTACCAACACTATATTCATCCTGAGTCTGAAACACAGCAATATTCCAGCTGCTAGTAAGAAAGCCAACTCTATCCCAGCTAAAACCATGACACGGAGTGAAAAGGTCTCCTGAGCAGGCAAGGACTTTCCACGCCATGTCAGTACCGTGCAGTATGTGCACAGGGGGTCTGGTCTCATGGTAGGAAGTGACAAAGGGCTGTTGGAGGCAGAAAGACTAAGACACAGGAAATGTGTCTTAGTAGATGCTAAAGAACGCGGACTAGTGGTATCCCACTTAAGGACATCAGTTTGCATGCATCCCATGTCTGTGCAATACAATGAACATGTTCCTTGCTGTTTTCTTTCCATATATCTTGCTTTTGGCCTACCTTCAAAGGTAGCTTCGCACCCAACCCCAGCTCTCAGCTGATTAACGTGTGCTGCTTACAGCAGCATCTGCTGAAATGTGCTCACCTGCTCGGCAGAATTCGTCGGCCTCCTGGTGCACCATGTCTTTGACCCGATTGCTGTAGGTCAGCCTGGAGTCTTGATCATAAGCCTTCAGGGTCTCACTGGAGCTGTAGGACTTCTGGGGTACCTTGCTGTCCTCGCTCTCGGCTGAAGAGCTGGTGTAGCGGCGCTCAGTGTCGCGGCGCCGAGTCAGAGATCGATACGGTTTCCTCTCTTTTACATCCATGGCACCCTTGTCTGAGTATTCACCATTAAAATAACGACGTCCGTGTGGTGTTCAGATTGGAATAACCTGAAAGAGAGAAGAAAAGGAATAGGATCTAGGTTCATGCCTTTGGGCACCTGAAGGTTAATTTGCCTTCTTTATGCATTCTTGCACTGAACAAAAGGGAGGTTACTTAATGGACTGCAGGAAAACCCTCTTAGAACAATTACTGATGGAAAGCAAGTCTCAATTATGTGTGAGTCATTTAATAATTGCCACAGCTAGCGGGACACGCACAGGCAGCAACCTGCATCTGTCTGAACTGGGCACGCACTCGGGGATTTCAAACTGATTGTGATTTTCTGTGTCTTCTTTCCACGGGAAGTGATTCAGACACCTCCAGGAGGCACTTATTCAGTACATCAGTCACCTAATCCCTGGGAAATCAGGCCATGCTGAAATGTCTCTATTTGGGCAGGCAGAGGACTTTGGAAAAATGCTGTGCTATAGTTTTCAAAGTGTTTTCATAGATTGTGGGGTTAGAAGCAATGAATAAAGGAGTAAGAGACAGTGTAAGAAGGCAAGTGGGAAGGAAGAGGGAGGAAAGAAGAATGAAAGGGTGACATATGGATGGAAATTGGATGAAAATGTCTTCCTATTCAGAGGGCTCATCTTTACTCAGCTGGAAATATATTAGAATTTAGCCAAGTTGAGAAAGTGTAAATAAATGATAGCGCTCTGCTTCACATAACAGCATGGCCTGGTATTTATGCCTGTGGGAAAACCAATGTCTGTATGCACTGGTATGCAAACATACATACCTGCACACAGGGAAAATTGATATAAAAAACCCTCCCACGTATGAAAAGTGTTTTGGTCAAAATAATTAATAAACTGTTTTCTCACTTTAAGTTTATTAAATGCAACAGAAGACACAGGAAAAAATGTCAATGACTTGCAGCAGGATGATAAAGTATGTTTTTGAAAACCTAAACTGGTTTATGAGGAAAAATACTGATAGAACCCACAAACCAAACATTGAACTCTGTAATTATAGGCTGAGTTTCTCAGGAATTGAGTCTTCCTGACTGCTGAATAACAGAAGCTGAGCCTCTAAATGCTACAGCAGAATATTGTTGTTTACTACCAGGACTTAAAAAAAGAAAGGAAGAGAATCAGAAAACACCTATCAGTTCTTGTTCTTTTTCATATCAAACCCGTATAGAAATGCATTGGCAAGGACTGAATCACATTCCGTTGGCATTTCTCTCATGAAAGGCTAAATCCTGAACATACTGATGAAATCTTACTCCTCCATGTCTCTTAGACCCCGGCCTCGCTGCAGATGCCGTGCCCTGGATGCACAGCACAACACAGCTGTGGTGCGATAGTCGAGGATGGATGCGCTGTGAGCTTTGCAGGTCAGTTTAAAGGGATGTGGTGTAACACAGGGTTTGCGGCTCTCAAAACTATGAGCCTGTGAAGGCTGGAAGACCCTAAGCACAGGTTCTGATAACCTACAAATCATAATCCTAATGCAGAAGCTTGAAGACAACATTTTATTAAGAATTCCTCACCTGCTGAGCTCTCGGGCACAAGCATAGCTCAGCGAATTCTTGAACTGAAGGGAGGCTGTAGGAGGAAGCAAGAGCTGCAGGATGGCTGTGAGAAACACCTGCAGCTGGGCAAAGAAAAAGAGGGTCCCACTCCTATTTCTGCAGTTCTGACTTTGCTCTGGGTTTTGTCCCTTTAACCTCCAAAATGAACTCTGCAATGACAGAACCTGATTCTGACGGCCTGTACGGTTTCTGTGGCACTCTTCCCAGAAATTAAGACGCTACTTAAAAAAAAAAAAAATCCACTTAATTCTCTCCCAATCTATTCCACTGATGGCAACAGACCAAGTTCACACTTCTTATTTGTCAGCAAAATGCATAGAAACTATTGAACACAAACAGAACGATGGGGGGAAAGGGGACAGTGTCTTATAATTGAGCTTTACTTAAGTCACCCACAGAGATTTGAGCACCTTTTTGATTTTAAATGTGTGTTTAAACCCACCGAACTCACTGACTTAAATTCATTCATGAAGTATGTAAGTTCAATACAGTGAATGCAAATGGAATTACTCACTGGCCAAAATTTACACACGCTAAATGTTTTGCAGAATAAGGGTCTGGGAGGTGCAGAAACTAAGGCCTGAATGTAGAAGCAATAGGGAAGGAAATAGTGTTATGCCAAAGGACCAATTTAACATAGTAATAGAGTGTAATAGAGCTACCAAATATTGGTAGATAATTTGCTGTATTGAATCAAACATATTGGTACTTTTCACACCAAAGAGAGTTAAAAAGAATAAAACATCTGATTGCTTTTTAGCGCACTGCCTTCCTCCCTTAAAAAAAAACAAAACAAAACAAAGCTTTTTTTGGCTTGAAATTTTGTGACTTTTTTTTTTTTTGCAACTATTATTGAATTGGTTTGTCTCCTTTATACCGTCTCTGGTTGTGTGAAATCCTCAAAAGGAGCAGGTTTATTATACCTTTTAATAAAACACCTTAAAACACAATGGCGCTGTAGTAAGAACTGTTATAATGAACACTGAAATTGTGGTTTACTGTCATGGGGGACAGAGATAGCAAAATGTGGGCCAGAAGTGGTTACTATACTCTATAAGAAAGAAATGAGGAAAGGTGGCTTCTCTCTGCTCATGAGTATTGCAGCAATTCCTACCAAGGGCCAGTCATTTAAAAACCCTCTAGCAGGAGAGGAACATGTGCCAAGAAAACCTTTCTGCACAGTCAGAGCCACGAGGTACAAACAGGGTCTGTAATTACCATTAGTAACCTTGCAACTTAGGAAATGGCCGAAAAAACATCAGGAAATTGACTGAATTCCCACCAGATGAAGGTTTTTCTTTTCCTAAAGAAAGGTGCTGAAAAACTGAAATTCCTCCTACAGTTCATCAAAAATAGCCCTGTAAATTTGCACCATTCACATGCACATTCCTCTATAACAGTGCTTCAATTCCCAATTCATTCATGTCTTTATGAATTTAACTCTCCTCAGCCCTTTCTTTCTCTCTCTCCCACTGCTTGTAAGGAGACACTTTTCAACTAGAAAGGTCACCCCCAAAACACATAATGAAGACTTTTTTTATTTTTTTTTTTTTTTTAAAAAGAAGGAGCTGTTGCATTTAACTGACTTAAGTAACTTTCCAGCACCTCTCCATGGACATGCAATTCTTGTCATCTCATTTCTATGGCTCAGTTCCCAGCTGGTTTAGAAGCCTTGCCTTCAATGGAGTTGTGTCATCAGGGAATTTGCCTCATAGTGTTTCTGTGATAGATTATTATTTTCTATCTGCTACTCCTTGCGTCTTGATTTCACCTCTGCTACAATTTCACCCATGCCATCAACACCTCACATTTTTCCTGACTTCTCTGGCACACGGTGAATACAAAGAATCACACTCCTCTCAGTTATGTACTCAATCACCAGTTTCTTTCCGCCTCTAGCTCATATTTGCGCCTCATAATTTTAAAAGCTTCCATAAACTTGCTGGACCCAATATGAAAAAGCAAGGCTTCTAATATTGTCCTTTCCATCCCCTCACTCCTTTTCGCTCCATAAAAGCATAAAAGCCGGTTCTGCTTTGAACCGTTTCTATTTGGAAAGGACTTTCTTGTCCTAAAATGCGGTGTTTCTGGCTCGCTTTGACTCTTTCATCATATTGCTGTCTGCATAACATATCAAATTTCACCTGTTTTTTTTTCGTCCGGGCCAATTAATGGCAATAGCCATTCTTATTTTTGTCATCCCTCTGAGTGTACAATCCCAGCTGGACCACAAGCTGGTTTGGAGTACAATTCACACCAGAAGCGTCCTTCAGGCTTTACTTATTCAACTCAGAAAAATCCCACTGACCTCAGAAAGGATTACTTACATGCTAAAGCCTGTAAAATCAGGCTCCTTGACATAGTTATGTTTTTCAGAGGTGGGGGACTCTTCTCGCATCCTTGCATGTATGTCAAGAAGCGGAACAAAAAAGCAGCTTTCTAGTTCTGGTCCAGTAGTGCAGTAAACGCAATGCTTATTTGCAGCTCTTTTTTATTTTGCTTTTGCTTTGGTTGGCTCCCAAATAATCCTTTTTTATTATGTTTTATCCTTTATATCCATCCTCCTCATTCTCGGTTCTGTTGCTTTTTGTTGCTCTTTGGAGCTTTGATTAACCACACCGGCTTTGTGCTGCAGAACCGCACTCAATGAATGGCAAGGGGAATGATTTATTTTCTGAGTCACCGCTCAAAAGACAAACTTCCATCAATCAAAAAGCAGACAAGAGAGTGTGACACCACAAAGCGATATGCTAGGAGGCGCTTACAGCGAAAGGGACAGGTGGTCTTTGATAGCTGACTTACATTGCAGGTCACTAATCACAGAGATTAGCAGCAAGGTGATAGACAGCGCCTGTTCTGGAAGGCAGCATGTCATATCATCCAATTTTCTGTCAAAATGTGAGGGTTTAAATGGTAGAGATAGCTTTATGTGTTTCCTATATAGTTATGGCAACAGGGTGATGAGAAAGCTTGAAGAGTGAAATATCTTGTCTCCATGAAAACATGAGGATGAATCCTGGTGGGTTGATTTGGTCCACCTTTGTGCTGGGGGAAGCAAAGCGACTTCCCATAGTCGTTTGTTTTCCTCTGCAAAACTGCCTATGCAAAAATGGCCTTGTCTTACTTGGCAGGGCCTGCTTTTTGTCTTCTTAAAGTAGATCTTCCCATTCCACTGCTTAGGGCATTTTTTTCCCCTATTTTTTATTGCTGCTGCCCTTTGTAGAATGAGCACAGACACAGAATACCGAGCATCAAGCTGGATTTTATTTGCAGTCCTTTGGGCTCCACAAATTGAATCGTTAACTAAGACCTAATGCTGGTAAGTAGTGAGCAAGTATCCTTTCCTTCACTTTACAGAGGAAGAGATGAGGCATGGGAAGTCAAAATGACTTGCTTAAGGTGGTACAAGAAAAAAGCAACACAACCGAGAGCAGAGTCTTGATCTCCCGGGCTGATACTAAGCCCTGGATTTTTTTGAGAATCAAGTCACCTAAGCACAGCAGAATACTTAATTTTAAAAATCTCAGCCAATGCATGTCTGAAATCTCTGTCTGAGAAGAGTAGTATGAACCTCAGGTATTATTAACAAGATGCTCTTTCCTGTTTGGATAGTGCCCTTCAGTCAGAAAGACTGTGGAGCATGTACAATTGCAGTTGTGTCTGAACAGTGGAATCCACGGTGAATGATGAAAACCCCACTCAGAGTCAAAAGAGAGAGCGTTTTTCACCATATTATACATTAATCTCCTCGAAAACACCAACAGATATCGGGGTCTGACCAGCAATGTTATCTGGGAAGTTAGCTTCCACTCAGGATCCTAAGCTGCAACGAAAGATGTTGTGAGTTCAGATGCTTAAATGACTTTGTGGTCGTGGTTATTAATATCCTACACCAAGTGAAGTCGTCACTTGACATTTAACATCTTATTTGAAACAACACAGTCCACCGTGACAGTCCCACCGCACTTCCATGAGGATGCAAATGCCTAGTTCGAGGCTCCATATTCTGGTTTCATGACACAAAATATCGAACCTGGGAAATCTTATTTGGTCATTTCCGTTTGTCCAGAAAATCTGTGATACACACCTAGCCTAAAGCACAAAGCCAGCATAAATGTAGTATTGAATGTTCTGATGTATTCAGCAGATATTTAGTCATGTACTTAGGGGTGATACAAATCAAATTTGTATTGCCAGGTGATCAGAGGCTGCAACGGTCTGATCTTAGCAAATATACAACCATGGCTTAAACAGTGTGATGCTATTTACCAGGTTTCTGGGAGATTTTTCTATAACATAAAAGACTTCTGTGTTTTTTATTAAACTTTAAGCTTCAGATTTATAACAGAGGTTCAAATCTCAGGAGTTCTTTGTAGGAAATAAATTAAGCTGTAGGTATAACATCCTCTCAGATTTTTGGCAAAGGCTTTGGAAAGAAGCAGGCACAAGAGAGAAGAATGAAGAGTCGAGTTAACACTGCTTGGCTTCAACCCAGTGCTCGAAGAAAGTAACAAAAACTCCCTTTTCTGGTCTCAACCACTAAGCCTTTCTTCTACTGGTAAGAGACTTGCTAGGCAATTGGTAACGTCCTGTCCAAAAGATGTGGTTTGTGACCTTTTCGTAAATAAATCTAAAACTGCAATGAGCTGGAGGCCCAGAAAAGCTTGAAACAGTAGTTGAGGTTTGAAGTACGGTGGGAAAGCATGAAAGGGGCTGGAATGCAATTACCTCAATTATTTCTGGTTTGCCAGCCCCTAAGTCTTCCCTCATGGGCTGCAGCCTTTAGCCTGTGCTAGCGGAAGATTTTGGGGGCAAAAGTTAAAAAAGCTTTCAAATAGTTTTTGACTAGTATAAGAAGTTTGCAGCTGCAGTCATCAGAACCCTGCTCTGGCTTCCTTCAAAATGGAAATTACTTTGGAAACAATCTTGGTTTTATATTGAAATACTCTTTATTTAGTCATTCTTGGATGAAGTGAGGTTTCTTCAGAACCTCGATTTAATAGATGATAATGCATAAAGGTATTTAAATACTAAATGCCAGAAAAGCCAGCCTGACAATGTAGACTGATTTAGGTTCAGCCTGCAATTTTTTCCTGACTCATTACGTCAGACTCAAGGTTTGGGTGCATGATGCGCCAGATAGCCACAAACTGTGTGAAACCAGCCTGTGTATCAGTGAGTCCCAGAGTGAGAAAAAGCTGGTGGCACCAAATGCAGGTAGTCACGGAATGAATCCCACTAAAACATTCCCATTTTTCATCCGTCAGCCACCATCTGCTGATTTGGGCTCATACCTGGGGTACAGGTAACTACAATTTAAGTCCTTAATCTGGATCAGACAGGATGAAGTCTTAAATATGTCTCGAATATGTCTTTTGAATGTGTCTCTAGGTGAAAGCCCTAGGCACGGGGTTTC
This sequence comes from Ibidorhyncha struthersii, assembly GCA_013398815.1. Taxonomy (NCBI): domain Eukaryota; kingdom Metazoa; phylum Chordata; class Aves; order Charadriiformes; family Charadriidae; genus Ibidorhyncha; species Ibidorhyncha struthersii. The sequence continues at coordinate 688,873 of VZSZ01010131.1, forward strand.
TCAGTCTATCTGGGGGAGTCTTTCCTTTTTCCTCCAGAAAAGAAAAACAGTCTGTTTTTCCTTCTGAAAAACAACAGAAGGTATTTGATAACCTCCAGTCATCTCCTAGACAATAAGACTGGTCCAAGGCTCACGCAGGGTGATGAGCTTTGTACCTACTCTCAAGTAAGCTTTGTATCTAAGTTTTAGTGGTCTGCTGTGGCCTACAGGTAACTTCTATTATAAAGTGGTGGCCCATATGAAAATGTAGCAAGAATCCCAAGACAATCCCTATGCACGCCTTGTGTCATAAAATCATAGAATCATAGAATGGTTTGGGTTGGAAGGGACCTTTAAAGATCATCTAGTCCAACCCCCCTGCCATGAGCAGGGACATCTTCAACTAGGTGACATTGCTCAGGGCCCCATCCAACCTGACCTGGAATGTTTCCAGGGATGCGGCATCTCCCACCTCTCTGGGCAACCTGGGCCAGTGTCTCACTGCCCTCAGTGTAAAAAATTCCTTCCTTATATCCAGTCTAAATCTACCTGCTTTTGGTCTTTAAACCATTACCCCTTCTCCTGTCACAACAGGCCCCGCTAAAAAGTTTGTCTCCGTCTTTCACTACTGGGATTGAATGGCTGGGCTGAATTTGGAGGAATATGCTCAAGGGTATGCTCAGAAAACATTGCTAGGAACAGATTAATTTTATTAAGCCTGTTTATATAGACACTCTGCAGACCTCTACGGCAGAGAACTTCCTGCAGCAGAGGGAATCCGTCACCTAAAGAGGCAGGACAAACAGCAGAGGGAAAAGAGTATTACCACCCCTCTTTTGCAGGTAAGAACTTGTCCAGTCACAGGATTCAAGCAACTAAACCCCCAAATTCCTGCAGGATTAGCCACAAGGCCAACCCATCCTTGTCTTACTGCAGCATCATGTGTAAAATTGTCCCCGCTCTTGTCACAGATGCTGTGGTACTGGGTAATCTGTCCTCGCTTTCCTTCAGCAGGGAAAGAAACAGGCCTGTTTTCTTTTTCTGATAAAATCCCCCAAAGAGTCCGACTTCAAACTAAGTTTATTAAAATATGAATTATCTGTAAAAAGTCTGCGAAGGCCCATGAATTGATTCCTGATTTTCTATGGACTTATTTTAGGACTTCTCTGTGAGATAATCAGAGTGCATTGAGAGATGCTAGAGATTGATTAATCAGTATAACCCTACTGTGTCTAAAGCTTAACTTTCAATTACACATCATCAAGCTTATGCAGTAGGCAGTATATTTTTCTTAGGTAAAATGCCTATGGGGGAAAAATAGAGAGATAAAAATAGTAAATTAGAAATAGAAAATAATTGCTATTTGTTTTTTTCTTAAACAAAGAGCTCCCTCATTGGAATAACAAGGAAAGGTATCACCCCTAACAAGGGATTTTAAGCAGATGCAATCCCGCTTACAAAGTGAGAACTCCATCTGACATCCCCACAATTCATTCTCTGCTTGACACAGACTACGCTCTGGCAAGAGGACTTACACTGGATTGCTGGGTTGCAGCTCAGCACTTATATGTACAACATGTGAAAGACCAAAAAAGACCTCACTGAACTCTTCTGGATGTACAAATGCTGCAGAACTGCAAGATGTGCTAAGGAGGGGGCGTTTCTCAGGTAAAAAGAAAAAAAGATTAGAAAAAAAGATAATAATTTATATTATCCTTGCAAAATTCTGCTTTTCTACTTGCCCAAAGATAACAGAATAACAGAAGAGCTTATTTTTATTTACTTTTGGGGTTTTTTACTACCGTGGTAAAAAGTCAGAAGGTAAAATTTAGATTCTGATTTTATGCTTCAATTGTAAATCTATATGGTGGGGTGAACAGGCTGCCCATATAAGTAGAATGTGTCTGACCTAACTTTTAACATCAGTCCTGCAAACACCTGCAGCCAAAGTAGTCACACTTGATTCCTTCTACAATTAGTGAAGAAAAAAGTCATTTCTAGGGCACGATTTATTAAAAAAAAATATTTTAGACATCTATTACAGACATAGATAAACGATTCCGTAGAAGTGCTGCTTTCTCTTTACTGATTCCAAGGGGGCCCTAGGTTGACTTGTTCAAGAGTAGGAGTCTAAATTTGGTTGGATTAACCACGCTGTAGAGTTCTTCGTTCATGTCGTTGCACGATTGTGATTTCTTAATGATGTAGCTATTCAAGGAGTTACCTTTGCATCTTTCCCATGTTACAGGCAGAACAGAGAGGCAGAAGAGAGGTGACCTGAACAAGGCCATGCAGGATGTCAGCAGCAGAGACTGCCCAACCCTCAGCTCCTCTTTGCACTTCAGAAGCCTGTTTTGCACTGTTCAGAAGTTGGAGTTCTTGGATTCTGTGCCAGTATTCATGAAACTCAAATATTTTTCACATTTTTCAATAGGTAAAATGCTAGGTAAGAGATTAAGTGGTTTATCCAAGTCCAAACTGGAAACTAAATTCTGGATTATTGGTACTAAGGTCACTAATTTAGTGACTAAGGGATAAGAAGTTTGGTTTGCTGTAGGAAAATGTCTCTTAAATGACTTTCTGGGGCGCACCAGAACAACTTATTAAATCATTCGTATAATGAAGAGAAAGTTTTTGTATCGTTTAACAAAATGAGAGGCTCACTGGCATGCTGAAGGAGAGCTTTGCCACCATGCTCAAGAATCCAGCTTGAGGAATATTCAGTAAAAAGACATTGCGGGAAGAAAAAGGAAAAGCAAATGAAGGAGTTGGGGAGGGGAGAAGGCAATTGAAGATGTAAGTGGACCTTCTTAGCCATACCTTTAATGTCTAGTTTGACCAAAGATTAGAAGTAATTGAACTAGCTCTCAGTCAACAAAAGATGCAAATAGATTGTAAAGCAGAGTAGGTTTACATTAATTTACACTAAACCAAGAGTAATTAGTTAGTGTTTGTGCAGTGCTTAGAAAGCAGAAAGTGCTGTATAAATGTTAATTATTACTATTTGTTTCAAATAGATGCAACAAACATAATCTTATATATGTCTTATGAGGTAAAAGACAAAAAAAGCGAAACTCAGTAACAGGCTCCACCGTTTAACGGAGACATAGCAGAACATATTTGGGAAAACACACCCAGTCTTACTCAGTGACTACCTCTGAATGGTGAACGTTTCGTTTGAAGTCGTAAGGTGTCTTTCTATCTCTGGAAAGTCTGTCTTCTGGAAAATGAAAAAAAACCGCAAACCCATCCCAAACACCAAGGCTAGATGCCTATTGTGAGGCCACTGTCTCTGCAGTGTACTGTGGGCATTTCTGACCTTGCATGAGGTCAAAAGACAAGAGAATGTAAGAGATTGAGGCCATGGGTTTAAGTAGGGAGTAAAACCATCTTCATTTTGGACCACGCAATCATTCCAGAGATGAAGAGATAGTTATGTCTACTTCTGAGAAGCAAGAGTCTGGGAAACGGCACTAGTTTCTCTTACACCCAGCTGTACCACTAATTTATTGTGTGATCCTGGACAAGGCATTTAACCTTTTGGGCCCATTTTATGAAAAACAGATATAACCATTCTTAGCTGTTTCACAGCCAAGTAAAGGGTCTTGTTTGATGCTTTTAAGCATGTCATTTTAATAAATAATCTATGACACATGTATCACTATTAAGAAGATGACTGAGAGAGTCTAGGAGTCTAACAAGAAACATATTAGGTGAGATCATACGGTTTCAGGATGGATTCTGGGCCATGACATGCTAATGATTTGCAAAGATTATTAGGTTTGTCGGAATCATGGACATAAAAGAACCCTAAAGTAAAATGCTTATCTGCTTTTTTGCAATAAATTCTTGACCCAATTTCCTTCCTACCTTGGCACTCTTGCACAGAAGAATGATAAATAGCAGAGGTCGAACCACTTTGTATGTTTTTAAAATCGCAAAGGATAATTAAATTAAAAAAGTAATTTATATGAGAGAAATATTTTGCCAGGATATGAGCTAATAAAACTCCATATTTAGTGCTCATGATTTTCAAAGTGGTATACAAATGTTAATTTATTAGCTAACAATTATATCAGTAAAGAAGGAAGTGGTACAGATGGAGGTAGAGGAGACGGCAACATCCTCAGTCATAAGCTCCTGAAGCCAAACATCTCACTGTACATATCATTGCCCAAGTGAAGCTGGATCAATGCTCACATCTGTTGGGTGCAGAAACCTGCAGGAAATCCAATTGCCAAGAATCCTTTAAAGCTAAGTTTGTTTTTACCAAAGTTCAGGCTCCTGGGTTTGAAAATGTCAACCTCAGTCTAGGTACGGTTCCATGTTTCAACATTTCTGATGACAAACCCGGCTTGAGATGTTCCCTCCTGCTAGGGCTCAGCCACCCTGCTGCTTGCTGCCTCCCTGGGGAAACTGATGCTGCTGTTTGTCAAACCACACCATAAGCACATCAGGAAAATGGTCTGGAAACAAAACGAAAAAAGCCCTTATCTGCCAAACCTTTACCTTTGTATTTTTTTAACCTACACCAGCTGTTATTGGGCTAGATTAAAATCAACCTGGTTTTATAGTGGGGTTTCACAAGTAGTTGCGCTGGCTCAGGCAAGAGGGCAATACACTGGGATGGGGAGGAAAACAGATTGGGAAACTATTTTCTACCATCTAAACTAGAAGATGGACCCATATCTGTTTCAGGTCATGGCATACAATATCTAACCTGATCTAAAATCTGTATTTCTAACCAGTTTTCAAGCAGCAGAACAGGGGGTTTTGAATAACCCTTCTAATACGTCTTTTCCCGTTCTAGCCCCTGCCACCCATGATCAGACGTACATTTTGTAACTCTCAGTGATAACATCACTCAATTTCTGCCAAGAAAGCTGCTGCTGCTTCGTGGAAGCTGCCTTGCTGAAACCCCTCTTCTTCGTGTCCACACCTCATCCATTTCTCCTTGCTTACAGACCAAAGATTCTCTGTCTTTAACTGGAATTTCTGTTTATTCTCTCTGCAATGTCTTTATCACACTGTTTTCAAGAAAAGCTGAAAACTGTTGAAAACAACAGAGTCAAATGCAGTCAGCGTTTTCTTCCTCTTTTTCTTCCCTTTTATTTCAGTAGCAATTATTGGTATCCCATATAGGAGAAATGAATGTTAAAAAAAAATAAAAAAGAAGATCTTCCCTACTCTTACTTGCAGCTTTTTGTTATGCAAATCATCCTGCATGTAAGCTATATTTTAAGAAAAACTACACTTTTTTCTTTCTGTATTTCTGACCAGTGAGGAGTGAATTTGTTGTGTCATCTCCTGACTGGTGAACTGTGCATCTGATCCACAGCCCATTAAATTACATGGAAGTATTTTCCATTCATTTTTCTTGGGGAGTAAAATGGGGCTTTATAAGCTCAGCTCCCAGTACAAAACCTTTTAACGTTCACATTTATGGTACGGGCGGCACTGCATCATATTTCAGCCTTCAAAAGTGTCAGTGCTGAGGATGAAAAGGAATAATATTAAGAAATTGGAGTCTTTCGGAAGTCTCCTTCCCAGAGTGAGCCAAAATGAACCTATGAAGAAACACATAAGAAAGCACAATGGCAATTTTTTCAGATGCAGCCTGTGACCTTGGGAGCATCCCATTTGCAAGAATCCCCCTGAGGACCTCCGAGGAGGCTGGGGTTTGATGGAGCAGATATTTCTTCAAAATTAAGCTCCTTTCTGGCATTAGAAGCATAGTGCCTACTGTAATTAAGGCATTTTTGAATTTTTCATTCCATAATTATATGTAGCTGGGGTCTGGGGCAACCTCACGTTCAAGCTGTCACTAAACACGTTCAATGCCGTGTTGGGTCATTAGGCTTATAAACAGGTTGAACCTAAACACTGGGACCTGTGCATTTAAGCTGATTTCTTGGGTAGGTAAAGAGATATTTATATTTTCATTTAGCTTGAGTGATACCAGCACCTGCCACTTGCTCTAAACAGAGCGGTTAACCCATAACTCCCTCTGTCAACTCCTGTTGACGGAAAGCAAAGCAGATAAATTAATGGTTCCCCTGAGAGGAGCGAACGGAGAAGACTCATGTAAACAAATACCTCACAAAACACAACTGTATTAATGGGAATGGAAATAAAAGAGAAAACGCCTCTCCCCATCCTTGACAGGCACAGCAGGCTGGAGGCAAACACCCGCAATGATGCTAAAGGTGGGGAATATACACCAGACGCTTTGCGATGGCAATTAGTGCATCCCCAAAGCAGATGAAAATGTTTCAGCCCTGCAGAGGCCAATGGCTGGGATGTCTTCGCGCCTTTCTTGAAGGACATGTAAATATGACCCTTACTGTTCTACGCGGGCATGCACACCAAGTCCTGCTGCTGGCAGATGTGCCCCCCAAAAGGTGATTAAAAGCAAAAGGAGGGGGAATATGCGATTCTTTTAAAAATCTGGTTTGCTCTTAGGGAAACACAGAGGCTGACCCGTGCTCCATGGCTCCTTCCCTCATTTGAGGGTGGGTTCAGAATCTTTAGCCGCTCGGTCCCAGGTGTACTGGGGACATGGTGCTGCGGCACAAACTGCAGAGCATTCAGTTGTTTCCTCTGTCAAAGGACAATAGCGAGACATTTAGATATCCTGGTGCTGGCAATCTTATAAAAAGCCAAATTGGTAGGTCAGCTGATTGGCCCTAGTCTGGGGATGAATCTAGTTAACTAAGAGATTTCTCCCCCTGCCATCTCTATGATGTTCCTTCTCAAATCTGTTTCTCCTCTTTTCCCTGTGATAGGAAACTCTGAATTTTACTTCCTTTTCCTGTGACCACCTATTTAAGGTTTAGAGTGGCCCCGGGCACCACGGGGTTTGTGCACCTCGCAGCCTTCCCAGGGAGAGAAATCATAGAACGGTTTGGGTTGGAAGGGACTTTGAAGATCATCGAGTTCCACCCCCCCTGCCCTGGGCAGGGACACCTCCCCCCAGCCCAGGTTGCTCCAAGCCCCGTCCAACCTGGCCTTGAACACCTCCAGGGATGGGGCAGCCACAGCTTCTCTGGGCAACCTGGGCCAGTGCCTCACCACTGTCACGGTGAAAAATATCTTCCTAATATCTAATCTAAATCTCCCCTCTTCCAGTTTGAAGCCATTCCCCCCTCATCCTATCCCTACATGCCCTTGTAAAAAGTCCCTCCCCAGCTCTCCTGTAGGCCCCGTTTAGGTACTGGTAGTCCCCCTTTATGTATTCGCATAGACAAAAAATTAGAGCAAAGACCCTTCCCTATCTCACCCTGGCTGGTCATTTTTACCCAGGCATGCCTCCTTCCTTGAGATAATATGAGTGTTTGTGTGACTCTTATCTGGTATAAAAGGATTGCAGAAGGGAAAATAAATCAAACGCATTTTTGCAGACCAAGCATCCAATCTGGTTCACTGCTGCACGGTGGGACTGGGCATAGGGCAGACAGGATCTGCTGTTGGCCAAAGCTGTGGGCTGAGGGAGTATTTATGAGAGACAATAACGCTGGTTTAGGGTAACTGCAGGTCCCTGTCACCCTGCTGTCCTGGTCAGTATTACACCATAACTCCAGTCTGGTTTACATCCCCAGATCTTGCAACATCTGGATGGAGATAGTGTGAAGATTTTAGCCAGACTAGAGGATCTTTAACTTCTTTTTGCCTCCCTCGCACCTCAGCTTGTCCAGGAATGTGGAGGAGAAGCCCGTAGCTGAGCTTTCTCAGCTGAGCTGAGCTTGTGTTAGGCAACAAATTGTCATTCAGGGAAGGATGTGTGTAAGGGGGAGGGGGGGGGGATGAGTACGGCATCAAAGCAAGGAGCTGTACATGGGAATCTTATTCACATGTGTTTTACCTCCTACCCTGGCATTGTTTAGTGTCTATGTGTTGGCTTGGACTGAAGCCAATGAGTCAAACAACATTCTCCGTGTAATTATATGCTTAATGGAAACAAGCAGAGGTCTCCACGGCCTAAATGTGGAGAGGATTGTGTCTTAAGTAGTTGCGTCTGAGGAAGAGGGGGGAGGAACATGCAGAAGCCAAGGGGATAAAGTGACTTTGGAAAGGCACCAGCCATGGTGGGAGCACACGGTCTAGGGGCTATGCTCTGCTCCACAGCAGTCAGTGGATGCTATGGCACCTCCTCAGAAGGTAAATAAAGAGTAAGACGTTGTACCAAGTGGTCATCTTGCCTTGCTGGAGGATCTGCCAGCTGCAGCTCTGAAAGCACACAGTGGCACCGATGCCAAAAGCAGAGACCAGGGGTGTGACAGAGGTGATCTGGCCAAACTTGCAGTGACATGGAGAATTTCCCTTCCAGCCCAATTTTCCACATCACCTTTTCTTCTACAGGTTAACGGTCCTATAAGGGCACCAGCAATAAATAAATATGCCTACCCTGGACCCTCATTAGCGTAAAGCCCAGAGTTATAATTCAGTTTATGAACCCTGCATAAGCTGGGTTGGCAGGAGGATGGCAGGCACAAGCCTCCTTCCACCTTCCTTTCCACCCTCTCTGCTGTGGCAACGGCAGGAGAGCAGGCAGAGCGCTGGACTTGGTAATATTTTGAGCCCCTAGTTTTATGCTGCTGTGCAAAGCTGCTCTCCAGAGGTGGGCTCTGCATAAATATACAGGGAAGGGGTGTTAGGATCACAGACAGGTACAGTCGAGGTCCTGACCTGAGGCGAACGTGCCTCTGGCTCTCTTGCTTTGTGCATTTCAGCTCACATTAGCTGGTCTGTATCGGAGCGGGCAGCTGTTTCATGGGGGATGGAGGGGAGAAGGTGTAGACCATGTATCTGACTCCAGGATTTTGGAAACAAGGTAAATGTGATGAGGAAGCGGCAGAAGCAGCAGTTGGGATCCCAGAGTTGGGCTCAGGGTCTGTCCAACACTTTGTCCTATAGAGGGAGAAACACTCCAGGAGAGTGCTTAAGCAGTATATTAATTATGTCAATATTATCTGTGTCCCTTTCTTAGCTGATACCTCCCAACCCTTTTTGGGCCCATGTTATAAAAAAAAAGAAGACATTGAGGTGCTGGAGCATGTCCAGAGAAGGGCAACGAAGCTGGTGAGGGGTCTGGGGGACAAGTCTGATAAGGAGGGGCTGAGGGAACTGGGGCTGTTTAGCCTGGAGAAGAGGAGGCTGAGGGGAGACCTTATCACTCTCTACAAGTACCCGAAAGGAGGTTGTAGAGAGATGGGGACTGACCTCTTCTCCCCAGTGACAAGTGATAGGATGAGAGGAAATGGGTTCAAGTTAAGCCAGGGGAGGTTTAGGTTGGATATTAGGAAAAATATTTTCACTGAAAGGGTTACCCAGCATTGGAGTAGGCTGCCCAGGGAGGTGGTGGATTCGCCATCCCTGGAGGTGTTTAAAAAAAGGGCAGACGTGGTACTTGGGGATATGGTTTAGAAGTGGTTTTTGTCAGGTTGGGTTAATGGTTGGACTCGATGATCTTAAAGGTCCTTTCCAACCTTAACGATTCTATGATTCTATGATTCTGTGATTCTATAAACTGGTATGAGAACTATAGCAGCTTTCCAGTTGGCCCAGGGTTTTATATAGGCTAAGGCTGAAATTAAAGCATTTCACTAAGACATAAGAAATGTTCTCTGTAATTTGTAAGTTTGGAAACAAATGTGTTTAAACTTTTTTTTTTTTTTTAAGCAAACAAACAAACAAGCAAACAGCAACAAAAGCTATAAATGGCTTTGATGGTTACATTTATTGCTAAAGAGGAATACTAATAATGTATTGGTCCTCAACCAGATTTTTCACCAATCTAATCTGGGAACAGCTGTACTGAAATCGGAGACACAAAGGAGGTATCTACACTAGTAAATGAAATATTTTATTACAGTAAATAACAGTCTGGGACTGTTCCCTGCTACTAAGGCCAACTGGCATGGAGAAGCCTTCATCTATGTAATAAACCTTTCTAGTATCCAAAATACAGTGGTTGTAGTCTTCTGCCTTTTGGGACTGGTCCCTGGCCCATGCTGATGCCTGAACTGTGATCAGAAATTGTTTGGCCCAGGTCAAAACATTGCCAGCAACCTCTATTAATTATTGTTTAGCTGTTCTTTAACAACATAAACAATAACTCCCTGGTATTGCTTAATTTACTAGCACAGTCAAAGCCAAAAACGCAGCTGGCCAAACTGTAAGGAAATAGGTACATCCATATTTACAGTAGTCTTTGAATTCTTTTGTAAAAGAAAATGTGCTCTTTATTTTGATTGTAAGTTAATTACACAAGCCATGAAATCAGTGGGATATACTGCTCTTTAACCCATGCTAGCATGGCCTTATGTACATTGCAGAGACCTTAGAGGAGCTGGGTGGTTGTAGTCTCACAGCTGGCAGGCTCGAATGTAACAGTAATTGGGACCTTGGATTTGTTTTTTAAGGAAATCTCTGCCTCTTCCCTTTCCTCCCAAGATTATTGAGCAGTGTAATTTTTCTCAGCATTCAATTTAATTTTCTTTCTTCCTCTTCTTTTTTTTTTTTTTTTTTTTTTAAGAGTAAAAGGAGCAAATGGAATGGAACTGATCTTTCATTAGGAGTCCACTGATGGAGCAGATATCATTTAGAGCAGGTTGTCTAGGAGTGAAGGCAATACCAGCCAGAGAGGAAATGTTGCCAGGTTGCCCTCCCGACTCTAATCTCTGATTTCAAGCTATTACATGAAGCCCTGCAAATCAACAAACAATGCAAACAATAATGAAGGGGTGTTTAAGAAAGAAAGATGCCATTTGGGGGGATTACTGGATGTGAATGCTATCTCTCCCGGCTCTTGGCAAAGAGCGAATTGGAATTGCATTGTCGTCAAATCAAATATTCCTAAAGCACTCCCAGGGATTGTTTTGCAATTTTTTTAATATTTTAAAAGCATCCCTTGATCTCACCCGTGCCTGCATGCAGCTATGATTTCATTACGCACTGAAACAGATGTCTTTCTCTCTCTCTCTCTCTCTCCCTTCTCCCTTCTCTATGTTCAACTTCAAGTTTTCACCTTAATAAGATGCATTATGGACAATTGATTCTGAAGCTCATGAGCACGTGGAATCTATCAGGAGACAGGGCACTTTAATCCTGCCCTGTTTGCAGAATTGGCCTTTTTGCTGACGCTGGCCAGCCATGAGTATAAGAAAGTTCTTAGAGGACAAACCAAACAAAAAACAAACCAAAACTTTCCCTCAGAGCTACGGGACAGAAACGCAGAGCCATGACTGTTCAGAGCATCTTGGCAGCCTGATTCTGAAAGCCCGTCTCCAAGCCGAATTCCCAACATTATCTTAATTTACCTATACATTAGCCACAACTCTCTTTTTTGAATGAAAGCTGAATAAGCAAGTACTGGAGGCGTGTACCAATGAATGAATGAAAGCCTGGGGTCTTTGTACATTTTTCTATGAAAAACCACTTAGCAGAGACCTAACAGGATCAAGGCTAACTACCTCCACAGTATTTATGCTGCTGTTTATCTTCAGGATGGTTGACATAGAGGTGGGCTCTCCCTGAAAGCCAGGGTTCTGACTTTGCTTGACATCCATAAAGTGCCATCCATCGAGTGAATTAATCATGAATCACAAGACGATAGAACGTGTCAAATGCTCTGGCCCTGGCCAAAGAGCAGGCAGCAAAGCAGTGGTGTTCCTAGCAACGACCCATGCTCCTGCCTATCCATCAACATAAAAAGGACTAGCTTGTTTTCTGGCTAAGCCCTTTCTATGTATGAGGTTCTGTTTGTTTTTATGAATTTTGTGGTTCTCAGATATGGATATCACACCAAGGTAAACAGAAAAGTAGAGTAATTAAAGGACATTGCACTCAGCAGTAGTAGAAGTTTCCTTATTCGTATTATAAATAAAAATGTCTTCTCAGTAAAGAAGTCCATGAAATGACCACAGATGGTGTATTGGAAAGCAGAGCTCCAGTTACAGCTGGGGAAGCAGAGGCAAAGATGAAGAAAACTGAGGGACTGACCCATGTGGTGAATCACTCAATGCCTCCACTGGCAGCAGAACCAGGAACTGAATGGAGGTCTTCTGATTCCATATTAGATCTACTCCAGATCTAGTCTTGCAGTTTGACTAGTCTCAACTTTGAGATGTTTATGCTTTTCTGTCACTGTGGGGTAAGCATTATCTGCTGGAGAGCACATTTTCATCCCAAGCTTGTAGGCTTAATAGCCTACAATCCCTTCCTCCCTCCCCTTGCCACATGTCTTGGCTTTTTTTCTTTCCTAGTTAAGTGTATTCAAATATGCAGATGCTTCAATGAACTCAAGAGTGGATATTTCAGTGGTGACTTCAAATGCTCCTAAATTTGACTATTAAGCCATTTTCTTTCTGTAACTGTCTTTTAAATAAAACAGAGCCGGATTGTTGGACACTTCTTTTTATCTGTATTGCTTTTAAGGCTTCATTTAATATGTAGACTCCAGACAGCAATTGTCAGACATATGTTTTACCTCTCTAGAAAGACACCAATTTGACAGCAGAGGACTGGGCAAACTTCCTAAGTTGGAAGCAGCCTGATTCACAGAGTGGAATAACTGCTGCTGTGTCAGATCAGATTAGCTCTAAAGACCATCCAAAGGAAAACCTTGTCTCTGGGAGGCACCTGCACACAATGACTTGGCTGTGGGGGTCCTCCAGACGTGGTCATGTTCCACAGTTTCTCATGGGGAGGACATTGTGATCCCAGGACAATGTCTGAAGGTCCCACCTGCAGGGCTCAAACCTTCACAGGAAACATTTTCATATTATCTAAGGAAATAAGTTTGTGTGGAGGCTAAAGGAGCCTGCTCGTTTGGCAGGCACAGAGAGATAATAAGACATACACTAAAGAGGGGAAGCTAAGGAGAAACCTTCAGTGGGTGTGGGCTCTTTACAGCGACCATGGAGCATGGAGCAGCTTCCCAAATCAAGACAATCAGCTCCCAGAACAATGAAAGCAGCAAAAAGGACTTGAAGGTGCACAGGAGTTTAAAAAAATTGAGAGCACTCCAGGATCTGAAACGTAAGCAGGAGAAAAATTTGATGTTGGAGCTGTAAGAGGGAGTAAAGTTTGCCCAAATGAAGGAAGAGACTGGCATGGTGGAAGAAATACACAGCAGAATAGTGTTATGTGTATCAGGAGCATTTGTTTCTTTAAGGCTCAAGCAGCTTGAGGCTGGCAAGCCCTGATAACCACTTGTGAGCGGGCTGATAAATGGGTCAGATGCGTTCTGTCACGCTTGGCTGGGGATGCTGGCCGTGAAACAGAGAGGGGGATTTGTGTGGAGTAGAAGGTCCATGTAGCCCATGCTGTTTGTGTCACTGCTTTGTGAGTCATTGCTGGAGATAAGAAATAGGACCTTGAAGAAGAGCCTGGAAAAGACTGTGCAGTGGAAATAATCCATCTATGCCTGCTGCAATGTGATGTTCTTCAAACTTCCCTTACATTATGACCTGAGCCAATGAAATGCACGTCAAAGAGTGATAGCAGGGTACTAATGTAATGATCATATCTAGTTAATTATAACAGAAATATTACAGATGCTTTCTAATTACCTTAAAACAACAACAGCAGCAACAAAACCTAGTTTTTATCTGTTAGCTTAAGGTGGGGAGAAGGGTGCACATATTGTTTTGGGAATAGAAGAACCAGGTGAAGGAGACTGTCTGAGCTTGTCATGGCACATTAGAAGCTTTGAGGTCAGGGGAAGTTGGCTTAATCCATCCAGAAAGGTTTGTTGCCTTGTGCCAGATCATAAATGTTGGCCTAATCCAGTTCAATTGAGTCCCAGTGATCCCAGTGCAAGGCAGGTAAATCCAGGCTCTGTAACTAACACAATTAAAATGGTTTTGTTAGGTCTGTGTAGCCCAGCACCTGCCTGAAATTCTGCTTTTACCTTCCATATCTGTAAAAGAGGAGGTAATCTTAAAAGCAGACCAGAATCAAGGACTGCTTATTCCTGTATACGTGCTCCACAGTGCAGGGCACAGGTCGTGGTTATTCTTTTTCTCCATGAATTGTTCCCCATCTTTCTCTCTCCCGAAGACAATCACACCTCCACACTTCCTGAAGTATTGCTTGTTGATGGGTATGATTTCTGTTATGAGAAATGAGAGTTTTAATCCCTTCAGGCTGAAGGGGAGAGTACACCAAGGTTTCCTGGTTCTCAGCAGATGTCCCAGCTGCTCCAGTGCTCCCCAGCATTTGAAAAATAAACTGTGATGGTGCATGGAGAGGGGCTCACTCCCTGTATTACAGTCCTGCATCACAGTCAGGCTACAGGACATAAGCAGTTGTAAGAGTGGTGGTGTTGCTTCCTACATTTGATGTAAAGTGTTTCTGGGAGGGCAGATGGGGAAGGCAGAGTTGTCCTCTTCTATTCATTCCATAGACCTGGTGGCAACACAAATTCTTTACAGTTCCATTAATACCTCCTACAGCGGGGAAGTGTGTGTCTCTCTCTACGCGACTCTGCTACGAGCAGAGTTAGAGTGTGTCATATATCCCTAGGTGGTTACCAAAAATATATCAGTATGCTGAAGAGAGTGAGTGTGGAGGAAAGCATAAAGGGAATGGGTAAGAAGAACTGATCTGTTAAACATCTGCAATAAATGCATGCAGTTTGGTGAGCAGTAGAAACAAAGGAGTTATAAAAATCCACAGAAATCTGACGGATTCAAGCTACAAGACAAAGAAAAAGAATGGATATCAGTGCTACTATTTAATTCAGAAGAAGAAGATTTTATTAAGAAAAAGGAAATTTCTGATTAATATAATGAAATATTTTCCTAATGCTCCGATCCCTTGGGGAAGTAGAATAAAAAAAAAAAAAAGAAAAATCAAACATCTGAAACTGGACTTCCCAAAGCGCTATAGAAACACAGTGTTGTATATAAATGAGCAGCCTTATGTTGGATTGGGAATGGAATAGCCTGGTAGATTCTCTTCCGCTTCTCAGGTTTACTATAGAATCACAGAATCACAGAATCATCAGGGTTGGAAGGGACCTCTGGAGATCATCTAGTCCAACCACCCCGCCAGAGCAGGGTCACCTACAACAGGTTGCACAGGACAGCGTCCAGGCGGGTTTGAATGTCTCCAAAGTGGGAGACTCCACAACCTCTCTGGGC
The DNA here is from genome assembly GCA_013398815.1 of Ibidorhyncha struthersii. Classification (NCBI taxonomy): domain Eukaryota; kingdom Metazoa; phylum Chordata; class Aves; order Charadriiformes; family Charadriidae; genus Ibidorhyncha; species Ibidorhyncha struthersii. The sequence continues at coordinate 703,998 of VZSZ01010131.1, forward strand.
AGCCTGTTCCAGTGCTCCACCACCCTCAAAGTAAAGAAGTTCCTCCTCATGTTAAGATGGAACTTCCTATATTCGAGCTTGTGCCCATTACTCCTCGTCCTATCACTGGGCATCACTGAAAAAAAGACTACTCCCATCCCCCTGGCATCCTCCCTTCAAGTATTTGAAAGCATTAATAAGATCCCCCCTCAATCTTCTTTTCTCTAGACTAAAGAGACCCAAATCCCTCAGCCTTTCCTCATATGAAAGATGTTCCAATCCCCTAATCATCTTCGTAGCCCTTTGCTAGACCNCAGGACTCCCAGGTCCCTTTCCACAGAGCTGCTCTCCAGGAGGTCGGCCCCCAACCTGTACTGATGCATGGGGTTATTCCTCCCCAGATGCAGTACCCTACATTTACCCTTGTTGAATTTCATTGAATTCCTCTCTGCCCAACTCTCCAGCCTATCCAGGTCACGCTGTAAGGCAGCACAGCCTTCTGGCGTGTCAGCCACTCCTCCCAGTTTAGTGTCATCAGCAAACTTGCTGATGGTGCACTCTATCCCTTCGTCCAGATCATCGATGAATATATTGAACAGGACTGGACCCAGTACTGACTCTTGAGGAACACCACTTGTTACTGACCTCCAACTATATATATATATATATACTGGATAATTCACAGTGGAGGTAGATAAATCTGTCCCAAAAGGCTGCAAAAGCCTGTCTCTCTTTCTCAGTAGCCCAAACCAGGCAGGTGTGGGCCAAGCTCCTGACCACTTTGCCACTGCCCAGTATTGTAAGGGAAAAAGCAAGCAAGCTGTTTCCATTTGGTGGAGATCCATACCCATATCACAATGCTGTGGTACTCTCCACGCAACCAGAATGCAATTCATTGACCCAGAGCAAGCCTGAATTCATTGACTCGGCATTAGAAGGATTGATCCTCTGTAAGGAAAACCTCTGGAGCTGCAGAATTGCTGTACAAAGCACCTCCTCCCTCAAACATCTGCTTGTTATTTGTCTGGAGCGTGGGCTAGATTCCTTAGTCCATGGCAATCCCCAGCAGTTTGTAATGGGCCCTAAATAATCCTTAACTTATCGCAACAGCTGTTGGAAGGCGGCCCAGGAGGGCGGCTGAGATGATAGCTTGACTGAAGGCAGGAGATGCTTCTCATAGCAGCTTTGACAGAGAGGAGAATCAGAGCCACCGAGTAACATCACTAAGCTTCGAATTATCCCAGTGTTCTTGCTTTTGTGAGGCATATTCATTGGAGATCTGGAAACTGTCAGCTTGTTCCAGCTTTGTAGTACCCTCAGGGAGGAAGCAAATACTCTGCTGACTATGAAGATGTGCAGCTATAACTGCAGTAATTCAATAGTAACAGTGAGTCAGGGCGAACAGACCTACCACTACAGAGAGGACACCAGAATGGAGAGACTTTTAATTGGCAGATGTGCACTGCTTAGCATTAGTGAAGACAATGAAATTTCACATTCATGAGCGTTAATGCAGACTTTATCTGATCTTCAGTATGTCTGTGCCTTAAATTTCCTCTAGAACACAGCTGGGTGTTAATCCCCTTTTCATGTTATACCCCTCTCTGGCAATGAATACACTTGTCAATTAAAATATGTTCTTTGAAGTTATTTCAAGCTTTCCAGAGTAAAGAGCTGTGAAGTCTCACTATGACCCAGGATTAATTAAGAAGGGCCAAATTTGATCTCTTTTATGGGAGTGTAAATGTGTTGTAACTCTATTCCCAGCCTAGCAAGAGAAGACATTTACTTGTGGCTGTTAATTTTTTTTTTATAATCTTTGGCCAGGAAAGGAGGAGGCAGTTTTATCCTGCAGCTGGTGTTCTGTGGACTCCATCTTCCCATGGATTTCAGTGTTACACAGCTACAAATACTTTCTTTTAAATAGACCCACCTCTCAGACAAGTTATCCAGATGACCACAACAGGTAGTCTGCTGAAATGTTTACAACAAAACAAAAATTTATCTTGTTTAATCACTATCTTTTGAAGTGTTTCATCTCTAGGCATCTCTGGACTGCATCTGCACTAAAAATCTTCCCACTGATTGGTGTGAGTGAGATGGACACAGAGCTGAATATCACATGTCCTCACGTTCTGATTTGTGCTTTTATTACATATGCCATGCCAAAATGGGATGCAATCAATTGTTCATGTCTGGTAACTACGTGATTTATGGTGAGATATCATTTAAAATGACCATGACTATATGTTGTGTCTCCTGGAGAAGAAAGCAGAATAGAATACTCAAAGAGGTTCTGTAACCACATGAAAACTCACATGGCGGACTGAAGACAGTCATAGACAAGCCCAGTTCAGCATCAGGTGTATTGGCCTCTGCCACAAGAATTGATGACACAATTCCTCAGATGCAAGCCAGCCACTGAAAAGATCCACGATCATTTCCAGTTAAGTAGTGATGGCAACCAAATCCTCCACAACTGGCTACACGTGGGGTTTGCATGTGGAAAGCATGCTGCATACACAAAATCTAAACGTGGCATGGAAATTTTGCATGAGCAGATTTCCGGGAGCAACTAAAGTCACCCCTTGACAAGCTCGCTAGCGTGCTACTGAGAAGACCTGGAGAGCATGTGAAGAAAAGAAGCATGTAAGAGAGATTGCCTTCTAAACTGGTAAAAAGAGAGGACAACAAAGGTCAGTCTGACAATCAAACTAATTTTATTCCATATCTGAGATGTCTTAGTCATCAGAAAGGGCTGGGAAGGATCTGTTCAGGAGCAGAGGAGAGGAGGGAGGAGAGCAAAGCCATGCAGTGGTGACGGCAAATGCAAATGGAAAGCTGCCGCCTACCATTCCCATCTCATAGATTTTTACATCATTTTACAGAAGTAAATAAACAGAGGAAAGGGAAAGTGGTAAAAAAGGGTCGATAGTATTTTACAGTAGAAGTTCAATAGTACAGCACTGCTCTTTCAACAATATAGAAAGAAAACTACTGAAAAAAGAAATCACCAGCTGAGTGTTTGGACATATTCCTTGACTATTTCATTAATCCATCCTCGTTTATTTTTAGCTTGATAGTGTGATCCACAGCAGTTGATTAAATTGTAGAGAGTGGTAATTTGTTCAGCTAATGTGAAGTAAATGAAAGATAAGCAGACATGTTACATGAGTCTTGCAAAATTTAATATAATAATCCCTAACTCTGTGTGCCTTCTTCAAAACATTAACGAAGTATCATCACAATTCCATATTGAACTACCACCAGGTATTATTGCCAAGACATGGAAATGAATAGAAGGATTAGATGATTGGTGATCTCCTCGGGAATATATTTGAAAAAACAGGTATATCAAGCACCCTCATTCACCTTTGTATTAGTCCTGTGTTTATGCAACTAAATTTTGCTGCTTATAGGAAGGTTGTGAACGTAAATAATTTCATTTGGTATTCATGTTGCTTCCATCATTGTAATTTACTACAATGAAACAGTAAGCTAAAATTCCAAACATGTACAAAAGAAAATAAAAACAATAAACTTTTTTGCTATCTAGTTCTTTGAGTGACACTCTTGAATATTTTAATGCTGTTTACTGATAGTCATGTGGCATTCATTCCACCAGTGTAAATGGAAACAGGATCTAGCTCCCTATTCTAGGATGTTTGTGTATATTATTTTTTAAGTGGAAGCTGGTGGAAGAAAAATCAGTCCACTGGGTTACTTCAGATTTATTTCCAATGGGTTTCAGCACTTTAAAGTGCTTCTAAAATTATATTAACTGAAACTCAAGTAGAACCCTGTTGAGAACACTCATAGTGCAGCAGCTACAATCGTGAGGCTGAGAGAACTGTGTTTCACAGATATACACAGTCTTGATGTCTCTAGTGCCCACGTAACGTTCTCCCTCTTTCTCTCCCCGCATGGTTTCTCTTCACTAATTTTTTCTGATTGTATTTTATTTTATTACAAGGGAGAGGGGGGAGAGAAAACACAGCAGTTGACTCTTACAGAGCAGCAATGTGGTGAGACAAATCTCAGAGGTGGTCAAGGCTCAAAGGCTATTCGGTGCTTGCTGGGAAGCCTGTGTCTTTTAGCCTCATGCTCTCTATTATTTCTTGATGAGCACTCATCAGTATTGCCTTTGGGAAAAGAAAAGAAGAAGGAAGGAGAAACAGAGGTCTGATCTTTCTGTTGTCCTTCGGGCTGGCTCACTGTACGGTATTTGAAATAACAAGACCCGTGGTAGCAGAAATGCAGTAATTTCTTGGTGGCAGTTCTTTACATAAAGAAGCAATTCACTATCATCACCGGTCGTTTGCAAAGTAACAACTCCCCTTCTGAGACCCAAGATCTGCTTCTTGGTCCTTCGTAAGGCCTGTCTCTATTCTTTCCCTACAGCAGGTGTATATCATTAGTTCTTCCTGAAGAAGGCCTTATTCAAATCATTTCCCTGACCCTACATTTGCTGTGTGCTTTTATATATTCTTTTGTTAACTGACTTGGCTTGTCCGCCAGAGCTTTGAGGAAGGGTTTCAAAGACATGGGCTCCCAGGTAGGTGACCTATTGCACTCTACCACTACCCTGATGCTTGACCTTGGGCAGGTCAATAGCAAATGGGTACCGCTAAAAAGCTGCGTTTGCCAATATTTAATAGTGCATGTTATACAAATGTCACTATAAGTGCTTCTTGCTGGTATGGCAATAGTCTGTTTAAGCTATATCCAAGTAGCAATAATGAACTGGACAAGAATTTCCCCAAGTTTGAGGAATAGCACAAAAAGAATGAGAAAAAGGGAAAAAAATAAGGTAGGGAAACAATCAAGACAGGGGCCAGGAATTAGTCTCAAAAAGTTGCAACAGAGATTAAATGGTTCTTATGAAGGGCAACCTCCAAAAGTTTTGGAAAAGCCGTAAGTGGCTAAAACACAGCCAACAAAGTGAAGAGAGAGAATGCACTGTGCTCAGGAAATGTGGGCTTTTTTTTAGTGTACCCAACTCCCGAGATATGAGGCTGCAAAATATCTCCTTAGCAGCTGGATCTCCACTGAGGATTTTCTAAAACTGGCCATGAGACATCAAGCTTTGCGAGGCTCTCTCTAGTTCCCATCCATCTGAGATACTGTTTCCCTGGCCACAGAACGAGATCTGAGCAGATTCCCAAAGCAAAAAGCAGGGGAAATATTGAAATACAAAGGATTTGGAAAACAAATTCACTTATAAACTCCAGGCACAGATCTGATCACTCACAGAATCAGGCAGGGCTCCTTTGGAGAAAAGGGACAGCATCCTGGCAAAACAAACTCTGCAGGGTTTGCAAAGCTTTTGTTCTGTTACATACAACTTAATTGTTGGGTTCTTCTCTAACTTGCCTCTCTGAGTCACTTGTTTTTAATTAAGTCTCTAATTGCCACATTTTCTTGGATCTTGCTATTGTGTTGCTGAAAGCACCATCTATGTTCAGAGCCTACTTCCTACTGTTCTTATCCTGAAGAAAAAGCTGTGCTGTGGATGTATCCAACTCCACCTCTTTCTGCTTTGATTAGGGGAACTGGCTGTTGAGTGTGAACTGAGCACAACCCATTATGTCTCCTTTTGTCATTACGTATCACCCTTTCTAAAGGTATCTCTTGGCCAGATCCCAGCCTCCTAGGGTTCAATATACCATCAGTGCAGACATTTACAGCAATCTTGAATCACGGAAAGATATGGGAAAGCAGAGGTTTTATTTGACAAAAGAGCCAGGTTCATTGGAGCTAATTCCCTACTAGTATACTACCATACCTCACGGTTTCTACCAAGGATAGGCAGTTTTCATTCCCCTTAGGAGCTAAGTGGAAGCTGTACTGTCAAATCCTGGAAAAACAATGCACTGAACCCACCAAAGATGTGCACTTTGGGAGCAATCCTGCCTCCTTTCCTACTACCCTGCAGCAGGTCAGAGCTGCGCATCCTCCCCTGGAGAATGACTACCATCCATTGCTACCACCCCAGGCAACCTTATCACAACATCCCAGCCCTTAACACTGCAGACCTTCCTGGGCCTTGTGTTGCTGTCTAACAGGACAAAGAGCAGCTCTGAAAGGGGAAAACAAACATTAAAAAACCACACTGGACACCCCCACCCCACCCGCCCCGCCCCCGAATTTGTGATTCGGTCTCCTCTGTGTATGGATGTAGGTCGGTTTGGGTTTACAGACTGGCAAAACCAGCAGCAACACATAGGTCAGGGGAGCGAACGAGATGGAAGGGAACACAGAAATAGGTTCACTCTTTTCCTCTGGCAGCACTTTACAGCCACATTGCTGCAGAGTACGTGATCCTGTGGAGTAGAGAGCGGTAGAGATTTGGGTCCCTGGAGCCCAGGGCTGGGAAAGGACCTTTGTCTGATCTATAGATAGATGGATGAAACACAGCACAGAAGAATATAAAATATAGCAAAACACGCAAAGAAACTTAGCTGTGCTTAGACAAAGGAATTGTGGTTGCTTCCTTCTCACCTTCTCTCTCATGACTGCATGGAAAATAAAAACAGTCGTGGCTATAAATAGAGCCGCCGAGGAAGGAGGACAAATCCTGCATCATTCATGAACACAAGTCTCAGACGTTCTGCCAGAGCATAACTTAAACATTTGCTTACATCAAAGTGGAGAACAATCAAAAACTGTGGGCTTCCCTCAAGGCTTTCATTCAAAAGAGAAATAGCGAAAGAAATGCACTCTACCTCTGTTACTAGATGCATTGTATAAATGAAAATTAGTGTAAACAGTCTGGAGATAACTAAATATTAAATGCACACAATTTATATAGCTTGAAGGAAAACAGTAATTGGTTAAACTCATGAGAGAGCTGAAACTCCACACTCTATTGTTTTATTCCTTAGCAAACACAGAAAGAATTGGGTAAAAAAAGAGCTACAGCACCATTCATAGGTCATCATTATCACCCTGAGTACCAGAAGGGACTGCCTTCGTGTTTAGGCCCCTACAATCACAGGCAATTGTATCATATGCTAAGACCCACCTAAATTAAGGCGCTCAGTTGATGCATCTGTCTTTTCCCCCAGGGATCAGCGTAGCCCACATTAGATGCAGCAAGCCCACCCCGACGATGCCTGATTTGGCAGGAAGGCTCCTAATGTGAACACCGAGTTATTCAGCAACACTGCCGAGCCCTTGCCCACACAACATCCACTCGCACACACGAAACAGAAGTCGTAAATCACTGCTCTAGACAGTATAACAATACTAAAACCTTCAGCACCTATAACCACAAGAGGTAAAATCTACACTGGGCTACAGATAAAAAACAGGGCAGGCTAAGGGCATGGCTGGTGGTGTAAATCCCCCATAAGGGTGGGGAATAATTGTGAAAATCCCTCAATGGACCACCCACAATCTTTTTCAGAAAAGCTTTGTCATCCCTGCTAATATCACCTAGGGAAAATTCTTTCCCAGCCCTGAAGCTGGGAGACTCTCGGTGTCCCCGGCACATCAGCCTGCTCTGCCAAAGACGCAATCTCCAATCAATCAGTTAATCCACTTAATGAGCGATGCGCTGCAAACTTAAGGATAGGATCTTCCATAGAGCCCAAAGGACTTGCTTTTCTCCCTGGGGTGCTCTGTCTATAGCTTTGCACAGCCTTCGTGTCTGAATCCAAACATTTTCCTATTTATTCTTCAAGGCCAAATATGTATCTTACGCTGAGTTTGTACAGTACGGAGCACGACCAAGCTTTGGTGCAACTGTAATGCATATTTGCCAGGTTTTTAGTAAAAATTCCCACCTACTTTTGCAGCCAACCCTGCCACTAAATTGCTCCTTAGAATCTCCTGGTTCCTACCAAAATCTGAAGGAGGAAGAAAGGATGTTGAGGAACAACAGATCCTACAGCATTTCACCGAATACTAATAAGAATATTTCTAAAGATGCCCATCATGGATAAGTCAGAGAATGTCTTAAAATTTCTGAGTGTACCTCATCTCCAGGGTAAGCGGGTAGGATTCAGATCCTCCAGTTTACACATCAAGAAGTTGTGTGTTTACATTTGAGGTATGCTCAGACTCGAGACTCTGTTTAGAGTGGAGCAAGAACTTTCAGCAGATGAATAATTTCATCATGAAATAGGCAGCTAAAGTCAGACTTAGACAAGTTTTAAATGTTTATCATTAGAGGAGCTGAACTTTTGGGTATGATGGGTGAAGACACTGGCAGATCTCTGTTTCCTGAGTCCGCCCTCCACCTTTCTGATATGAACTCAGTTGAGTGCAGCTCCTTGGATGTGCGTTTTTGTTCTTTTCCAGATGAGGATTAAAGTGTCACTAAATATGTCTGGGTTTTGTGAACTTTAAAGAGCCATAAACATTCTTCTGTTGAAAATATTTTTTCCAATGTTTGGTAAAAATTCCTGTCTCTAACCGTTTCTTTTCCACTTGTAAACCTGCTCTCCCCAGAACAGTGGTAGGGCAACAACATGCGACTGGCTCATATGAAAAATCTCTAAGGATCTTTTTAAATAAAAGCCAAATATAGGGTAACAATCCTTATGGCTGTAGGTCTAGCCAACAATATCAGCTTCTTCAAAGGGACAGGATTGAGCCTTAGCGTAAATCGTTCTTGCTGATGATCAGTCCATTGATGTTTGCATTGCGCTATTGGGTCGCTGTGCAGTCAGACACTCCTCGCTATTTGCAAATCCTTGATGGACTTTGCCACTCTTCCCCATTTAACTGCCTCAGTCAAGCAGGTTGTAACCACTGGAACTTGCCCTGCTGGCAGAGATGGAAACCAATGCAATTTATAAGCAAGTATAAGTGTAAATGTAAGTATAGGTATTAGTAAGGACAGAAAACAACAAGTACTATAATGATCTCTGCATCATGTATAAGACCCAGAGAAATTAATTAGGTTGTCTGTCAAGTAAGGAGTACTTCCAATACTTTTCTCTACTGGATTTCCCCCCTTTTAATCTGTGGGTTTTGTACCTACTTATAGATAAAAATTATTTTTGACATTAAAACAACTAGCCAGTAACCTCCAGCTAGTCCTACTCAACAATTTAAAACTAAAAGAGAATCTAAATTCCTTGCATGTGTTGAATTGATATATATCTGATTTATATTCTGGTGTTAAAGCAGCTCTCTCAAGGTTTCTAAGCTCCAGCATTGTTGTTACCTGGGAAAGTATAATATGATAGTCTAGTTCCCCAGTGAAAGAATATTGAGGGTTTTCTTGCCTTTTAGAAATTTTATTAATATCTCCTTACAAAGCTATAGCTCCATATAAAGACACGTAAGTACTGGGGAAGGAAAGGTGGCTGCCCAATGGAAACGGAGATCTAAATTTAGAGTACCTCAGTACTACAAATGAAGGTTGGGCAATTAGAAGGACAGGAATTGTGCAGGGAAAGAGAAATGAAAGGAATAAATTTTGAAAGATAAGGGAGCTGCAAAGTTGCATGGAGTTTTGAAGGTGAAGACAACAGGGCTGAACTTAATGGTGAGGAGGACTTCCCTATCTACTGATGAGAAGCAATTAAAAACCCCAGCTAATATTTATGTGAAGCCCATTCTGCAAAGGCAGGAGAGATGAGATGAAATAACAGGAGTGATAAAGAAATCAAAACCTCAGTCTAATCAAGAGGTCAAGTATTATTCAAATAAAATCTATTTATCACTGAGAGCTGAAGTAGCAGTTGAACGTGTTTATGGTGACACTGGCTTCTTCCCTTCCCTGTCTCCCACCCTGCTGATACTTACACATAGCTCTGGTCCAGCCAGTGCAATTCATACTATAATCAATGAGATCTGGCAACATGTACAATTTTATAACTCCTGCTCATTTCAACAATTCTCCATTGTAAGTGGGAATAACACTTCCGCACCAATGGGATACAATAGATGAAATAATGCATGTCCCAGGATGGTGCTAACCAACACTGATGAGCATGCAAGGAAGCTATACCAGAAGTTACTATTCACAGAAGCACAGAAGCACAGGATGGTCAGGGTTGGAAGTGACCTCTGGAGATCATCTAGTCCAACCCCCCTGCCAGAGCAGGGTCACCTACAGCAGTTGCACAGGACGGTGTCCAGGTGGGTTTGGAACATCTCCAGAGTGGGAGACTCCCCCACCTCTCTGGGCAGCCTGTGCCAGTGCTCTGCCACCCTCACCCTCACAGTTCCTCCTCATGTTTAGATGGAACTTCCTCTGTTCAAGTTTGTGCCCATTACCTCTTGTTATATCATTAGGCACAACTGAAAAAAGACTGGTCCCATCCCCCTGGCACCCTCCCTTGAAGTATTTATAAGTATTGATAAGATTCCCCCTCAGTCTTCTTTTCTCTAGACTAAAAAGACCCAAGTGCCTCAGCCTTTCCTTGTAAGGAAGATGCTCCAACCCCCTAATCATCTTAGTAGCCCTAAAGGAATTCTCTCTCACCCCCAAAAGTAAAATAAGAAAAAATAAATAAAACACACTACAATTTTTCGATTTCTGTAAAAGACAAGAAGGCAATTGCAAAAGGACTTGCTCTTTCTTCCTCACTGAAATCCCACTGAGAGAGGGATTCTTCAAGATGTTTGCTTTAGATACCAACTCTGCATGCAGACTGTGCAGTATTCAAGGCAGTCCTGCATCCCTCTTTGGATGAAGTCCTGTGAGACCTATTCTTCAGCTGCAGTAACTGCCCAGTTTCCCGCTCCACACCCTTGCTGAACCCTGAGGATGAAGAGAGAGTTCCCACCACTTCCCAAGATGACAATCAGAGCAAAACAGATTTAGGAGTCCGGACCTATGTGCTTGTCATTTGGGGTTGATTTCTTGGCCAGTGTAGTAAAGATTCAGAACACAGAAGAGTGAACAGAGAGTGTGACCTCAGAAAGGTTCCGTAGTATGATTACTTTTCAGTTTTCATTAGCCTAATTCAGAAACGAAAGTGCATCAAGGCAACAAAAGATGTGCATTTAAAGCACATTTGAAGTCATTGTATGTCATTTCATGGAGAAGGAGGTAGATTGCACCAAAGTCAACATCACTAACCAAACAACTTCCTAACTTCCTACATTTGAAGAATTTTGCTCTTGCTCCTGTCTTCTCTAATGAATCTCTGCCTGATGTTTAATCATACCCTATTGCAATTACTCATTCTGTATCAGTAACACTCAAAGAGTTAGACCATGTTTGTCCAAACCTATGACTTTATTTATTTTTTCTTATCTTATCTGGCTCAAAAAACATGGAACTCAACACAAAGTGAGCCAATTCTGTGTTTTCTGTGCCACATTCAATTTTTATTCCTTACTACAGATGTATTTTCCAATGTGTGTAGTTATATACAAATAATAATCCAATTGGATCAATACCAAAACCATATTTTCCAGTTAACCATACCAATAATTCTCCTTTGTTTTTTCTACCTATGTCAGTGGATACCTGAAAAAAACAATCAATGAAATGTGGCTGTGGAACTAAAGAAGTAAATTGACTTCTAAAGCTAGGGAGTTTTTGGTGAAAATGAGATTTTAGGAACTAATAAATAAATAAGCCATTGTTATTTAAAAATTAGCTTACTCATATGAAGCTTGACAAATCCCTGTCAGTAACTATCTAATCCTGTGAGAATAAGATGATCATAGAAAGGTGGTGATAAATAATAGCTTGTTTTCTTTTCCACCGCAATGCCGTTACTCACCCATATTTATAACATGCCATTTACTGAAGTGTGCATGTTTATAGGCTCCTTGGAAAAGTCTGATAAGGGCAGTGATTGGTGGCGGGCTATGCTCCAAATGGCTGGTGCTCAAACTTCCTTTCCCCACCGATGCCGGCTTTTCAGCGAAGCTGGAGCAGAGCGCTCTGCATCCTTCAGCAGTTTGTTTTCTGCGCTCTCCTTCAGCGACGCGGCAGCGGGCACGAAAAGAATGTGAAGTCACGCTCTTGTGCGCTGCCCTTCGGCTTCATTATTTACTTTACACCCTTCTACCTGAATGCATCAGAAAAGGCTCTTTTTAAGACTTTTCCCGCCCTGCCTGCTTTTAGCCGGAGCCTGCTGCGTGGCAGTGTTACTCTAATTTAAGCTGGCGGGAGGGCATATGTGATGGTTTCACCAGGTGCTGGGCTGGAGGGGTGTCCTCATTGCCATGTTCTGAAAAGCTTCATTATTTTTTCCTCTTTTTCCAATGCCCATCCTCCCTGCCTTTGGCAAGGCGGTTCTTTAATTGCAGCCCAGGCTTAACTCAAATTCTTCCTGAAAGCATTTTTAGCCAGTTCCAGATCTGCTTTTCAGTTACGAGGGCTGAATGGTAGCTTCAACGGCATATGCACATCCAACTTAGCAAAACGGGTGCATAAAGGAGGTAAGAAAGGGTTTTGTTGTGCTTTCAAAGCTTTGCTATAGAACTTCAGCTTCTACCAGTGCCACAGGAATTTTTCCAGAGCAAGAAACAGCCTAAATAGCTGTTCCACTGATGGCTAATACAGAGAACAAGAAATAATTATCAGGAATCAAATCATCATAGCTTCAGCATGAGGATATTGTGGAGGGTCTACTGAAAGCAAAAAGCAGAAAACCAGCCCGAAACTTATGTCAGAGCTGCCAAACTTTGGAAAGCTGGACCGAGAGCTGAAACAAAAGCCACACTGGTATTACGCTCTGCTGATAATGTCCTTCCATCAGTTGTGTGGCCCTGAAACAACCTCATCAGACGGTCGTTTGTCAAAAACAAATTTAGAGCAATCTACCATATGTAATTTACAGCCGTGGCTTGACAACATACTGCAGTTATCCCCAGCAGACACAACTGTTTACATTTTATACACATAATTGGGTCTGGTTCAGTAACATTTTTCATTGGTGTGTCTGCCAAAATTATTAAGCTATTAGTACGCGCTGAATCGGTGCCAAGCAAAATATTTGCCGATAAAAATGGCCTTATCTGTATAAATGCCAAAAAGGTTTGTGTTTTTTGGTGTGTGTGTGTGTATTTTTAAGACTCTACTCTATATAGATATATGTGTATATAAATGTTTAACAAAGCTATGACTTGACATTGATGTAGCATATTAGATCAAGGTAGTCCAGCGTTTGGATGTGGCCCATGGGATCATGTCTCATCTGCCGCATTTTCTGCTGTCGCTGCAGAGGAGACATACGGTGTCCAGTCCTACAGCCCATTGAGGAATCTTCTTCCTAAACTTCTTCCTAACAGGGTGTGGAGGACTAGCCATCATATCCACACTGGACTTGTGGGGGAGAGGGGTCCTCAAACTGGCATTCAGCCCCCAGCATGCAACATTAAGCCACCCCTTTAAACAGAAACTTGCAACACTATGCAGTTCAGATCATCACATCCACTGCAGCATCCATCATAGAATCATGGAATAGGTTGGAAGGGACCTTAAAGATCATCAAGTTCCAACCCCCCTGCCCTGGGCAGGGACACCTCCCACCAGACCAGGTTGCTCAAAGCCCCATCCAGCCTGGCCTTGAACACTGCCAGGTTGGGGCATCCACAGCTTTTCTGGGCAACCTGTTCCAGCATCTCACCACCCTCACCATCCTTCTGTCTAACTCCCCAAAATGGGTATTTAAATTCACATCCCGTCTTCACTACCTACAAGGAATTACAGAAGCTCAGCTAGTTGCATATTTTATTTTCTTTTTTAACACGCAGTTTTGGAAATCTTAATGTGTGTTGGTTTTGTGACTGGTCACAGGAATCAACAGAAAAAGAGCAATTTGTTGCTGGGAGTTAGACTTTTTTTCTGTACTATCTGCAGCTTCAACACCGATTCAGGAAAATGCTTTCTCAAAACCACTTACCCACACTACGTCTCAGCTTCCCAACTGAAGAGGAGGTGTGCTATGTTATTTAAAAATGCCTCTTTTTAAATCTTGTGGAGAGGAAAATAGTTTGTAAATGGCAACTCTTCAGGAAAATTTTCTCCCACCTCCTCAGGAAATAGGCAGTTTGCCATAATATTTTCAGCTCTTCTTACTCAGATCATCAAACTGTGTCCCTCAAACTCCCCAACTCCTCAAGATCTCTCCTTCCCTGTAGAGGGAAGCGAAGAATGACCTGAACTCCCGCAAACTAAAATTGTGGCTTAAATTTACAGGGAACAGGGCTGATTATTAGTATGAAGCCTCCTGTGAGGTTAAAGAGCAATGCTGAGATAAAGAACAAAGGCACAAGCTTTACTCTTCAATGTTAGCTGGACATCAAAGATGGACACTTGTATTTATTTTGGTTAGAAGATACATAATCAACATAAGAAAGGTAGACTACAGAGCCAACAACTCTATGTGACACAATGATAACATCAGACCTCAGTTCCAGTAATGAAAAAGGTGCAAATTTTCCACCCGCATTAAAATGTCTATAGGATAGCTATCTACATGTGAGTACATGGGTTTTAGAGGTGCGATCCATCTTAGCCTAATGTACACATATAAAATATGTCATCTAAAGAGCTCTGCAGAGGTCTCTTTCCTGTCATTGACTGTAGATGAAGTCCAGGGTGACAAGCCAAAATGAGGATATCCGCACTGCAGTGGGCTAAAAAACATGGCAAGGCAAACTCTACCTCTATGAATTGCTAAGTGTTTTTTGAAATCTGTTGAATTCCTCTGGTATGAAAAGTTTGATGGGTCTTGTAAGCATTCAACGAGCCCATGGGAGTTATTCAAAGTCTGGGAAGATCAACCTGCCGGTATTTTATTGTTTGATTAAAGTGAAAAAACATATTCAGTTTAACACCTCCAGATCACGTGTTTCCCTGGGATGAACATACAAATGTCAAGATTTCAAAATGAAGTTTAATTCCTCTGTGATTTTAAAGAGCACACAGAGGAATGCACAGGTTTTCACATCATCTCATTCCAGTATTTTTACTGCTTTTTGTTTGTTTTTAGTCTCCTTTTTAAGATAATCTACACCGAGTTGCTCCAATTCTCCGCTCTTTGGATCACATCCCCTTAAAGTCATCAGCATGAAGGGACAACAAGTCAGCTTTAATCTCATCTCCTCTATCTTTGAAATAGGGCTTTTATCTTAATGTTCTCAAGTTGTGTGTCCTACTACGATTAATACACCCGTTAGCCATCGCTTACTTGCAGTTTTTTCAATCAATCAACATGCAACACTCATCAAGAAGCCTTGAGGTTAATTTTAAATGATTTTTCCACATGGTAACCAGAAGACAGCATTCCTGCAGTGCTGTCTGTGCGGCTGCACAGTGTAAGGAAGTGGACTTTGTCTTGGGGAAGGCAAAGAAGACGCTAAGGCGATGTTCACACCTGCATCGCCTTTGGGCAATGAAGGGTTCGGCTTCATCTCACCCAACCTGGCTGATGCGTCTAGGTAAGAAGATAGTTTGGCCTGGGTTTTCCTCCATTAATCAGTGCAGACAAATTGGGAGCTCCTGAGGGTGGTTTCCTCGTTAAGACCCATGGATCTCCTCTGGAGGTGTCTATTTGTGGAGTAAGCTCAAGGGACACAGGAAATGGGATTCATCTCGTAAGACAGTTACCTCTTGCTAGTTTTCTAGACTCTCCTTGTGTATAGAAACTAGACAGAAGGTTACACTTTTGTGCTCAGTTTAACCTGTTTTATATGTTC
Source organism: Ibidorhyncha struthersii (assembly GCA_013398815.1). NCBI lineage: Eukaryota > Metazoa > Chordata > Aves > Charadriiformes > Charadriidae > Ibidorhyncha > Ibidorhyncha struthersii. The sequence continues at coordinate 719,598 of VZSZ01010131.1, forward strand.
ACTGAAGGTGAGAGGAACCGGCCATTAAAAGTGCCTTTTTCTTTCTGAAGTTTATAAGAGACACTCCGGGTTTTTTAGGTGAGATGAATACTTCCTCAAATAGGATTAAGCGGGGTGATTCCAGGCTGTAACTCTTTTATTCATTATTTTACTGCATTGTGAAAATGGAAATTCATTGTTTCTTCTAATCAGAAAAGGGTTATTAAAATCCTATGAAAAAAATGGTTATAAAAATTCTATGAAAAAAGGAAACATGGAACAGTTGCTGGAAGGGACTGCTCTGATGTTGCTTTGCTATGCATTACATCCCTACTCCGGGATACATCTCTCTCCTCTTGCTCAGTTCCCAAGGGCTACACAGCTGCTCTGAGAAAGACGACACCACCCTCCATGCAATGGATGACAATCCCTTATCACTTCCACCTTTCTACCCTGACAACTGCTGACCATGAAGGAAGCAACACTCAGAAAGGAACTGCCTTTATCTTTTTTTTTTTTTTTTTTTTTNCTGCTATTGTGCAGTTGAGTTTCTAATCTCTGGTGCCAGCTGGGAGCCAACCCTCAAGAAAGAGAAAGTGCGGTCAGGCATGCATGGGGCAGGACGGCTGTGTTGATGTGATGCAACACACACACACATGTCTCTACAGCACCAGAAGACACACCCCCAGTTGTTAACTGCTGGGCAAAATTCATCAGTTCGCCCATGGGCAGGATCTCTGGACTGCATTCAGCATGCTGGTATAGAAAGTGAAGTCAAAATTATTTCACTTGATTTCTTTTGTATGGAAATGCATGGCCAGGGATTTTTATTTTTATTTTTTATGATCATAAGGATCATAAGGAGGTGGCAACTAATCCCGAGGGATAACTCCACGTGTCAGTGTTGGCTCCAGCTATTGGTGCGACTGATAAAGGAAACAGAGTATGATCCTGCCCGGCAGGCTCTGGAGCCAGTGATAATCTGATAATGAGTGCTACTTATTAGGTGCTTTTCCATGTGTTTTCTTTGATTTAGATTTCAGGCCCTAAATACCAATTTGTTCACATTATCAGCAAAACAGTTTGCAAGGCCTTTCGGAGACCAAGCAGACAAATGCTTCCAGATCCCTCTGCAATTCTTATTTTTCTGGCCGGAGCTCATTTGTCTGCAGCACATTCGGATGACAAGCCTGAGAAAAGTCACCTTCAGCTTACTCACAAAGCCAGGCATTAAATGGACTCAGAAGGTGCTGCACATCCACCGTGTTTGATGATTACCAGGGGCCTCTGCTCTCCTGACAATTAAGCCTGAAATATTGTGACAGCCGCCACTGGGGACTGAGCGAGGGATGGCAGGAACTGAATGTTTGAGTATCAAAAGTGAAGGTAAAGACCCCGCACTGTGGGGCCATCAGTGGTTAGATCATTTTACTGCTGAAAGCGGTGAGAGAGGTGCTTAACTTCAGACATCAGCTGGAAAATGACCTCAGTTTTCTTATCTGTAAAACAGGTCTAATTCTAATTGCCTTCATCCAGGGGAGCACAATGCATTTGGTTTACTAATGGTCTTGGGTGCTTCAGGCTCCTTAGGAAATATGAAATAATCAAGCCGTGATAGAAGGGCTGTCAGCACAGGTACACCCTGCAATATACAATACGCATCTAATCCGTATCGGATGCTAACGCCAGTTTAAAGAGAAAAAGCAAGTTCCTGAGCAGATATTTTTCCTGAATTAGGAAAGACTATGAGGGTGTAGTAGAGTTTGAAAGAACTTTGAACGAGGCTTTATTATAACCAAACTTTATTTGGTTTGGTTATTAAACTCCCAAGGAATCTGTCATGAGAATGAAAGCGTTGAGGCTAACCCTTGACTTAATTATACATTTGTTCATTATTTATGTAATATTCTGACCTACCTAAAGCTTTCATTTGCATGTGGTTCTTCACTTAAAAGGGTGATTTTCTTCAGTGTGTGTTGTACAGCACTCCCAACACAGGTCCATTTTAATAATCGGTGCAACCATGCATGTTGAGATATTGGGAAGGACTCAGATCACCTAGCACATCTATTAGTAAAGCACTGTCAGGCTTGTTAAATGGTTATGGATGAGGACAGATATTTCAGATTCTAGGATATGACCCATGAAGCCAACTCTACCTCAGAAAAATAAAACTAGCCAGAGGTGGGTGTACTGGTTGTGGCTGGGAGAGAGCTAAATTTCTCCGTAGTAGCTGGTGTGGTGCTCTGCTTGTCTTCCCAAGAAACCGTTATGCGTGATGAAGCCTTGCGTTCCCGAAGATGGTTAAACACCTGCCTGTTGACGGGAAGTAGTGAATGAATTTGTTTCGCTGTGCTTGCATGTGTGGCTTTTGTTTTGCCTGTTAAACCGTCTTTATCTCAACTCGCAAGTTTTGCAGTTTTATCCTTGCAGTTCTCTCCTCCATCACGCTGGAGGGGAGTGAGTGAAGAGTTGTGTAAGGGTTAGCTGCCTACTGGGGTTAAACCATCACATTGTGTTAACCGCAAATATGCCATCGTTCAAAATAACAGTAATTTCAGTCTTGAAAATCCGTAAGGGTGCAGAACTTTGTCTTATTGTCAGGCACATGGTCACTGGGAAAATGAAGGGATTTTAGCTCTTTCTTCTACTTAGCATAACCCAGGACACTTGTCATCTATCTATAAACCTTTTCCCATTATTGCTTACTAACATATGCATTCCTTTGTTTTTTTACTATATGTACACGCCCACACATGTCTGCTGAGAGGAAGGGAAGATTCCAAAGTTCAGAGTATCATAGAGTAATTTAGGTTGGAGGGAACCTTTGGACGTCATCTAGTACAACCTCCTGCTCACAGCAGGGCCACGTGTGAGGTGGGATCTAATGGGGGAATTAGATCAAGTGGCTCAGAGCCTCTCCCAAACCAGTTTTAAATATCTGCAAGGATGGCACTCCAGTGCCAGTGTTTGACTAAACTCACTGTGAAAATTGTTATCTAATCTCTAAACAAAACATCCTTGTTGCAACATGGACCAGAACGAACCTTGGGAGGCTTCAATTTATTTCCTTAAAAGGCTTCCTCCATGACACTGTGAGAGTCACAGATCTCCCTCAGACCACATTCCCCACTTAGGAAATAGAAATAACGTTCCATAACAGATGCACTTCTCTGTCCATTTCCTCTATCTAGAACAAAAGTATTTGGGGATGGGAAGGCCAGCATTTAGTGCAAAAGGTCTCTGATATAACTCACACTACCAGACAATTCTATACTAAAAATGTTAAGTGATCATGGTGATGAGAAATATATGGGAGAAACATCTTTAGGTGCTTCTGTTTCCAAGAAATTTGACTATTGGAAACCTCCGGAAATTTAAAAGTACATTCAAATCTGCAAGGACAATGCTCAGTCTGAGTTTTGAGAGAGGGTTTTGGGTACATTTTAGTAAAATGTATTTTCCATATCAGATAAAAGCCCCTCAGAAATCACTCATGTCTCCACGCTGATATAACTTCAAAATGCCACACACGAAGCACTCCAGCATCATTAACTGGTGTGCAATGTTGATTTTCACACTGTAAATTTGATTGAAAACAGGAGTTTATCAGTGAAATGCTGAAATAGCCTTGAATATGGGGAAGTGAATGAGTATAATTGCTGATGGGTTCTTTTTATTATCAAGGAGTCTTGATTATAGCTTCATAGACTTAAATTATGGCAAATCTAGGACAAGATCAATTTAGTATCTAAGCAAATATTTATATGAAGCTGGAGATTGGCATATATTGATCCACTTATAAGGAGCATAATTCTGTCTGCAAAATGCATTGGCATTGAGCAGCGCTCTTTCCACTATGCGCTTCCTCAACAGCAAGGAGCTACAAGTCATGGACAAAAAAGAAAACACAATTTGGAAAGTCAGAGGGCTCATTTCATTCAAATGGAGCTGCGAACTCAAGCCAGTGGTTAAGGACCACCCTTTAGATGGAGACTGATTAATGGCAGGGTGTGTATTGTAGATAAATTGATAACCAGCTCATGTAGTAAGTCAGAAGTCCTGCCTGAAGGAAAAGAAAGCTTTCAGAGTATCTATCAGAGCTTAATTTGTCAAGCTGGCAATTGTCCATGGGCAAAAGCACCCAGGACAGAGCATCAGCTGCAACATCCCGAGTCTCCCAGCATTCATGAGAGGTCGCCTTGATATAAACTAGAGGAACATTTCTAACTTGTGGGATGAAGAAGGATCCTTGTGAAATGATGACCCTCCTCAACAAAGGCTGCTTTTGTTGGAGGAAAAGACGGGTGTGGGGGCAGGGAAGAGCAGAGGCCGGATTACCTTTTGTTGCATTTGACAGTTGAAAAGGCCCTGGTGAATAATTACCCTTAAAACTAACAAACAAGGAGAAAGAAAAAAAAAAATGAGAAAAAGAGAAGAAAAAAAACCCTTGACCCCTCCCTGTACACAATAGCTGCCTTTGAAATAAAAACAAAATAAAAATAACTTGTAGGGGAAAAAAATAACTTAATTTGACTTTCCTTTCTGCTTTTGGCAAGTGTACGTACACACATACACACGCATATACAATTGGAAGGCTCCCACTGTCACATTCGTCTTAAACTTTTCTAGGCTTGGTCCTCCTGGCAGCAAATTTTATGCAAAACACAATAAAAAATCAAGGGAAACTACAGCAGCAAAAAGAGCACCCTTGGTTGAAGGCTCCATTGTTTTAGTCACAAAAGAATGATTCCTGGTGAGCAGCAGTTGTCATCTGTTTTGCATACTCTTTATTTTGCTCTTAATTGGCATTATGTGGAAACTTATCTAGAGGGCCATGGGAACCAAAAGGCATCCTTTGCCCCTCCTTCTTTGAACAAGCAGAACCCAATTAAAGCACAATTATCTCTCTTTTGCTATTAGCATCCTCATCTAACAGATAGACACAGAGAGGAGAAATGTTATTAGTCCGAGAGCAGCTACCTTTTCTTATGAAAATTCTTGTAAAGATCATAAAGAAAATAAAGGAGGCACAAGTGGTCCAGGCTTTGGTGAGCTGAAGTGCAGTGTTTTTTTAAAACATTTGATCTGGGCCTCTGGATGATTTTCTAAATACATTTCTTTTCACCGAGGAGTAACTGACCTAAGACTCAAACGCACTCGTGGAGTTTGGATGCAAGCCTGGAAAAATAAATGAGATGGCCAAAGAAGAAGAGGAAAAAAAGACACAGGCATCTTCCCAGAAAGCCCAAGCTGTCTCAGAAAGCCATGAACTTGACAAGTCCGCTATGGTTCCTCTGGCATGACTATGGGAAAACATCTCAGGGGAAACAAAAAGACCCTTTGTCAAACCGGGGCCCAGAATCAACTCCCAAATCCATATCCTGCTGCTGAATATTGCAAAGCTACAGCCAGCACATGAGCTCCTGCAAGCCCTAAATCCACACAGACCTTCAGCACTCCAAGATGGCCATGACTTGGAGAGGGTTCCAATGACATCACTCTTTGGGTTGTATTTCTGCGGGTTTTTTTTGATGCAATCTTTGAGGTGTCCTTGACAAATGAACGCCCACCGCTAATCCCAGTTACACATGTGCCTGGCTATTACAGACTTCAAAGTTAGCTCTGCATACCTTCTGTATCAGAAGCCATCCCCAAGTTAGCAAACATTTGCACTACCACTCATCCTGTCTCATCAGCAGCTACTAAGAATATGCATGTGTCAGGAAACATCATGCATTTTATCGCTTCAGCAAGTCATGCCATCACGAAGCAGTACGTGCCCCAGTTGTATCCCCCAATTTCCCCCCCTGGATGTAACTACAGGCTTTACAAAACTGAGGAAGGAAACAAACAAATAAACTTCCTTTTTTTTTTTTTTTCTTTTTTTCTTTTTCGCTCTCTAGGATATTCCACTGCTTTGTTTTCACATGTGGCGGGGCCAGCTAACATACTTTGGTGAAAAGGAATCCAATGTGCCAACACGGAGAGCAGGATACACCTCTTAGAGGTGCCCAGGACGTTCCTCTCTGCTGTCCCAAAGGCATTGTCAGCAAATCTCAATGTTAACATTTTTGAGATGTTCAGTTTTACACTCATTGCACGGGCTTGCTAATTGAGCTCATTTCCAAAACAAGTTAACAGAATAAAGCCTGGTAGGATTGTTTTTAGGATGCCATCGGCTCTTTGACCTCACACAGCAGATCTCCTGCCTGCTTTCTTCCCCAGAGAGCTCGATGCTGCAGCTACACAATTTTCCTGCCCAAACAGAAAACAATGCCACTGCCTATGTGCTTTGTGCTTTTGTCATTGCACACATGATTTTTGTTTTTGCCACAGTTGGGCAGTGCAATGGGAGGGAGAAAGACAATGTCCACTCTCCAAGAGCCTCCTGGAACCGAGGTGGCTGCTGCAGACTCACTAAGTAAGCACGGCAATTGCAGACGGGTAAAACAGTCCCCCTTGTACACTTGTCAATTGATTTATTCTCTGATGTTTTTTGAGCTTCTGATAGTGGGGTAATCATGCTAACAGATCACCAAGGATATGATAAGGAATTGGTTAAAGAGGTCAGAGAGGATCAAACAAGGGGGAGCAATGTGGAAATTATGCCACTGCATTTAACTATGAAAATACAAAATTTCCTCTGTGCCCTCCCATCATGTAACACCCAGAGGCTGCTCTGAGAGCAGTGGAGTAGGATGAGCAAATCCCCGTCTCCCAGCACAAAGATGAAACCTGCAGGGAGACAGCTGCGGTGGAAAAGATCGAAATTAATGTCAAGCAATAGATGAGATTTTGGTTGAGATTTTGATGAGATTTAGTGCTGCAAATGTTTTCCCTGGCAAATGTCACACCATTAAAATGCAAAAAAAAAACCCCGATAGAATTAAGAAAATAAAATGAAACTCAGAAACACCGTCCAAATAAATGACAGCTTGAAACTCAGTCCTCAGACTCTCAGACAGTCATGGATGGCCTCCTTTGTAAGCAAGTGTGTAGGAGAAGTGCTAAAAAGTCCTTTCACCTCATCAAGGCCACCACCTATGACTGCAGAGCACATGTTTTATGGAGACCAGGGACATTTCGCCAGTATCGTTCGCGGCGTGGCTGACCCTTAACTGGGAACATCACTTGGAGCAAATTCTGCAGCTGAGCACTGCCCAGCACAGCTGCAGGGATTTTTTTACACATGGTCTAATACGGGTGAATTAAGATCCTGTAAAAATAAGCAGGATATCTTGCATTTGCGTGTTGAGGAAGTCTCTTAGGGAACCTCTCCTGTTCTGTCCTTGATGGGACTGCCAGAAGAACGACTCCTCCATACCTGCTAATTACATTCAAAAGCGCCAGTTCCCCAGCACCGAGAGTGAGAATTAAGGACTGCAGATGAATTGTGTGTTTGCCTTGAACGGGGCAGGAACTCTGCACGAGGCTGGCCAAGCTAATTTTCATTTTCCCAAAAGGTCTGAACGCTCTGTAGACCTGAGCGCATGCCTTAGGCATGCGCCCACCTTCCCCTCCCTACAAGCACCTTGTATTTAGCAATCCTTGGAGAAAACAAATTGTTTCCATCATGCAGGGATGAACAAACCTCCTTCAGCCAGATGTCCAGCTCAGAAAAACATTTCTCCAGCCTTTGGATTCTCTAAACTGCGCCTGCTGTTCTCACAGGTGCTAGTATTTCTTGTTTCAGCTAGATTTGGAAGATCCTTACGAAAGCTGCCACGTACTGTTACTTGTCTTTTCCAAGCTGAGCTGTAATTCAGAGGTGCTGATGTCTGTATTAAAATCTGATATACTTATCTTTCCCAACAAGGCCGCGTTAGGTTAATATACTGCTAATAGCAAGTGTTCAGGATAGTGCTTTCAGCTGAGTCAGACTGTCCGTTCCTGCTATCAGGCTAAATGTGTGAAAATAAAGAACTTGCTTCTTTGCCTAGACCAGATAAGAGTTGTGTCTGCTTCGCATCCATTGCAGAAAAAATAAACTAGACTTAATTTAGCAATACAGTGAAAAAGGTGACTGCTCCACTTGAAAGGAACATAAACCTTATCAAATTTATGATTGTCCATTATTACCACGCGTAATACTATGTTGTTATTACAAAACGGAGTCGGGGAAGGATCTCACCTGTTGAAGAACGTTTTAAATTGCCTTCCTTATTTAAGTCTGTCCTTCATGTTGGGACTTAATAGGACTCCCCACAGGAGCTAAACACATGCTGAGCAGTTTTGTGGCAGCAGTACTCAAGGGTGCTTTCTTGTACCAGGTGAAGGCAGATCTTATAACCCACTTTCATTTATTTTTCCATACTTCGGTGTTTTGGGTTATCCTGTTGCGTGAGAGATGAATGCCTCTTACTCACCTCCCTGTTTGTTTTGCCTTATGATATGCAGTGGCTTCTTAACCCCAGTGAGAAAGCATGCAAAACCCAAACTTCCCCAGCAGCAAAGTCAAGGATAGAGTGATACACAGTTGAAAAATTAGCATTAAAATCAGATGAAAAAGCTCTGCTTTTTTCATACAGAAACATTTTGTGCTCTCCTGCAGAATGGAAATGGATGCTTACGTGCCCCAAAGCAAATTTCACTCCCTCTTCCCACCATCCTCCCCACCCTATCCGTCAATGTCTAATTAGAATCTGTAAATTAAAACAAGTCTAGCCTGGGACAGCCAGAGCGTTTGAAAGCTTTACCACGAACAAAATGAGTTTACCTCTGCCAACATGGGCAAGGAAAAGCAAACCAGGATGAAAATCCCTGCATGTGTATTTTCCACTGGAGCCCTCAGTGAAGCCGTCTGCCTGTACCATGGGTGTGGGTGACGAGCCAGGGCTTGCACACGGTCTCCAGGGGTGGCATGTGGCACCATGGGCCGCACTGCTCCATCAGAGCTGCAAAGTGAGGAGTGTCGAGGAGCTTTGGCCGTGTTACCGTGGGGTTCAGACTTGCTCTGGGACAGTGCTACAGTGCTCATAGGAGCTACACATCTGCTGGCAGGGGGAAAGATAAGCAGCGATGGAGAGGGAACAGAGGATGCTGCAGTGGCATTTGGACTGTCCAGTGTCACGGGCTGGAACTGTAGCACTTTTCATGCAGTGGCTGTGTCGGCCTCATGCGTGGCACTGTTACATCTGTCTCTAATGTACATTGCAAGATCATGCAGAAACCCTGAAAGCAGCTCAGTAAGATCCTGGAAGCGGCAAAGCTGTGCTAGAGCGTCAGGACGAATGAATCAGCCTGTTCGTGGAGGTGGGTGGTATGTGTATCTGGTGTTGCACTGTGCAGGCTGTGGGTTAAGCCTATGTCACTCCTGCTCTCCAAATAGCACGTGGTTTTCAGAAGGAAGATGCTATGATATTTTGGTGTGTTATTAAACTACAAGGAGATGAGCAATAAGTATCTCCAGGGGAAGATTTCTCCGAGATACCCCACATCCGCAGTTAAGGGCAGTTCCACTGCTATGAAGTTACTTCTTTTTCCAAAGAGTGTAATGACGGGATCTTTGTTATGGTGTTGCTGTTCTATGGAGGGTGTGAGATCGCATCTCCTGCATGTCACAACAGGAGGAACAAAACCTACCCTGGAAATAGCTTTCTGCAGCAAAGCAAAAAAAACCCAAAATCTGTTGTGTCCAAGCAGTACATCTGCAATTCACTCGCAAATTTAAACAGGGAGAAAATTATTGACTGACAACGTACAGTTCTCATATTAAACTTCTGATTTCATACTGGTTTCTACACCCACCCCTCCATGCACCCCACAGACAAGTTGCTAATTACATCCTTCCAATTGTTTTGCCAATTCCTCCTCTGGCAAATAATGGGAGGGTAGAGGATTATAGAGACTGATGCACTCAACAGCAAAAATAAATAATCAAATGAGCAAATAAATAAATAAATAATGCCTGTAGTAGTCACAAAGACAAGCCTATTTCATCCTTCCTCCAGTATGTTGAGCCAAACTTCAAGGGTTATTCAAGAAAAAACGTGATCTGGTGCCTCAGAGAAATAAGTATCAATTAATGCTTAATTAACATTGCATGACAGATTGATTTGACTAAATAGAACCTTTTAAATGAATGTCTCTCTATATTGTGGGTTGAAAGAAGACGCCTTGTGGGAGAGTGAGCGGCTCCCTATTATTATATACCATCTCTATAGCTGTAGCACCTGGAGGCTTTAAGTGCATCAGTAGCCCAACGTGTTAGACGCTGTATAAATATAGAGTTGGTAAAGATGCTTATCTTGGATTTGTAGTGTAAACAAGAAGATATGCCACATAGATCCTGTGACAGGTAGATCAAGACTAAGAAAACAGGGGATTTCAGGAAATTTGGAAAGATGTACACATTATCTAGTGGTTTCTAATTAGCTGGACAAAGGGGATTTTTTACAAAAGCTGATTGCCATAAGCTTATTCATATAAAGTGGTTGTAAACATCTAAAAATATATGAATTGCCTTATGTGGTTTAACAGGAAAAGAGATAGGAAAAGAGTGCACAGGTTGCAGCAGAATGGTATGAAAGCAACAATAGCCAGCATTTTCAAGCTGGGGAACCTAATGCCAGCCAGCTCGTGCTGTCTTTCCTCACCTGAGTAAAAACAGTCTCATCAGCAATGAACCGCAGTTTCCATCGAGAGCTGCAACTCTGAAAATCAGCCCGTTTCCACACCAATGTTGGCTGCTCCAAAGCAAAGACGTTGGCTGAAAAGCACCCTGAGAAATACTCTACCTGCCCTGAGGCATTTTATTCCTTTTAATGAGACGGTAAAATAACAGCCTCTGTTATTCGTACTGGTCACTCATTTTCTGTGCACATTGCCTTTTGCTCCGTTCAGCAGATGGCACTGGACCAGCCAGCATGGAATACTTGGGAGGCGGCTGTGGACCAGTCCCTTGAGGTGGAGATGTGATTGCCACACAGCTGGCATCGCTGACTGCACTGCCCACTCGGACATAACGGGGGAAAAATACCATGATTGCACAGAAAATAACTGATTTGGGGTCTATTATTGACACCCTGCCCTTTTGTCACGAATCAGATCAGCTGGCAGCAAAAAGGTTATTAAATGCACCAAAGTTAAGAAAAACTGAGTAGAAATATTTTTTTTAAAAAAATGAATTCTTCAGATGATGTTGACAAATAAGAATTCACCTTCAGTAAAAAGCCATCTCTTAGTAAACAGAGCTTGTCATGTTCAGTGACTCCCAGCAATTTGCGGAATTTTATTTTAGAGATTTCCTCTCCTTTTCCTCACTCCACTCAGTTTGCTGTAGGCTGTCACCTCATTATACCGTTACCTCTTACCATGAAACTCTGACTTTGAAAACACTTATTTTTCTGACAGTTTTCCCCCTCTCTTTTTTTTTTTTTTCTTTTTCTTTGATACATAGTCTTTATCTTGAAGTGAGATCTTTCTCAGGGCTCAACTTTTTGAATCCTGGCTACAGACACAACATTTCAGCTGACACCAGCCGTAATACTTTCAAGCAACCTAAACCCCAACACACTGTATATTTCATTTGAGTAGGCTAGATATGCATACATATATATGTCCTATATATACATATATGTATATAGGATACAGGCTCTGGGTTCCTGATGAATTCATAGTGATCACTGTTACTATGGAAAGAAACAACTCAATTCCTTATACCAGAAAGTGGTTCCTCCACAAAGAGTGAAGTCCTGGACATAACCTGCAGGCAGAGTTATCATGCTTTGGGAACTGCCTCCTATTATTTATGTCAGTATCTGCCCAGCGTTGTTGATTAAAGCACTGGTGTTCACCAACCTCTTCCATTCTATCTTGCAAGTAAACACGATTCTTCATCAATTTCATTTAAATATCACATTATATTCAGGGCTATGAGTCTTAGAACTCCCCCTACCATACTCGCAGTATTTTTCATTAGCAGCCATTTCATTCTCTCCATTCATTGTTCATGTCAAGACTTTCCATGTTAGGTGAACATTTTCTGCTTCTTTATATGGCAGGAGTCCGTAGATGCCCTAGCCCTCATCTGTAGTACTAAGTGCTGTACGCACACCTTCCAGGTAAAAAGCTCTTAAAATCTGAATAGAGAAGATAAATATCAAAGGGGAACTTTGACCCCATGTCACAGATGAGAAATAAGGGTTTAAGGGACATTAATTCCTGTATTTGTCCCATCTCACTTTGGGTAACAGCCATGCATAATTCAGGTGTCTGGTTGCCCTAGAGAGTAGTCTACAAGGAAAGAGAGAGCAAGAGAGAGACAGACTTCTCCACAAGCGATTCATGTGCTGTATGGACTGTGTATTTTAGAGAGATACAATGTTCTCCCACTGCCTGATCAGGAAGTCCAGATTACTTAGCTCTTAATTTATGTCTCAGTATCCATTTTCAAAATACCCACATGCCCAGCTATTTCTTTCACACGTTGAAGCACCCTGGGGGGAAATCTGATCAGATCATCTTTCCCAACTGCTAGTTCATTCTCTTCTTCAGTCCTGCCTATTACCCACCTAAAATCCACCCTAGCTTTCTAGCCTAAATGTGAATTTCTGAAAACTTTGTACCCTTTTGATTCTGTCCTTGGGGTTTCCCATTCCTGCTGTCTCCACCTCCGTCTACGTACAAGATCTTACCAGTTTCCTTCATGAGAAAACTGTCTAATATAACAAGAGTCCCATTATGTGTCACTTTCCAATCCTTTTCTCTGATTGCCTCATCTTGACTGTTTCATCTGAGATGCAGCACCTTCTTCTTGCTCCCTTCTTGGACCTCCCATTTGCCCTGTTTTGTCTCATCTCCTCAAAAGCTTCTCATTCTCCACTTGTCCTTTCAAAATAGAAAACCACCAGACATTCCAGTTAAAGACAGTCATTCCAAAAGCAATGATTAACAATCTTCCTCTCCTCTCCGCTCCACTCCACTTCCTCTCCTTCACGTCTAACTAAAACCAGCACATTCTTTACAACCACTGCAGACTTCAACCTCCAGCTCCATTTTAGACCTTTTCCATTTGCCTTCCACATCTTGCATCCCACTGAAGCCCCTCCTGCCAACATCTCTAGTGAGTCAGTCATCTTTGCCAGATCTTAGCAACTTGCTTTTCATACATTTCCTCCCTATTTTATCAGCTGCCCTAAACTGCCAATTATTCAGTCTCTCATTTTTGATGTTTTGCCCTCCTTTGGCTACCTCAGTTCCTCTCCAGGTTATCCTGTTTGTCTTTTTCCCCTTTGATAAATCTGCCTTACTCTTCCTTCCAGCTCTGAATGCTTTGGTTCCTTTCTCTTCTCTCACTACTGGGTAAAAAACTACTCTACTCTTTGCTGGGTAAAAAATTGGCTGGCTGGGCCCACAGAGTTGTGGTGAACAGAGTTAAATCCAGTTGGCGGCTGGTCACAAGTGGTGTTCCCCAGGGCTCAGTGCTGGGGCCAGTTCTGTTTAACATCTTTATCAATGACCTGGACAAGAGGATCGAGTGAACCCTCAGTAAGTTTGCAGGAGACACCAAGCTAGGGGGCCATGTTGATCTGCCTTAGGGCAGGATAGCTCTACAGAGGGATCTGGACAGGCTGGATCGATGGGCTGAGGCCAACGGTATGAGGTTCAACAAGGCCAAGTGCCAGGTCCTGCACTTGGGTCACACCAACCAAGCTCTGCAGGCTTGGGGCGGAGTGGCTGGAAAGCTGCCCGGTGAAGGACCTGGGAGTGTTGGTCAACAGCTGGCATCCTGGCCTGTATCAGGAATAGCGTGGCCAGCAGGACTGGGGAAGCGGTTGCTCCCCTGTACTCAGCAGTTGTCCCTATATCCCGGCAGTGTTGATTTCCCTTCTCCATTTACATCAAAACTAGGCTGTGTGCATCCAATCAACCCACACAACCATTTTCCACAGTCCACGTGCTGGATTTTCAAATGAGTGCTTTTGTATTTTCTTCCATGCTGTTCCCCATAAATATCTATAAAACAACCTTATTATTCTCTTCCTTTCTCTGCTGTAGTATCTAGAAAACACTGACAAAGATGCTCTATTAACGTTGCCTGTCATACTGACCAGCGCTTTCTCATTACATCCATGGCACTCCATCTGTCTGTCACTATCTATGGCTTCTTGATTTGTACTTAAGGTGTAAGTCATTTCATGCAGAGAATGTCTATGTTTCTAGAGTGCCTGGCACAGTAAAAATGAGTCCTTGACTGGGACAGTAATACAAAGTATCATTGTCAGATAACAAAAATAAATACAAATTAATAGCAGACATGTTCTAAAGAGATTAGTGAAATTCCTTACAACTCCAATTAGAGAAATCTGGATAAGAAACATTACAACTATCATAATTTGATTTTAAATAACAAAACATAACTAAAACATCCCAGGTACTCGAATTAGTACTCACTTTTTGTATTTACCTTCTTAGAAATATCTAGGAATAATCCATCAAATACTTCTTGTAGGATACAGTTTTAATTTGGACATGTGTTGTTCTCAGTCTACCTGTAAAAAGACAGAAACAAACAAACAAAAATAGTGTGTTGTTTGGTGATTTTTAATTCATTTGCTATCCTAAATGAATTAAAACCAACTGCTAACAGTTAGGGCACATAAAACAGTCATCTGTACATATGTGGTTCCTAGTGTAATGTCACATCAACACTGTGCTCAGGTATGCCTGTTCATCCCATGGAAATAAATGTGTCTGTTAAATACAAACCAAGGCTTTCTGTACAGCACTTAGAATTAAATGCCTGTCCTTGGCTAACTCTGCAAACACCCGTCCTTTTGCCAAAAGAGTAATTTACCAGTTCCTCTATTGTAGTTTCAAGGGTTTCTGACTAATATGGTAGTTGTTCCTTTCCTATTGTGTGATTTTACCATCCGCAGAAGGTGAAAGATTTTTTTTATTTATGTGGTTATCACAGATATTTCCTTTCTTAAATCTTTTACCTTTGTTAGAGCGAAATAACTAAGATCTTACACAGATGCTTCTTGTTGTTTCCACTCACATCAGTAAATTTTGTCTCATCTGAGCTGCTTGTGGTATTGAAGAGCCTCAGTTTAAAAGTAATAATGCATGTGTGACAAATCTGTCGCATCAGAAGCAGGAGGTTCAAAAAAGTGTAGCACAGCAGTAGAACTCCTCTTCTCTTCTGCCTCTCGTTACCTGATTATCCTCAAGCCCCCTCTCTTAGCTCCTTTCCTTATCTCAGAGAGACAAAGTCCCGTCGGGACTATGGAGGTGGAGAAGCGATAGCAGCAGCTGGGTGTGCGCGGTTTCACTGGAAGCCACATTTGCCAGGGCCAGCAACTCTCCCAGCCTACCCATTTTTCTTGATAGGTGTCTATTTTACACACACTCTGGTGCACAAGGTCTTGCAGAATTGGAAAAAAAAATAAAATTAGGAAGTCTGAATGATGTGGTAGCAGGCTATTATAGAGGTGGGCTTCCACGTCTTTCCTTGGCAACCTGTTTCTGCATATGTGGTCCAAAACTACATTGACCTTTTAATCTTGCCAATAGTAAATTAATTTTGAATCCAACCTGTCCACTGAAAAGGTACAAAGGTCACTCTTAAATAGCTGCACTGCTACATTGCCCTTTACTCCATGGTCCACATCCTTTGGCTTCCTCCCATTAATTCTGCTTCTTGAACAGCCCTCCTTTCTGCTGATTGTGCCCTTGTACAGATTATTTCTCCCTCACATGCACTTTTCAAAGCCGCATCTCATTTTGTCATTTCCTGCTTAAGGTTTCTAATCTCTCTATCTTCACTGATTTATGCAGTGCCTCCCAATTTGGATCATCTGTGATTTTAATTAACATGTATTCTTTTCCTGTCTTTTGGCTAATGAATGAAGATGTTTAAAGACTGGACTCAAGACTGCTCCCTGATGTTCCCCCACTAGAAAACTCATGCGATTCAACGCTTTTTCATTTATTATCTCACTTTGCTAATGGCCCTGTGGATGGTTTTTAATCAACATCACAGGGTCCTTATCTAAGCCAATCTGAATTAATTTTGTGAGTCTCCTCTCTCTCTCGCTGGCGTTCACTTCAATGAGAGGGAAAACAAAAGCAGAAGAGGCCATCGCTCACCAGAATGCTTTTCTGAGCGATCAGGAAACAAGGAGGAAGTAAGAATAAATTGTTCGTTCTCCTCTCTCAGGACTCAGGTACACTTACAATCCCCCACTGCCATAATATCTATACTTCTCTTAATTTTTAATATATGTATTTTTAAACTACTTGTCAAGGTAGGGAAGTGTTATTATTCCCGCTTTTGTGAATAAGCTCCAGCACAGAGATAATAAGGAGGTGATCAGCTCTGCTTCTTTAGCAGTCATGGTTACAAATTGAGAGGTTATGGTTGTTTCTGGAACACCTCTCTTCTGGAAGTTACTGTGCCATGCCTGCCTGTGTATCTCTGGGATGATGTGTCAAATGCACTATCATCTCTTCTGAAAAAAAAACCAACAAACAAACCTATGTTTATATGTCAGTATGTACATATTTGTATCACGATCTGAATGCCATTATGAAAGACCGAGCCCAACTAGATGTAAAGCGGTGCCAGAAGAAGTGAGCATCAGGTGCCTGGAGCACATAACTGCTTAATCCAGTACCACAGAATATAGGACAAGACATACAGAGACACACATTGGATGTGGTCCAGAAAGTTATTTAGGCACCTCCTTCTCACTCAGCTGGGTGTTCAGATATTTCTGAATACCTGGACCAAAGCTCTTTCCTAGATCTTCTACAGAAAGTTTGCCCTGGATTTGAACCCAGATCTGCAAAGTTTAAAATGTGTTCCCCACCAAAGGACTTCTCTCCTTTCCTATCAAGAGGATAATAATGTCATGTGATGGAGATTTAAGCTCCAGTCACATCTCTACAACTGCACTTTTCTGTTCCCCAAGATGTAGGGTCTCACCCTGTCCGCATGCACAACTTTCACTGTCATCTCCTAAAAAAACAGTTTTCATGCAATAGTTACATTACTTTTAGATGAAAATAAAAGCGCCATTCTGCTACAGAAGCAAAGGGCTAGGAAAAGGCATTTGTAGAATGGACTTACTTTACGTGGGTTATTTATTTTCTGAAATATTAATTGATGTTTCTGAATCAGCTCTGAAATATTCTCAGAGACTTCAAGTTTATGGGTTGTTTTTTTTTTCATGAAAGACAGCAGGATTAAAAAAAAATTATTACAATTATCTCCTCTTCCCTCCCACCCCCCTCATCAATCAAGACTCATGGGGGAAAAATAAAAAAAGACAGAAAAAGAAGGAAAAAGGAAAATGACCAAATAGTTCCAGGAGCATCAGCAGTCATAAATAAACTAATCATGAGCTAAGAAGTGATCTAAAGGAGCACAGAGGGAAATAAAAACATGAAGAAGACAATTTTGGAAAATATTTGCAGGAGCAAAATTTATAAGTACTCTTTATATTTTTTAAACCATGGCAAAACTAATATGTGTTCTTGATTCTGTCTTTCTCATTAATATATTCAGTGCTAAAAAACAGGTAGGACAAAATGTTTGTCACCAATATTCTCCTCCTATTAGGAAATAATTACACCTTTTTTTCACTCCAAACTTTTAAACGTGGCCTAGCTGGAAATGAATTGCCTTTGACGTGCTAAAAATAAGTATAAGAGACTTAATCTAAGTCCACTGCCGGTGCAATTTATACTATACACAACTTCAGTGAGGTGTAATTAGCAGTACATTGCAATAATTTATTATTGGTTTAAAAAGCCTGAACAATCAGGACCTTACAGCAAAATGGGAAAATGGGAAGCTATGTGCCAGAGACATATTACTCTGGTTTATATTAATTCAGTTATTTTACCTTTGGTGCACATTCATCTATCCATACAATGCGAATGCTCCATTGAAAAGGATGCTGAATATTGAACCTTTGGCTCAATATGAAATATGAACTCTGAGGCATAGCTGCAATAATACTTCCATTTGCATTATTATGATTAACATTTCTCAGAATAGGAAGCATCCAGCAATATTAATTGCAGAAATAGTGAGATTCCTATTGTCATAAATCACTGTGCGGTGTAAAGCAAGCTCTTCGAAAACCTTATAGAAAAACTCTTATTTTGTGTGTTTTTTTGGAGTTAATTTCAACCTCATTTTCACCAGGCTTTCCCATTTGTGTCTGTTGACAAGACAGTAATTATGCTTTTCTCTTGATTAACACATTCTTTTCAGTAAGGTCCCAAACAGCTTTCACATGAAAGGCTGAATTCAACAGAGCATGGTTTTTCTCATTAAAAACTTAGCATTCACCCATAGTTAATTTATCACACAGATACTTCCTGTCTCATAGGAAGAAGGGTGGCCTTGAAGCTAATGCTCTTGATTTGATCAGAAGTTTTTTCCACAGCGGTTGAAATGAATGTCTTTTCAAATACAGTGATTATTGAATTCACTTAATAAGTGAAAATGGGGGGAAAAATGGTATACAGTTTCTCTACTAAAGCACAAATCCAACTGACTTAGTACCGAAAGTTTTATTTTTTCCTTTAGCACACAAAGACCTACCTCACAACAGATACACCAGGGGAATTTCTCCTTACTTGAAGCACTGTCATCTCTAAATCCATACAAACCTATTGAATCTTTATCTATACATTTATATCTTTGTATCAAGTCAACATTTCCTCCTTAACTACCATTTGTTTCCTCAGCACAGTTCGCAAAATTGGCAATATTCATTGATTAATCAAAGTGAGCAGCCTCGACATTTAGTGCATCAGCTTTCATTCGTAACAGGCGTACAATGCAATGATTTACTTTGATGTCTTACATTGTACCATAAAGAGCATCCAAAAATAAAAATGCTTTCATTATCAGTGTTGTGAAAACAAGGCATCCGCATCAGGGACCACACGCAGGGGGGGAACAACGTTGTCCCACCTGTGCTCTTTAATCCAGACTTTTGATGGCTGGATTGGTTTGGATTTTGATTTCTTGGGGGCTTTTCAGATATGTTATTTCCAAATGTATCATATATTCAAAAAGCAACTGAAGGGTCTAAGCAGTGTTCAGCCTGAGAAATAGCAGAGCCTTTCCTGGCTAGCGGGCTGCTTTGGTCCATCCTTGATTAACTCACAGCAGGTGAGATGCCCCTGAATTACTGTGGTACCGACTGAATTCCTAATGACAGTGTCCACTTTGCAATAAAACACCCCTGTGAGATGCCAGTAATTAGTGCCATCCTCAACAGCACAAGAAATGGTCGCTGCTGGGAGGCTGAGGGAAGGAGATAGATCACAGACATGCCCTCACCAAGGACATTCAGGATAACTATGCAACTGTGGCCAGGAATACTTTTGTGCCCATCTCTGGGCCTGATCCGAGGATCCTGCAAAGCAGTTAGACATGTTCTGTAGTGCACCCCATCCCCAAATCATGCTTTTAGCAGGCGTTTACCATTAAGCACAAGTTTAAGTCTTGCTGGAGTCAGCACAGCTTCAATATATGCCTGAAGTCAAATTTTCCCTCAGAGCACCATGGCTGAACGGGGACAGCCCAATGAATCAGAGTAACTTACTCATGACCAGGACAACCTCTCATTATTTTGTTCCCCCATGGAGAACAGAAAGGAATGGCTGCTGTATTCGGAGATCATAGATATGTTCCAGAAGGCAGCAAATGAAAGCAGAAGCTTGGAGCTGTGGTGCACTGGCTGAGGTTGCACTGGCTGAGGGTGCACTCCATGCACAACATCCATGTTGCCAACAAAGATGTTAAACACTTGGCAGTGTTAGGTTTACAGTTGGACTTGATAATCTTAAAGGTCTTTTCCAACCTAAACGATTCTATGATTCAATGACTCTATGATTCTATAAACACGCTCCAGACCTGCACATCTTTCTTTTCACACCAAATCAACACCCCATGTAGAAATACCTATTGGCTTCAGCCTAATGTTTAATTGCCATACAATGACAGCTTGAGATCAGAAAAAAACAAATTATTTTAATGATCATCATGATCATCATCCACACAATCATGCCTTGGTGGGAAACATGGGGAAGGCAGGGCTTAAAAATCTAGCAGGAGGTCCTTCATAACCAACCCATAGCAGGTGACAAGATGTAGCCAGAGGGCCCATCATTCCCAGACACTGATTCAGATGGGAAAGAGTTAAGGCTTGTTATTCGTCCCTCTTTTGAATAAAAAGGAAACAAGGAGGACCATTAGAAGAAGGATGGAGAGTGAAGGCTGAGCCATCCTGGGGGAGGAACTGCAGAGGCAGTTAAGCCTGGAGAGCTGCTCTTTCCAGAAGCACCTCTTCTTTTTAGCCCACACATCAAGGCAATTTTGAACCTCATCAGCCAGGATGGCTCCCAGTGGAGTGAGTGTTTTGCACGTCTCAATCTGTTCCAATTGTGTCGTAGGGGCCATTTCACAGTATTTTATCTCTGCTGTTATTTTTTTTTTTTTTTTTTAAGAAGGGTGATGCTGGTTTTTAAGCAGTTGGAGAACTACATTTATAGAGCAGGTTGGAAAAGGCTACACAGTGGATGCTTCTCAGTATTAAGATAATTTTCTCAGTGTGTAATTTCATGTGAAAAATTGGATTTCTGGGAAATGGTAGCAGAAGGAAAGGATGTGGAATGTGTCCTGCTGAGCTTTGGCAGAATTACATTTTAATCTTAATCAAAGAATTACTGTCCTGTGCCCTTTGTGTACCAAGTTCTTCTTTCTCACTTGTTGCAAGATCGCCAGATAACGCTTTGTGCGAAAAGTTGGCTTTCATGTTCTACTTTTAATTGTGCTATATCTAAGTCTCATTTGCTTGCATATGCTTTGGTCATCACAGATTTATCTCAGCTGACTTTAGATGTCTATATGTTAGATGTTGACGAGCTATCAACCCAGACTCACTTAGATGTCTGATTTTTAGTTAGTGAGTCTCACCCCAAACTATGTTTTCTCAGTGCAAGTGAGTACCTACCTCTTCAGGCAGTAATTGTGATGTTGCCTTGACAAAGGCTAACCAGCATTTCAATAATGACACTGTTCAAAACATTACAGTTGACTGTGATAATAAGCCCCGTAAAACCTTATTTTATCAAGCCAGGAGAACTTGAGGACAGAATACTCAGTTTTCATCAACTGGAATAAAGAAATTTGGGATTTTCATCAGTGTGAAGTGTAGCGACATTAATTGAGTTCCTTCTACTGTGGGAATTTGATTCATTGAACTTAGGTTTCAGGTGGGCTAAGCAACTGTACCAAATTGCAACAGCTTCTCTCTCATAGTGAAGTTGGCCCTGTACTTGCAGAGTTTAAAATTAACATACTCATCTGATGTAGGCTTGCAAAGCAGTTTAGAAACCCAGCTTTCATGGACATATAAAAACTTTCTTTAGAGTTTACCGCAAAATTTGCTTTGAAATGCTTATAATCCCTATCACTAAATTCAAAGCATTAAAATATGTCTTTTGTGTAATGGTGTCTCCAAAATAAATATTTTCCTGGTCTTCTGGGGGGGGGGGGAGTCGTCTTTGGGATTTTGGATCATTTTTTCAGCTACTCTTTTTTCTGTGGGAAAAAATATTTTTTCTGTTGGGTTCATTTCATAACTAACAACATTTCTCTTGGCTTATTTGAACTGTATATTAAAAATGTCCTTGTAGAAGAAAGAATTTCTGTGCTGCCTAGAAAAGTATCACAGTTCACAACAGATGTTTCTATAATTGTTGCTCAATTGTCCTGTAACGGCTTCAGGTCTTTCAGCACAGACTTGACCAACAATAAAACATAATCTCACCATCAATACACTTTTTGTTAAAGCTGTTAAATGGAAGCAATAATCTTTCCCTTTATCCAGTGCTGATCTATAATCCAAAACCCTTCCAATGCTTTGCAATGAAGGGTAATTGCTGCCCCTATTTTTTTGCCAGTGGGTAGGTAAGCTGACATTGAGAAGTTTAGAGGAGCACAACTACTGAGCTCAAGGATGGAAAACTTGACCCTAATAAAAGCTAGCGATTGTGGACTAAGCTATGTGGAGCCCACATTTCTCATAGACTACGAACATTTCTGCATATCACCTCATACATGCTATCTGGTCATTTGGTAGGTTATTTGTACATCTGAACTTTGACGTGCCCTGGCTTGAAAACTTTTTATTTGAGGAAAATTGCAACTTCCTTGCAATGTTTTTATCCTCCTTGCCACAGATAACACCTTCTCCACAAAAATTCCGCTGAAACATCTGTGTTTGCAAATTCCTTAACGGTAGAATAAGCATCAAAAATGCCAGACACCAGTGATTAACAAGGTGTACAAAGCAAAAGCTCCCAGTATAACCATTGTAACAAATTAATGGTACATGAAATGGTTATTAAATAATCTTTTAACATATTTTTAAAAGCTGTTCTCTCGGAAATGAAAACACGTAGTTGCTGGAGTGGACCAACGGGTAGATTGGGTTAGATAGTTCTGCACTGTGTGGGGGAACATTGTGCCAGAAATGTGTTACTGAAACCATTCCTTAATTTGTAGTTGATTTACTGGTGTAAATCAACTGGTTGTTGCATTAGTGAGGCCAGTGCCATGTGAACAGAGGGCAAGGACAGTGTTCCTGAAACTCTGTGCTCCTGGGTTGGGAAGATGCGATCCTCATCCTTGTCTCTTTGCTTTCTGGGGTGTAACATTGCTGGGGAGGGTGCTGAGAAAGGGGTGCACTCAAGGTGGACATAGGGACTTCTTCACATATCATCCACTGCTTCTGTGCCACAGCCTTTCCCGTCCAGCCCAATGTGATCATACCCCAACACATGACAGATCCAAACAGAAATGGGCAGTAGTTCTCCTGGGACTAACCAAGGGTGCTTCTGACCCTGAGACTCCACCACCTAACCGAGGCATCTTCTGGGCTGGCAGATCTGACGTAGCATTTGAGAAAGACCTGCACCTTTCCAAATCAGGAAGAAGAGGCCAGGTTGGATGTCATAGGACATCCCAAATGAATCAAACCTTTTATCCGCCTAAGAATATGTTCATAATGGTGTTCTTTCTCTGCAGCCCACCACATGCTATGTCTACCCCATCGCTGCATGCTTGTCCAGGTGGACAAGGTGTCCTGTCCTGCTGGCCATCATACTGAAGCAAATGTAGGCATGCTGTGATGCCTTCTTTGGAAACCATGGAAGAATTTACCTCCCGCATTTAGGCAGCGTATATACATTTGAATGGCTTTAACGACGGTCCCTACTGCAAAGGAGCAATCAAGGGTAGAGCTATGAAAAGATTGTCATTTGTGGTGACAGGAGAGGTCTGTGGCCTTTGAATGCCCTTCTTTCCCTTGGTTACCTATTCTGGAAGCCCAGGGTGAATAATTTTTATACTTCTGGAAAGTCTTGAGGCGGCGGTAGTATTAAAGAAGGTCAAAGCACACACTTATGTGGCTGGACGTACATACAGAAACCTATCTACACATATACACATACACATATAAATACACTCGGAGTGAAATTTGCTGTTATCAAAAGAACTACAAATACCAAATGAGGGCTGAACAGCTGGAGCTAGACTGGCATATTGTACTGTACTGTAATGACCCAGCACAGGAGTATTTAATTTTGTCCCAGAGGCAAAATGTCTCTCCTTCTCAACTGGAAAGACTGGGGAGGCTCCTCCACCTTTGCTTGTTACTGAGTACAGATGATGATACTAAGGGCTGTACTTTTATGAGGAAGATGCCGTGGATCAAATTGCAGCGTTTTTCTTAATGTCCCTTAGAATAAGAAAAAAACAGGCATTCAGTTATTAGCTATACAGAAGAACTCAAACCTCAATATTCAAATGCAAAAATCCCATTCAGTTTCTACTTCTATGTCACGGGAAAAGCCCCATCATTAACGTTTGCTTCAGGCCTTCTTTTCGCTTGGTCCCTTATAAAACAGGAACACACCTTCTGTCGAGAGCCAGGACTACAAGAAGGAATCTGTGTATTGAAATGCTGTAACAGCCTCTCCACCAGACTTGCCATAAATATCTTTAGAGCTGTGATTGCACCAGGAATAGCTCACTGGATTATTTTTTTAAAGTATAACCAGCCTCATTATTCTCCACCTCCTGCCCGATTAATAATTTATATAAAGATAACGTTTCTGTTTTTATAGAAAATCTGAAATTCTCTGATGGCAATAGCCCCCCTTTCCAGGCTACCCCCGAGGACAACACGTTGTACAAATACCATTAAGGTTTGACTTTGTGCTTCTTTTCCTCATTTCATTATTTAATATATCTCAAGGAGGGCTTGAAGCTAATGCTGTCATCTTGAGCAAATTGATGGGATCTTTCACCGCACAATAGAAGCTGAATAAAAGCAGAGGATCCTCACACACACCCCTTTGCCCATGCTGCAGCTCTGCTTCCAGCTGCTCCGTCCCTGCGTACTGTAGATGGGAATTTTGCCCCTTACCAATAGATCTCCATCGTTCTCTGAATGAGAATGACGTTCCTTCAGACCTGTTTTTGTAAAGCAAACCTATATCCATAGGAGCAATTAGTCCCCTGCTGTGAGTTTAGACACGCCAGCTATACTGCAGCTGCTCTCTGTTGCCCGCACTAAATTTTCCTCAGTAGTGGATCAACGTGTTTAAACACTTTGATCTTCTTTATCTCAGCGGCGAGATTTGAAAGCCTCCTGGATGAACAAGCTTTCTTTCGGGAGCAACTCCATCTCATCCACCATTTCAGTGCTGACCTGAAACTTTTGTGCTTTATTTACTGGAGAGGCATCGTCTTTTGAAATGGCTTCTCACATCCTCTCAGAAAGAGTTTTTTTTCCCCCCTAACACTAAGCTTAAGTAACGGTACTTCAAACAGCAGATAAGAGACACAAAGGGGACTCAGTCTTATGCACAGCAATTCAGAATCATCTTAATCTCCGTCACGCACTTTCCGATTTTCTTTTTAATCTGCCGCGGCACAGTGTGCCCCAAACACAGCTGAGAACTTGCTATTTAAGCTGCCTTATTACTGTTACGCTATGAAAGCTTAACTAATGTTTAGAATATATGAGCACAAATAAACTGAAGTGAGGGAACATGCACCTCACATGTGGCTACAGTTAGGTAGATGATGGGAGATAAGAATTAGCATCACCATCCTCTTTCTGGTGGGTTGAAGCTGCCTCTGTTTTCTCGCCTCTCCAGGATCCAGGAGTGAACTATTAGTGGTGTGAAACTGCTGAGCAGGAAAAAGCACAATGTGGCTGTCAGGCTTGTTCCTCCAACCACTGCAGAATTCCTGGTTTTCCTCCCCAAACCAACTCTCTGCCCCTTTGCACCCCAGGGGGTTGGTACAACTGCAAATGGAGAATCCAGCTTGTATCTCATTAGTGAAATTACCAATGTGAGTTTTGGACTGTAGATTGGTTTAACCCCAAACTGACCTAATTTACTCTTGTGTAAAATGTTACCTCCTGCAATAAAGGCAAGGGAGTTACACTGCTCGTAAAACAGATGGGGGGAGATGAAGGAGCCCAGAGAGTTTAATTGATATTACAACTTTCTGGATGTTAAGACCAAATTAACAGAGGGCTGCACTCTTATCAAAATACTTGCTCAGAAATGCAGACGAGGCATTTTCCCCCACCCCAGCCTTTTGGTGCTGGCAGTGACACAGCTCTAGAATAAACAGCATCATTAGAGACTTTTTTTTTTAATGGAGGTTTGCTCCCTAGGCATGATTTTAATACCGCAGACAATCAGAAGAGTTGATGGAGAGACAGATAACTGAGTCAAAACTTAGGGGAAGATTATTTCTGCTGTGGTTTGAGTGCTCCCACCCTGCACCGGCTGGTTTTATTACGCAGGTGGATGGAATGTGCTCTGCTCCATTTCCAAGGGAGCCACACAAGCCCGGCGTAAATCAGTCAGCAAGTACCTTGAACTGCACATATTAGGAATGCAAGAGAGAGGAATTCCAAAATGAAGCATGTTTAGACAAAGAGGCGATTATGGCATGGAGAGAAAAGGAGTGCAAAAATTTCAGCTGGAACCAGGGAAGGAGCACAGTAGCTCAAGAAGGTGGAAAGTCTGATTCTGTATTTATATAGCCTCATAAATGTGGTGATTTTAATCTCCTCAGTATGATAAAGCAGTATCTATTGGAAGAGAATATCACAGACTGGTTCCCAAAGAGGATTTTGGAGACTGGTCTTGTAATATCCATGCAGTCCAGACAGCCAGATTGTGGTCTCATGTACAAAGGGTCTGCCCAGGTGGGCTTTTATGGACGTCAATGGAGTTACACAGTGCAGCGCTGACCAGAGTCAAATGATACCTAAGAGTCTTGTGTTGGCACTGCAGAAAAAGGAGGGGAGAAAGGAGTGGTTGGTATCACTGCGTGCTGCAAGTCTGACCATAAAAATGCATTCCCAGTGGGTCAGCACCTGTTTAGATAAATGGTTTACTTGAAATACACAATGCAGTAGAGCTCGCACATTTATCCATATGGCACTAACACGAACTGCCAGCTGTGGCCAGTCGTCCAATATGTTCTCTCTCCATCTATGACATATGAAACCATATGGAATCATCTATCTATTAGGAAGAGATCATTTTCAGACAGGATGGTTTTTCTGACACAATTATTAGCTGTGACGTTCTTGACCAGGAACAGCCTGAAACAGGCAGGAAACAAAAAGGGGCTTATGTTGTCTTAAAGGGTCATGTGAAGAATTTTCTGTTTTTAAATCATCTTTCAAGCTGGTCCTTTTTTTTTAAAAAAAAAAAAAAAAAGAGTGCCTTTTATCTCCCAGCTTAATGTCATTCTGCTGCATGGGTTGCTTTTCCCTCCACCCATTTCTGCGATAAGTGATCATGGCGCATGAGGGCTACTGCTTTCCCCTGGGTTTGGGTTTGATTAGGGCCAGCAGACAGGTACGTGACTTGCTAGAAACAATCTGGTTTAGGAGCAACTGCTGCAAACCCTGTTCGCAAACAAGCGGTCCCAGAACTGGGACTCAACCGTAGTTCCTTCCTAAGTGACCTTCTCTTTACACACGCTGTGGGCTTCACTCTGAACCACAGCTAAACACCGCGTATCAGCATAAAATCAAAGGAAAACAGTGACAAAACAGACTCACTGGCAAATTCAATAATATCTTTATTGAGACAGAGAATCCTATTAGGGCAGTTCGCCTGCTCTCAATCTGGAATAACTCGATTACTCTTGATTTGCACCAATGCAAATGAGATGAGAATCTGCCCCCAGAACACTTGCTAGCTATGCTCATTGACATGATCAGAAGTACAGTGTTCCCTGTAATCAGCCCTGGTTTACCTCTAATGGATATAAGCAGAGACAAGAGCCTCAGGCATTTCAGGCTCTGTAGTGAATAGCTGATCCCTGTCTGCCTGTAGAGTACGCAGATTACGTACGCAGAATTGGAGAAGCTTATTTTGGAAATGATGTGGCCCCCACAGGAGTCTGAAATCCAGAAATATTTCTTAACTCTAGCACTCAGAGACACTGGACCTCTCCCGTCACATGTGTTGTACCTCACCTAATCCAGCAGCAAAACTTTTGAGTTAAATCAGGATGAGATGAAAATCAGCTCTGACCTGGTATACATCAGGGACTACCCAAGGAAGATAAAGATGGGATAATGCTAATATTAAAAATAAATTTGAAGTAAGAAGTTCTTTGATCAACCACCCTGGTACTTGATTTGTGCTCTTAGACACTCTAGTGATTCTAGATAGACACCAGTTGGTAGACATCAGTTCAAAACTCGGTGGTGCCAAGTACAGACTTGATAGATGACATTAAACACAGGTGAAATTTTGTAAAGTGATCAGTTACTATCTTCTATTCAACATAACAATGACCCATCTCCAGTCCTTGTATTCCCCTTTTCTTATAGGAGCAGGTAACCACTGAAAGGATCTGGGTCTGAGTAACAAGTTTTGTGCTGTCCTGCTGACACTCTCATATCATGAATTCTGGGAAAGAGAGATCAACAACTGGTTGTGGTCCCACCACAGCCCACAGTTAGGGCAGTAAAGGGGGAGCCAGGAAAAAAGACAATATTTTTTGTTTTAAAGTAATCTTACACAACAGTAGGTGGATTTCTGCAAATGTCCAGCTGTTTGGATGTGTTTTCCATAGCGAAATAATGGTTTTCACACAGCATTTCCTTTCTTGCCAGCTGTGCTGGTTTCTGTGGAGTCATAGACCTGAAAGCTTCCAGTGTCCCCAGTGATGATTACCAGAGCATTAGTGAGAAAACACCAACCAAGGTCCTTTGCAAGCAGGCTAGGAGGTACTCACCAAAGCAGGGCAATTTAATGTGTAGCAAGTGTAGGTTCCAGACAACTTTTTCCTGGCCATGTGCAGGAGGTGCCCACAACAGATGCAGTAAGCAACAATTCATATAATACACTTCAGAATACTTTAGGCATCTAATTACATGCAACACAAAACACCTCAAGTGGGGAGCCTAAATCTTCTGCCTAGTTAATGGAGACATTTCCAGATAAACTACATTTAAAACTAACATTTAACTAACATTTAAAATCAGTTGGCATGAATGCACCAGTAATTACCCACTTTGCTGACAAAATCAACAAGAAGGCAATAAGAGTCAGTCTTGCCTAGAGACAGAGCACTAACTGGGGAGCAGGATACATGGATTTGTTTCCTATCTAATCTGAATGACCTCCGTATGTCGATCTTGCCAGGGACATTAGCCCACAGATTTCCAGTCCTATTTTGCCGGGACTCCAGTTCAGCTAACAAGATGCTGTTTTCCATCTACTAGCCACAGGCAGTTGTTCCAGCACTTCTCTCTTTTCCCATGACCAGGGACACTTTTGTGATGAATCTGATGCTGTGATGTTTCTAAATAAGTTATACTTTCCTGAGCTACAGTACTGAGCAGCACTGGCATACCGTCATCTCAGAAGGCATCTAGTACTTCCATGGCTCAACCTGAAGTTTATGATCCCCGTTTCCTTTTGCAGCCATTTGTTTATTTTTATGACATTATGACAATCATTCTCCCACTGATGATTTGTTTTTCTTTGTGCCTTGTAACTACTCATACTTCAGCAGCGTGTCTTTATCATGTGTACCTGACATATTTTGAAACACCACATGCAAGCATCTCACCACACAAGCAGTTTATCTCAATGCCATGCCATACCATGCGTTCAACCCCTTGCTTTCCCAGCTTTAAATCCACAGCAGAAATTTCTTCACTTATATTTGTCACCCATCGCCAGCTACCAAGCCAACATATCACTTCAGCTCTGACTTGTGTATCTCTGCTTTAGACTACAATCTGGATCGGAGAGGTTCCTAAATCTACAGAGTTTATTGATTAGGACTATAGAGATCATAATCAATGAGGAAGTGACAAAGGAAGCTAATCCATATCTGTATGTACAGACAGGTTGTTTAGAACATACAGATCCATAAAAATATTTCGCATAGCCACCAAAATTTTATAGATCAGTGTTTGCTGCTTTCATAACTGACTTTGAACAAAACATCCCAGACATTCAGCAAAACTTAGAGGTACTGTTCCAACCTGGCATTTTTGCTGGGAATTGATAAGATTATTTACTTTGTTCAGTCTTTCCCTGTGCTTCTACACCTACTGCAAACAAGCGCTATGCCATTGGTGCCAGCCTAAAAGAGAGTATCCTGAGAACACGGTTGATAGTGACAGAATTTATCTCAAGTGCAAATCTCTGTGGATATATGAAGCACTAACAAAGCCCACATGTTGCCCAGATCAGGCTACCAGTCTTGAGTAAGTCATCTGTTCTACAAAAAAAGTTGCCAGCCCAGTTGCAGGAGCAGCAAGCTCCAGAGCTGCCCATCAGTCAGCCTCAGAACCATTGCACTAAAATCCTTGAGAAAAAGTCATCAGAAGTTGACTGCTTTATTATTTGTCACGCTGAACCTTAAAGAAAATTCTGCAGGAGCGTTTTCTCACACTTTCTCAAGCCCCTCTTGTCAGAAATTGAAGCCAGCTTGCCTGTTGGCAGAATGTGGCAGAAACTATATCAAACTCTAACAGGAGCTGAATTCGTTCTTATTTCTGTTTTAGTTAGTGATTGGGAAGAAGATGCCCAAGACACTCTTCAAGGCAGATCAGGTTATAAGTGCTCTTTTGGGCTGCCAAACTAAGGTGTCAGCCAGGTAGTCTTTGAGAAGCCCCTGGCACATTGGCTCCCCAGAGGTGAAGATAACAAACCAGACCTTTAGACAGGTGGGGCCTAATTGCCCCGACTTTTTATTAACTTCAGTAGAGGTGCATTGACACTGATGTGGAATCAGAGTGAAGACTAGTTTATCTCCTCCTGCAGCCGGCAAATAGCCCAGGTCCAAGGATGAGACATGCACCTTGTCCGGCGCCACCATTCAACAGGTTTATGACTCATTTATGCCTCTGATTCCTTTCCCACTTCTTGCCTACTGAGACGTGATGCCTTCTGGGGCAGGGTCTGTCTTGCATGCATTTACCTGTGGACTGATGTTGCCTGGAACTACAGCAGCAATATACTGCTGCAGCTGCATTCAAATATAAATACTCAAAATGACAGAAAAATTATTGCACCTGCATCATATCTTTCCTGTGTGGGAAGGGGAATAAGCCGCAAAAGTAGAAGTCAGGTCTGCTGTGGCACAATACCATGGCTTGTAACAGTATAGTTATTTTAGTAGGACATTTATATTCTCAGCTGAAATACTGCTCAAAACTTCCAGTGCTGACCCAGTCTGTGCTGGAGCAGAATCTCTCACAATGCTGCTGCAATTCTGACTGGTACCTGTGGCTGTTACTGGAGTGCAAATAATGAATAATAAAAAGTAATAATTGGACATGAGCTGTGTGCACTGGGCTGTCATGGGTAGGCAATACAAATTACTCGTGGAAATTTTTCCTACTCCCCTGTATTCTGCTCTAGGTGACAAGCTCTTTGTTAACTTTTCCTTCACTGTTAGCAATGAAAACGTACATATGTGGCAGCTAGTAACTCAAGCTTCCCACGGGGACAGTTAATCCTCTGCTCCTTGGTCCTGCGTTTAGTTCCCTCAGTCTCTTTCCCCCTACGGATCCAGTAACAGAGCAGGAGAAGACATGCCAGAAAGAGAATGAGAGCAATAATTAACCACAAGGAATGGAGAAACAAGACTAGTTAGAAAGAGCAGGAAACAATGGCATGTCAAACAGAAAAACATCAGTGCTTAATGGTTTAAACAAGTAACATGAAAGCCTTGCTCTTTCTTGTCCAGTGACATGGGAGTCTCCCTATCCACTGAAATATCTCTCCATTAAAGGATAACATTAAACAATCCCATCTTTAATAAGCCACTGGAAACCCAGAGGCACAATACAGACCCCCTTTGTTTATCACGGACCTTATATGCTCAGAGGTCTTGAGATGAATGAGGTGCCAGACAGCAGTCTGGGAAGGCTGGGGGTGTTAACACCCTCCATCGGCTTCACAAAACCATCACTGCTCGCACTCAGACTCTGCCCTGTCTTTCCCACAGTGGCTGAGGATAACGAGGAAATTATTCCAAAAATATTAGAAAAATCTGAAATAACTCTGCTTCTATCTTAAAGTCAGGTTTTATGCCATATATTTACTACAGGACTGACATGCAGAGAAAAAAATCTTAGCTTTGATGAGTTCAAAAGCAAAATCCCAAGAGAGCCACACGCTTGCCTAAGTAGGGGCATGCAGCCCGGTTTGAGATCTCACGGGGTATCCCACATCTTTTGGAATACCTTGTGGCATCTCTTATAGCAGTGAATTCCTATGTTTAGGTATGTGAATTGCTCTTCAGTCTATACTGGGCTACACCTTCACCCTAAGGCTAGTTTGCGATGAGATAGTGGAGTCTGCAGAAAACTTCCTTTTCTTGCAAGAACAGTCAGTCCTTGGAGAACAAAGCACTGCAGAGGCAGGATGAAAATGTGTGACCAGCACAGAGCTCGTTTACCGTCTCTGGCTTACAGCACGGGGAGCAGATCAGGCACTTCGACCCACAGCAAGTGTTAAGAAGAAAACAACTTAGGTCTGGATGTCAGGTCTTTAAGATTTTTCTTATTTGTAGGCTGAAGATTCAAAACTGTAACCTCTTAAACAGGGATTTGCCTAATGCCTCATATAAAGCACACCGAGATCTGCTCCAATACCAGTTCTACACCTGCATAACAGCGTTAGCTTCCACATTTGTACCACTGGGGCACCAACTCTACATTGATTCCATTGCAATCATGAGATCTAGCTGCAGAGAGGCAGTTTCAAGACTGGGAACTTTTGAAGATCCATCCAAGTCCTTGATTAAGACAAGGAAACCCCAAGCTACCTGTTTAATGTTTCTCTTTCAACAACAAACTAACACAAGGGGGGAGAAAATGAGGCTTCTGTGCTTTGTGTGGAGGCTGAGCTGGCAGGTTCTGCTCAGGGCTTTCTTCACATCAAGCTCCAAGCACAGCCACTTGGGAGTCACTTGACTCCCAGACTTGGTCACATTCATGGCAACTTCCCAAGCACTCATATGCTTGTTCTAAGAAAAGAGATCCACTGCTATCTTTAAAACTGAAGCAACCCAGAGCTCTGTCCCATTAGCTCTGCAGGACAGATAAATTCAAAAGCGCTTTGGCAGAGAACGCATATCTGACACCTTTTTGTTCAGTGATGCCTCTCCAAGTAGACTCCTAAGCTAAACCACAGTCATAGGACACTTGGTAAAACAAAAGGGGATTGGGGAGGCTATCTGGTAAATATCTGGCCCCATCCCTGGTAACATTCCAGGTCAGGTTGGACAGGGCTCTGAGCAACCTGATCTAGTTGAAGATGTGCCTGCTCATGGCAGGGGATTTTGGACTAGATGGCCTTTAAAGGTCCCTTCCAACCCAAACCATTCTATGATTCTATGAAAAATGGCCTGCTAAAGAACTGGTTGGTAATGCACATTATGTCCAGAAAATTCTTTTGAGCTTACACTTCCTCAAACTAGATGATTCCCTATGTGAAGGGTAATCTAAAAAGGTGGTGAAGAGCATGCAAATAGGTAAGCGAATCCCTGCCCGAAGTGCAACCCCTCTCTGAAGGGTGTTATGGAGAATTAAATGCATGTGGGCTGGGTGAAAATTCCTCATTTGCACCAGGACAAGAGTGTATAACAACCTCCTTTGCTCTGCCTCACACTTGCAGAATAAAGACTCCCAAAACCTGTAAAGCTGCCAGCATGGTGTTTACACCTTGCTACAAGGAGCAGCGAGCAGCAGGGTTTTGATCATGAAAACCTTCTCCGGGGTGAAATAATCACACGAAGGGGGAGAGAGAAAACAGGTTGACTGTAGATGTGACAGGAAGAGATACTATGATTTTTCTTGAACTGATGGAGTTAATCTATGAGAATTTACAAAACTGCCAAGCCTCTAAGAAAATCCCTGATGTAGGATGAGTTTACACACGGTAAATTTGCCCTTCCTTCTATTTTCCGCTTCTGACAGACCCCTGAGGTGGATTTGCCAGGCAGAGGGATCTGGGCATTTTTTGGAAGGAGGCATCGTGGGCAGGGAAGGGTTACAACCACAGATGCCCCACATTTACAGTGCTTCTCTAAGCCTCCTTTGCAGACAAACAGAAGATGATGCCGTGCCTCTCTCTTCACGTTAAGAAAGATAAAATCAGGTCACTTAAGACAGGGAGGAGAAAGTGAAACAAAAATTGAGCTCAGAAATCACGACTGAGGGAACATCCTGTACATGTAAGAGTAAAGCAAAGGGAGAAGTGAAATTCCTGCCGCCAGACTCCAGTTCTTGCACCCATTCCCTCTGTTGCCATGAGAATGGAGTTTTTTTTCTGACTTTGTTTCCCCACCTACAAAAGGGGGACAGTACTTACACAATCCCTTTGCAGAGTGCATAGGAGGATTAGCTGGCCACTATTTGTCACATAATCGGAGTGAAGAAGTATTTTTAATAAATAGCTCATTACCTCACTATATTTTTGACTTCAGTTCTTCCCGGTAAGGTCAATCAAATCTGCCATCCCCCCAAAAAGTTCAGACCCCTTAACCATTCATCCCTGATGGGCTGCCTTTACCTAAAATGACTTACAACAGCCACTTTTATACAATGTGCGTCTCTTGGTCAGTCGTGTATGCGAGTCACAGTGAGCAGCATATTAAACAATAACAGATTCATTTGTATTTTAATAATCTGACCTTGTTTTAGCTGGACAGGCAATGATGTTTTACATCCCGTCGTGTTGCAGACACGACAGGTTATGGATCCTTGTTGCGCTGCTGTGAATATTGAGTGACTCCAGTGAAGGCTTCAGAACTCTACCACAGAAATGGAGACCAAAATAACTTTAAGTAATTTGGGGGATTTAAATAACTTGGAATTGGCTGCAGCCTTGCTCTTCAGGCTTTAACCTACACGAGCCTGAGAGATTTTGTGCCCTTTGCAACTAAGGGCCAGGGCAAATTTCTTTTCCAGCATATCCAAAGCCTATTTTATTTGTTCTAATCAGATTGACCTGGATTCAGTTGGCTTCCTCCAAGCAAAAGTCACTGTAATGCTCAAGAAAGAAAAAAAAAAGAAAAGCCCTCACTCTATCTGCCAGATATAGTGACCCTCAGCTAAAAAAAAAAAAAAAAAGATTTTCATCAGCATATTATTTTATTTCTTCAGCTGATTTTCTTTTGTCTCCTAAAAGCCTGTGGGACACAAAGACAGCACTAACTTTCCTCCCCGTCACAATGCTCAGCGATAACGTTAGCTGACCCATTTCAGTGCTGCAATGAGTTATGTTATTAAATGACTGAAGGCAAATTGACTCTCCTATCTTTTCACAATGCAAGTCTCAATGCATATGAAAAAACTTACTTTTTTTTTTTTTTTTTTTTTTTTTATCATTATGAGGGCTTACGGCTTACCAGAGAGTGCTTTCCAGGGAGAAGGAAGCTGGCGTATGACCAGTGTAAAGATGGTGAATAGTAATTTAAAGTGTTTGTTTTGCACGTTACACAAGAGAATGAATATAATAGGTCTGGATTAACAGCGGAGGGTTACTTGACACTGTTTTCCTGTCTTTGGCCAACTCAGTGCAAACGGACTGGGCTGTGCTGCAGAAGTACAAATGACAGCCTCAGAAAGCAGCCGGGAAAGCGGAAAAGGATTCAGTCTAATGCTGATCCAGGTCTTTCCACGGGCTTTTCCTAAAGGTGGCCTCACTGCTTTCACAGGAGCAGATTATAGCACAACTTCTGTTCCTATTTTCTGATGCCGTCTCCATGCCAGAACAGGGTGCAGCCCATGGCGGACCTTACTCATACCAGAATACGTTCTCTGCTCTCTTTTCTTCCTCAGATGTTTAAGTCATTGCACCAGATGACTGGATCCACTCCTATTCCTGAAGCGACTGAAAGCCCTCTTCACCTTTCTGGCATTCCGGAGTTGAAGCGTCACTCATCCTTCTTCATCACGCTGTGGCAGATGTTCTTCTTCCTTCCTCTCTTGTGTATGAGGGGTACAGAAACAGAAATAACTGTTTGCTTTTAAACCCTTGTGAGCATAAGCAGATCTCAGTGGCTGCTCATGGCCCTGTGCAGCATTGACTTCTCCTCCACTTTCCTCCATCACTGCCCAGGTAGGAGGTGGAGTTTGCTCCTTCTGTCCTACTAGGAGGGAAGCATCAGCCTAAACTAATCTTGTCATCAAATCTTACTAGGCTCAGAAGTAAATGGTTGCAAATGTGCTGCTTTGAGAAAATAAAGGTGCAGTCGGATAGACCCATCTGTTCCCCCTTGAAGTCTAGAGAGGTACTTGTCTAATATGAGATAAAGAGAAAAATTGGGATGAAAGGCAACCGGCTTTGGGCTCATTTTAAAGAGGCTTCTTCTTCCAGTCATAAAATATTCTGATTTTTCACTGCAGGGTTGGTTCAGAGCTGGATGTGTTTTCCAGGGCTAAGGAAGGAGTGGTTTCCATCCATGGCTTACTTGTAATCAGAGGGCCCACTGCAGGCTGGCACTTAGTTAGGCAAAATGGAAGGAAGGGAAGGCCATCAGCTCGGTTAAGTTCATTATCGATTGATTGTTGATATGCTTAATTGATAATGATGACATTTTTTTCTACATCAGAAGGCAGTTCATGCCAACAGAGTGTTATAATGAGAAAACATTTCCCAGATCAAAGGAGATGGGCACACATTTTGAATACCAGGCTGGTGGAAGAAGAAGATAACCTTCATGGGTTGGGAACAAGCAGGAGGGGGTTTCCAATGCTTGCACTATAAACTACATGCTGGGCATGTATTATAGTAATCTTGATTGCTAGGGACCCACTAATTGGATATCGAAGAGCAGGCACATAAATAAAATGCCTCCAGATTGTAGACAGGTTACATGCACACACTCAATTCTGTTACGGCTACACTTTCTTCATGATTCCTGTTACATGGACCATTGATAGGATTTTAAAGTTTAATCCCCCAGGCCCGTGAGTCCAGAAAGTACTTCCTAAATAACATATTGCAAATACTGATCTGAATTAAGACCAGCCTGGAAATGCTGTACCATGCAATTGATTTGGCTTTGCTCTGCTTCTGTTTTTTTTTCCTCCCTTTTCATTCCATTCTTCCCAGATGATTCAAAACAATAAAGGCATTTCAGAAAAAAAAATTCTTATTTTGGTACTCAGTTGAGGAGCAAGAGTAATACCTCTGAGGGATTCAAAGAACACATCAAGCAGTTTAAGAACACGATTTTAGTTTTGTGAAAGCAATGGTAGTAACAGTTTACATAGCTGGAGTGCCTTTCATTTCAGAAAATCCTGAAGACCTTTACAAATGGAAATGTGTGGAGAAGTGCCATCCAGCAATCTGACTAACTTTGGCAACTTTGTACAAACACTTAGGAAGAAGACAGCGAATTCTCTGAAAAAGAATTGTTGGAACTAGATCTTTAAGGTCACTTCCAACTCTAACCATTCCATGATTCGATAAAAAGGCCCTGTTCATGTGCACTGGAAGGTGTGTGAAATATACCCAGTATTTTAAAATTAATTCTTTTTTTTTTTAGTGCACATATGATAGATGAAATATTCTTTTGTCCAATGAAGCAATTTTCAGTTCTTGTGGATCAAAAAAGGTTGCTTTCTATAAATTTTTGTAGATTGGCCAAATCTTGATGATTTCATAATTTTTCTTCAAAAGTCCAGTTTCAATTATGATCCATAACTGTATAACTGACAATCAAATAAAAAAACAGCATCCAAAGCTGGTGATATATGGTCACCAGGTCTATGTGTTGGTTATTCTTACTTCTAAACAAAAAGTTTTCAAACTTTCCTTGCAAATAAAGTCTCAGATTATAAATTTGCTCTGGGTTATTCATAATATTCTTTTTCAAGATGGTTAAAAAGTCTAAAAGAATTGAGGCATTTTAATTCACCCCGAATACATGTGCTTGGTTTTTTTTTTTTTTTTTACCCCCTAAGTAGTCTTTAATATGTCTGCTTTAGGTCTACTTGACACAATATTTCTGCCCTCTATTTTTGGAACATTAGGTGAATCCTGAACTTACTACACAGCTGCACTGCTTCATTCCTCCTTGCTTCAGGCTGGGGAGGGCATGCCTGAACAGAACCTGAGCTCTCCTTCAACGCTTCTTGGTACGTACAGGTGGCTCATGAAATGTTGATTATTTGTTGCTTTAGCTGTAGAAAAGAGCCACGGGGGGAGGAAATAGTGACTCAGAGCTGAACATTTTGTAGTACCTTCTGGGCTTCTTCAGGGCT
This sequence comes from Ibidorhyncha struthersii, assembly GCA_013398815.1. Taxonomy (NCBI): domain Eukaryota; kingdom Metazoa; phylum Chordata; class Aves; order Charadriiformes; family Charadriidae; genus Ibidorhyncha; species Ibidorhyncha struthersii. Next base: position 757,406 of record VZSZ01010131.1, read on the forward strand.
GGTGTAACCGACTCAGGATGTGCAGCCCTTGCTGAGGGCTGCACACTAAATTGGATGATGCTTTCACACTCGATGGATGTCAGTACAAATCCCCTGAGTCAATGAGTCAATGGGGTGATGTTGACTTGCACCACGACAGAGAGTGGCCCAGGCTCTAATCCTCATCTTCCAGATGAATGCAAGTCTAGTCCCAGATATCACAAGACACATCTGCAGTCTTACACTGACAGGGGCCCGGGACTGATCTCCCACACTGGCTCTCCAGTTGTTGCCTCTGTTTGGCTGCTGGTGCTCCATAGCCATGTGTTGGACCATTCCTGCTGGATCTCACCAAAACAAAACAGCTCCTGGGGTAGCAATGAGTATGTGAGCATCTTGCCACTTGTCATTTAGGCTATAACTAAGTCCCTAGTTTGTTTGTTTATTTTCTTCCCCAAACACTATAGACACTGCTGTAGAGATTACAGACAAACCGTCTTCTTCCAAGGGAGGTTTCCCCAGGTGTGCATTTCTCAGTGTCTTCCTTTTTTGTGATCATATTTATTTTTTCCTTTACCCTTTTTAAGTGCATATCCTACAGTAGCTGTACCACTGACCTACTTTTTAAAATGCATCCTAGAAACCCCTGGCTCTTCGAACGTTTTAATATACAAGTTGTACTGCAAAGGTTAGTCCAAGCAGGTAACGGACCAAAACAAACATTTACTGTAGTGTGTGTAAAATGAAAAAATAAAAATACAAAGGTTTTGCCAGGCCCATGAATAAAACAAAGAGTGAGCTGAATTGTGTCAAAACGTAAACCAAGCAATTCTTTCTAGCCATACAAATCTTCTGTAGGCTGTCTGAAGTCCCAATCGCAGAGCTTTTTCTGCAATGTTAAAGAGAAGACCTTCCTTTCACTGCAGAGTGATAAAGAGGCACTAAGCCCTGCTCTGTCGTTAGTCACAAGTCATTTTAATGTGGGTCTGTAACACTGTGAAAGATGACCTGCAAAAGGCAGGTGGCAGGCTATAATTCTGTGCCTTGGAAGGTAACACTGGGATCTACTAGCTGATAATTGACTTTCCTGTTATACACTTATCATCTGTAACACTTTTAGACCCTCAGTGGGTCCTTGCTCGCAGTGTGTGTGTTAATCCCGGCCATAGGAACAGAGCGGTAAGCTGTCCATAGCGTGGAAATCACTGTCCCGTCCTGGCTGAAAGGAGCAACGACAGACATGTAGCTGTGAAGCCAACTCCTGGTGCCAGTCACAGGCCACTAATTGTCATTCTTTTATATGATACGTGTGCTGTCTGGCCTCAGAACTGACTGGGACCCTGTTGTACAAGCACAGTGTAAGATATTGTCTCCGCCTTGAAGAATTTATAGTGTTATCAGGGAAAGGGCTGGAGGATTATTTGAGAAATACCATGACCTTTGTGCCCTGTTTTCAAACACCTCCCTAAGCGCTGAGAAGTGGCTACTGTCAGAAACAGACAGGAGGCTAGATGGACCTTTGATTTGCCTGGTCTGAGCGTTAAGAGCAGCCAGAGGAAATCCATGTGAAGCGATCTGGGCAGAGCCAGGTCAACAACTGAAGAGGGCAAAGAGCCCAGGGATTGCAACCTGGAGCCCAGGCTGGGAACTGCTGCAGGGCACCCAGATGGGTCTTCTCCTCCTCCTCCTCCCCCGGCTCTGCAGACAGCCTAATAAGACTTGTATCCGCTTTCTTTACGAAGGGATTTCCAGACTGCAGCAGGAGCACTGACACAGACATTTCCTGGGCTGCTTGCATCGCTGCTTCTACACGTCTGACACTGTACAGTGGCGGGACTCGCTGCGGAAGCCAGCCCAGTTAACACGGATAATGAACCCATCTGCGTGTACCTGCTCAGAGCAAGCAGTGATACGTTCACATATATATTCTGGTTACGTCCCAGTTGTGGAGTTTGATGTTCACCTCTGTGTGATGAGACAGCCTTTAAGGCATCGCTGCTGAAATCAGCACAGCCTGCAGACTGCTCCTCTGCAGACTCCTCTCCATTTAAGCAGGGCAGGAGTACCGCCAGAGTAGGCTGTGAAGACAAAATACAGCCGGGCATTTCTGTACGGCTCCCTGCTAGCCTGGGGGAAGGTATCAGCAGTGCAGGAACATGAGCCAGTGGCATTACTCAGCTTCAGATATGCAAGAACAGATAAAGCCTTGGCTTCACGCTCCTTTGCTGCCTTGATGAAGGGTGTCTCCCACCTGTGATTCCTAGCTTGCGCTGTAATCCTCACCTGCCTCAGTGTGTATATTTTGGATACAGACTTGAAAGTTGTGATGATATCTGGTTTTCAATAGAGTTTCCCCAGCCATACCTAGCAGGTAATTTGGCTCTGGTTTATTTTGTAAATTTGATACGTCACCTCTTAAGGCAACTAGATGTGTTTTCCTTTGGAGGGTAGAGAAGGAAGGGGCAGAAATAAGGGATGGGAAGATTTAGCAAAATCTACATAAAAAAAGGCTAAAATTCAGTAGATATACGGACCCGTTTTTTCTCATTCTTCTTTGGTTTCTTTAACACGAATGATGAACTAACACTGATTTTTATCTGGTAACTCATTTGGGATGTTGAATATGTGATGAATCCCAGAGCAATAAGTTTTATTATACTAATTTGCTATTACTAAACTGAGTTTCACCAGAGCAAGCTGGTGGATGTAGAAAAATGTCTCCAGCCAGTTTCAGTTCTGAACTAGACCATGAAATTATAAATAATAGTCATGTCTTTTATAAGCCAGTGAAAATATGTCTGTAAAATAGTTCACTTTTGGGACACAGCTAAACTTGAGCATCTGAATGTAGTTTAGAAGGACTGCATGTGAATGTCTGTACGCGAAGGAGAAAAAAAAATTAAAAAGTATCTAGAAGTGGGTTATGATCTTTTATTTAACTCCATCGCATCTGTCCTCTTGGAATTCAGTACCCCTAAATGCCTGTGAAGAACTGTGGCTATTTGAAATCATGATGCCAAACTGAAAAACATCCTTTCACCTCGGATGCAAGAATCAGTATTGATCCCATTTACCGTGTGGCAGCAGATTTCAAGGTCAGTCTCCCACTGGCAATGTGGAGCCAGGACACATGCTGCAGTGCCAGTCTTTTCATTTTTCCTCATTTATCTGGAGCAAAATATGTATGAGCTATATGTTGGCAATTCCCCTTTTCCCAACCAACTAAGATACCACAGTCCTGAAACTCAACTGCTTTCTCCCTTGATCTCTTCCATCTTGAAAATGTCCTGTCTCCTTTTATCTGTTTCTCCTCCCAGTACCTTCTCTTTTAAACTCAGGAATTCCCTCACTCAAACCCACAGACCTTAGTAACGTTTCTGCCACAACTAATCAAGTTTTTGGAATTCAGGTTCAATCCACCGAGGGGAAAGATTACTTCTTACTGCTGCAGTCCAAAATTAGAAAATATAACTTACCCGCAGAATCTAGAGCAGAGCCATATTTGTATTAGCTACTATATCACAGAATCACAGAATGGTCTGCGTTGGAAGGGACCTTTGGAGATCATCTAGTCCAACCCCCCTGCCAAAACAGGTTCATCTACAGCAGTTGCACAGGAAAGCATCCAGGTGGGTTTTGAAACTCTCCAGAGAAGGAGACTCCACAACCCCTCTGGGCAGCCTGTGCCAGTGCTCTGCCACCCTCAAAGTAAAGAAGTTTTTTCTCACATTGAGATGGAATATACCTATCTTAATCTTTTCAGCCATTGATGTGTTTTAGTATTGACAAATGGCAAACTAAGTCTAGGTTTCTGAAGAGAGGTCCCTCAATCAGTCATTAAGAAGAGAAGTCACAAAACCTAATTTGGACTGCCTTATGAAATCTAGAGCTCACTGGGAAAAAACAAGGTTTCATGGACTTCCAGATTTTTTTTGTCCTGTTCAGCTGTACTCAAAAAAAAAAATTCACAGGAAGCTTAAATAACATATTACATCTATGCAATTCTTTAAAACAATATCTGTTTAATTTAAATGTTAAAAAAAGTGCACTTTTCCTAATGATTTTTACGTTTACCTATAAAAAAATCATTTCTTTAGACTGGATGTCACTTGTTGCAGGGAAACAGTCAGAACTTGTCTGTTTTCATGTCCTTTGTCTTCTAGAACTACATGGTGCGAGAAGGTCTGTTCTGTTTAGGGGAAGCAAACTGTGACAATCATTTTGTTCTGGGACATAGTGCTACTGCCCGGTGCTTTTGAAGATCTGGTGGCCTAAATTCAAGCACATCTGAAGGACATTTCTGGATGCCTGAGTGAAAAAGCCACTTTCTTTCTAACTGGACTTTTTTATAAAACCTGGATATTGAACAGGGAGTTCCAATGCAAAGGGAGGCACTGAACACTGGCTACGTAATTCTCTAATACATGTTGGCATAGATTTATATAAATATGTATTCACACATATAGAATTATGTATATATAAATGAGCTTTATATATAATCCTATGTGCCACAGTTGTCTATGTTTAGAAATATGCACAGAAATATGTGTTTATTTATCTATAAATAGGGCATGATTTGACATTATTAATCTATACCACCAAGACCGATTGCCATGATGTAGTTACAACACCTCAAATCACTTTTGTCACTAACATTAGAAAAAAAAACCAAAATATTCAGGGAGCTAATGCTAAATGGAATGGTCAAAATCACTTGCTAGTATAAACATATATCTTCATAAAACAGGTTTGTGGGTACAGCTACACTAGCAAATCTGTCCTTATGTAGACCATGCTTATGCACTCAAAGGAAAAACAGGCCCCATGGATGTGTTGTGTACATGTGTATTTTCTTTCTTTAGCAGATGAGGAACCACATGGAAAAAAATCAGTCACAACTTTTCAGAGCTGCTTAAGAGGGTGTATACACCCAATTCCCTTTCACTTTAACGGCCATTCAAATTTTATCTCCAGTTTTCTATCCTTCATTCCCAAAAGCACCATGCATTTCTGATAAAGCAAATCAGTCTTATCCCTTAGGATAAATGAAAAACCCAAGGAGAGGCATTTCAAGACCTTTGGAAACATAGCAAAATAAGAGAACATCTTCCTCTCATCCAGGATGGCTTTAGCTATCAAGATGTGAAGATCACTAGGAGAATCCTGTAAGCTTTTGAGCAACTCTCTCCAGCTGGCCCAGGAGAGGGCACTTACATGTCATTCATGGTACTCGATGTCATGTATTGTCCTTGAATACAGTTCTCGGTGCTCAGAGACAGGAGGGTTCTCCTGCAATCTGTGCAGGAGAGCAAGCAAAAGTAGACAGACAAAGTACTTTGCCCAAGGTCACCTTAAGGTTGAGACTCAAAATGAGAGTGTTAAACTACATGTGCTGTACTCTGGAGAACAGCATTCAAATTCCCCTGAAGCCTCTGGCTAAGCAGGAAACCACAAGAACAGCTTAGTTTCCAGTTTAAATCTCAACCTGGCCAATGTGAAGCAGTTGAGTTCAAAGACACAGCCAAGATATGAGCTTTCCCACCGATTCATGTATGATTAACAGGTCACCAGTGAAGGCTTCTTCAAACTTTTCATTAATCCTGAAATTAATTTCCACTTTGATTTCATTTTCTCTTTCCTGAGAATGTCCCCATTCTTGAGACATCTAAACACATCCTTATTTCCAATGAAACCACAAAGAGAAAAGCTGAATAGCTACTTTTTAATTTGGAGCAACGAACCTCTTAAAGTTCTCAACGAAGTTTAGCATTTCCTGATGGTGTGTTGCTTTAAGCAGAGCTCATTGCTCACAAGAAAAAAAAAGTGGTAACAAAGCCATAAAGAAGTGAAAGGATGAAAGGATTTGTCTAGGATCCCTCATTTTCCAACAGTAGAAACAGAGACATCACCTAAATCTCCTGATTTTTGCATTGCTGAGATCTCTAAAAACCCACAAACTCTGTCTTCCTCTCGTGATGAGGACCATGCAGGATGTGTCCCTAGATGAACAGGGAACAAAAAGCTTTGGGGTCCTGTAAGGTGTCCTACCTGGCTCAGGCAGCCTCAACATACCTAAGCCAACCTCTGAGGTCCCTGGTTAGGCTCTGCCATCCCGCTCGGGCTCCCCAGCTGACTCACCCTCTACCACAAAGCCCTTTCTGTCTTGCTCCCACCCTTTATACAACAGAATTCATTTTCCCATTTGGTATTTTATTTTGATGTTCCAGGCATAAAAAAGCAAATGGTTCCCTCAAGCCATTTCCTCTCTATGAAACTGTGAAATAGCTTTGCAATTTTGGAGCAGTTTAAAATGCATTGTTATATTGAGAAAGAAAAGGGGAGGAGGGGGGAAGCTTCTTTTCTAACTTTGAGTACTGAATGCTATAGGAAAACCAGATTGAAATTCTTCAAATAAGGATTTCATAGCTTCTGCAGTTATCAAGGCGGATGGCTCCCTATTTGCATACTGCCATCTATATAAAAGAAATGAGACTCAACGGTTTTATTATAATTACATAGCTCGGGTTTTAGTATTAATAAGCCTATTGTTATCACCACTGCCTTTCGAAAAAAACCTCCACGTTTCTGTCATACAAACTGAAATACTGGAGTTCATTTTTAAGGCATGTACTAGAGAAGTAAATCCGTTCCAAAGACTATCCTTGGTTTGTTGCTCATCACTGAACCAGTTTGCTGGAGATTATCACCAAGGACTGTGTTTTATCGTAGGGTTTTTCAACACTCCCTTGCTTCCTGAGTGCTGCTCAGAGTGCACAGTGCTTTATTTAAGATTCACAGCGGAAGGGAGATGCACACTTTATAGATGCTATCAGTGCCATTTTCTCTGGGACTTCAGGCAGTTCCTAGGTGCCTGGGTTGGTTTTCTATTAAAATGGAGCATCCTTCATTGAACCACAAAAGAAGGTGACTGATAATTAAGGTGAAAATGCTGCTCTACTGTCTACGCTGCAGAACTCTTATCAGACATGTGAACTCTTATCAGGCACCCTCTTATCTCTCCTGCTGCGCATCCTGTGCTGGAATCCCCCACTGAACTCCCATCTAGATCAATGGGAGCTCCACTCGGGATGTGAAAGCACAGTAGCTGGTGGAGTATCCCAAGTGTGGCTCTGCAAGCACAATGCGGTCTTAGGGACATGTTACACAGAGAGGAAACGTAAAAGGAAAAATCAATGGCTTTTGAGGCTGATACAATATATTTGTTGTTCATATAAAGCAAAGTTGTTCATTTGGTGTCACAGCCAGAAGGAGAAGCTAAGGCTCAAAGCTGGAATGCTTCAGCTTTGGATATTCACAGGGACACATTCTGATGGGGTGAAAAAAGTTTTTTTTCCCCCAGGGTAGAAAAATGTAAAGAAACCTGGGGCTCAGTTTCAGAGACTTTTTGCATAGGAAAAACAGAAGCATAACTTTTTCAAGCAGATAATACAAGGGAGCTTTGTGGAGAAGGTCACAGTCATAAAAGCATGGGTTTATCTAAGCTAAATCTCAGCATGTCAGTCACTTCAACTTCAGAAATATCAGCAGGTCCTATTTGCCATCTCTGTGGCTGATCTCAATCCATTTCTTATGGGCATAGCGATAGAAGTAGGTCTTCAGGGAGAGGTTGGAGAAGGAAAGATATTTGAGGTATTTGGGGCAGAGGCTTTGAACACCACAAGAGGTTTGAACATCAGGTGGTGTGAAAAGGAGCTGTCAAAAGAGATAAAAGGTGGATGAAGGAGAATGGGAGAGAGATGTTTTACAGCCAAACAACAGCAAAGAGAAATTTCTAGAGCGGGCAGAAAACACGGGTATATGATATGGCAGGGAAGAGGTTGCTGTAATCAAGAAAGGAGATACTGAAGCTTCCTGGCAACTTTCTTAAAAGTATCAAGCCCACAAGAAGCTAATTCTGAGCATACAGATGAATGAAACTTTGATAATACCTTTTTGTTAGGATTTTACCCTAAGCCCTGAAATTAGGCACAAGTATAGGAAATGCGGGCCCTAAAGCTTTTCAGTTAATGTAAACCCATATCTTTAAACCACTGAATCACAGGTACATTTTTGAAGAGCTATGGTGTCAGTGTTATTAGACAAGTGACTCTCATATTGTTTTCATGGCAACCACAGGACTACAACACTGTCTGATACTTGAAAAAATTACCAGTGAGATTTAATCCTCACCATGAAAACAGTTCTAGCTCATTCCTCACCCACGATGAAAAAGACCTCAAGTCTAGATTTATCACCTCCCTGCATACTTGTCAGCTTGCATTATCCTGACAAAATACAAAAAACTTGAACACATACCCTCTAGTAAAGAATTGATAGACTCCCATTGTGGGAAGTATTAAGCATCACAATAGCCAAACCAAACAATTTTTTAGGGGGTTCCTATAAAGTCTGTCAAACATGTTCCCTAGCTCTGAGAAGAAAAACAAAGGCAAAGGTAAATCACCTCTAGGAAAGGCAACTTCTTCTAGGTGTTCAAATGCACTAAATCAATCTATTTTTCATTTGGGCAGAGTCCACAAGCTTTCACCATCTACAGAACCATGAGATGAGGGAGGGTACTGACTGTGTGGCATGTTTGTATTGAAAGTCCCCAAGGCAGTTTACTAAACTGAAGGTACTTTAATAAAAATCAACTCTGCTGAAAGAACCTGAGCAAGGAAGGAAAAAAAAAGGATTAAGGTTTTCACCACTGCTGAAGAAACTCCATCTTCCACATCTTCTGTAATCGCCTTTTGAGCATCAGGTCTTTGACTTAACATGTGGACACTTGGACCCACACCAGCATCCAACATAATATACACTTATTAGCTGCATGCTCTGGAGGACTTAGCCAAAATGAACACCAGACACAGAAACTTAATTACAAGTTAGTTTGGAAGAATCTGGACCTACAAAATTATTGACTCTTTCAGGAAGCAATAGGTATAGCCGTCAATTACTGAGGAAACTGCACACGACAGGCTAAAGAAGACCTTATTCTTTGTCATATTTCTCAGACCCACTTAAATCAACAAATTTCTTCCAGTATCAAAGAAAAGAGCTGAGCACCGGAAGAGTTCTTGATAAGCAGTTCCTGTTTCCATGCCAACTTCAAAGGTCTGTTCCTTTATTACAGGGTTAACTTGTATCACAAAGAAACATCCATGGTATGGACTGAAATACATCTGCTAGCAGAGGAATTATCAAAATAAGAGACAGTAAAATTTAGTGTCTGAAAGCAGAAGCTAAATAAATTAAGACTAAAATTTTTTAAACTCACAAAACAGTGAGAATAGTTAAGAACTTGCCAAAAGTTCCAGTGGAATAATCAATAATGCCAATTTTTGGCATTGGATGAGAAACTCTCCACTACACAAATACCTAATATGTTGTAGTTCAGAAAAAGAAGCTGCTCAGGGAAATGCTGTAGTCCTTGTGAAAAAACAGATGTCAAATGGTGTGCTCTTCTGGTTTTCTTGACTATGATTCCTTTAGATTAAGCAAGTCTACGAAGCAGAGAGCTCCTGTTCACGCTCACCTTGAGAAAACCTATATGCGTCTGCTCCCTTCCATCTTTTAACCTGTTTTAGGCTGAGGAGGCTTCTGGGGACACTACGTATGTATACCTGTCTCAGAGATGTGCTCCTGTGTGGAGTGGTGTATCTAAACATTGCCGTAATTTCAGTAGAATCCATTTGTAACACCTCTCCTCTTTTTTTCCCTTTTCCTCTTCTCAGTGGTATCTCTCAGCAACTTTCCCTATGTTAGTTAATGCAGCAAATGAGATTAGACTATCTGCTACTGTCGATATGCTCAGACAGCATGCTGCCCGTGTTATCAATGTCACTCCCCACCACCCTCCCGCATTCTTGTGAACTTAAACCTTTCAAAACCACTAGCCAACATGGACTGATCTATTACTAATCTCTGACAAATCCTTTGTTAATCCTTCCTCACTTGTGGCCTGATCAGTTCCTACTGAAAGCCAAAGGGAATTTGACTCAAAAAGGACCTGAACTTATGGCCGTGATGCACAGGCAGTGTTTAAATATGGAGTAAAAAAGTAAAAAATTACTGCCATACAGAATTTCGGAGAAATGGTCAGACCAAGCTGCTTGTTAACTTCTAGAGGATTAATGAAACAATTGTGCATAGTGGGTGTGTGCTTCGTAATATACTGCTGTATGTAACAGCGCTTTTCTGGAGTAGGTGGATAAATTCTTTAAAAAACTGTTTTGTACTATGAGGTTGGTATAGCTGGTACATGAGATGTGCAGGTATAGTAAAAGCTTCATACGCTTTGTTATAAGAATGATAAAGCTGGCCCTAGAATACACCATATCTTTTGGTAGAGAGCAGTGGGAATTCTATGTGAACTCATAATTTGGTAAATTTAATTTCCTTTTCTAACCTGTTTTTCTCCCTGGGCTGTTAGCAAATATTTTCTGATATGAATTTTTAAAAGTTGTCCCCTCACATTTTTTCAAATTCTAAGATATATTTGTTGTTATTTTTATTCTTCATCTTCCAGTAGCTACCAGGAAGAGCAATCTGGAATCAAGGTTTTCTTACTGTGCATGCTGGACAGATAAATATTTCTAAAAAATGTTCTGCAAACAGTATGCACTGTCTGGATTGGAGAAAAGATTGACAAACACGGGAAGAAGAGGGTGAAAATGAGGGAATGAGATCACAAAATGAGAAAATTATCTGGCACAATGAGTTTCAATTTACGTTTCAGTGCATTAATGTGAAAAGATGTTATTAACAATCACAAAAATTTCTGCTCTGATAGTTGTCGCAGTGCTTCATTCAAAAGCACAAAGTTGGTACCTTAAATCTGAAAATCCAAAAATCAGAGTGAAACTCCAAGTGTAAGGACACTCCTGGTTTCTTTCGCTTCAGAGCTAATATTTTTGTAACATGTAAATTGCATCAGTGTGCCTAAAGTCTAAAATCTTTTTTTTTTTTTTTTTTATCATATAGGAAGAAAATGCAAAGATTAAGTGATATAGTCAGGGTCACACAGGGAACTTGATGGTGAAAGTAGAATCCAAATGCCTTACCTTCAAGCTTGTTCTTTGTATTGTGACATCCTCTTTCTTTAAAAAATACCAGAGAAAATATACAAAGAGCCAGTGGGGAATTACCCTAAACAATTAGAAGTTAGTAATGCTTACGAAAACAATTGACACTTTGCATTTTGCAGAGCAGAGGGACTCTTTTAGGCATATGTGCTCACTTGCTAACTTGCAGAATTCTTAAGATGCAAATAAAGATTTGCTGTAATCTGCAGTGGTATTTCTCACTCAGGTTTTTGCTTCAACAAAATAAAGTTTCATCTGAATCACTGGAGAAGTAAGTAAATGTGACTGAGAATACATTCCTGTGGTGCAGTTAAGTGTTACTTCATTTTACAGACGGGGAAACTGAGGAAGAGAAAATTTAACTGCTAGCCCTTATTTAAGAAAAAAAATGGAGATACTCAAATCTAAAAACAAAAGCTCCTTAACTCCTGAGTTTTGCGCCCTAGACCATTTTAAAAGTAGGGTGTCTGACTGTAGGGTGTCTGACAACTGATTCCTAAACACAAGGACCAGTGACAGTACTTTTGTCTTGATTGAAAGTCTACGGAGGTATAATTTGGTTTCTATACAAATTATGCTAACCACTATACTAATAAAGAAATCATTACTACAGGACTTTACAAAGCATCCTATAAGATTCCATACAAGAGTTATGACTCTCTGTATATGCGAGAAAAGCATTTGTTAAAAACTACAAAAGTAAAAGCACAGAAAACAAGTAACATCCTATTAAATTCAGCAGAAATTTCCTACATGCAGTGGATTGCCAAAAATCTAGGAGAACTGTTTCCTAAACTCTCCTATTAGAAGGGATCTAGACATGAAACATCTCTTCCCTGTTGCATACATTCCCAATGAATTAGCATTAAGGTTACCAAAGCCCTTTTCTGTCCTTTCCCATACTGCTGAGTTCATTTCATGGAAATGGCACCTTGTTCTTTCCTCCTTATGTTGTAATGATCGGTCTTGACAAGGGTTTTCAAGGCGGGGGGAGCAGCCATGGCTACGGGCAAAATCACAGCTTCTGAACTTCATGCTTGTCAATAGCTGTTTTAGTTTGCATTGCCATACTAATGTGCCTTATAAATATTCCCTGGGGCTCTACACACCACCCCGTTGCTGTTGTCTTATTCATCAATATAGTCAAAACAGAAGCAGATGCTGTCAGTTAAGGTCAAGACGTTCTTCTTCCAGATCTCCGGAGTGAAAAGACCTCCATCCTGTCTTATAAAACAAGGAAATATTCTGTATTCATTTAATAAGTAACTCGGGGCTCAGAATTCTCCCATGATGACCCCAATAATTAACCTCAAGTGCTGTACGGAGATTTACCCTTCATGATGTCCTCTCCACTCTCCCCATTTTACTTGCTCTTTTCTCCCAGAGTGTTTTTAGCGCTTGGCACCCACGTCGCCGCTCTGTCTGCAGGCCATGCTGCACGAGGTGGCATCTAATGGGATAGGAAATGACAGCCCAGCCTTCGTCCCAAATGAATGAAAAATCGAGTGAAAGACTGGAGTGTGAAAGGTTTGGGGAAGGATGGCCCCTACTTATCCACAGGATGGATGAGGATGGAGGTGCTGCTGACTGGAGCTTTCCTACCATTTCCTGCATTTAAAACTCCAACACTAGAAATATTTTTGAAGGCTCTTATACAATTTAGCTGATCAGTTCATAGCTTTTTTCCTTTCTTTTTTTTTTTTTTTAACTTTTGAAAATTTCATCCTAAAGCAGTGCACCCACTTGGGACTGGATTTTGAAACAAACTTGATTCCTCTTAAGCTTGAAAATACATGCTACTGTATACCAACAAATACAGGCCAAAAATTCCCACTGCTCTTCAACTCCTTTGAAAATCCTGCTATGAGCTTCACATTGGAAATCAGTGACTTTGAACATTATGGTCAGTGTGTTTCTATTTAGGCGCTGATGTGGGATTGATTCAGAAACCAAGGGGAGCCGAACACTTCAAAACATAGCTCCAGGGAAGAGTCATTTTTCACAAAGTCCTTGGCTTTTCTGCTAAGACTAGTGACAAAGCAGACATCTGGCATGTACATGGATTTCTGCGTTACGTGCACTTGTGTTTGTGCAGACCTGATGGCATTGCTCAGAGATATTGTCTTCTCAGAGCTTGCCCTTGCACATCTTCGTGAAGAAGCTTGCTTTATGAGCAATCCCTTCTTGCTCTCCCTGCCTCAGCTATCACCATCTTGGTTTAATCCCCACTGATGACCAGGACTACACAGCTGCTTGCACACTTCCCTCAGCTGGGATGGGGGAGAGAATCAGAAGAGTAAAAGTGAGAAAACTCGTGGGTTGAGATAAAGACAGTTTAGTAGGTAAAGCAAAAGCCACACACGCAAGCAAACCAAAACAAGGAATAAAAGTCTTATGAGGAACGGCTGAGGGAACTGGGGCTGTTTAGCCTGGAGAAGAAAAGGCTGAGGGGAGACTTTATCACTCTCTACAAGTACCTGAAAGGAGGTTGCATTGAGATGGGGACTGACCTCTTCTCCCCAGTGACAAGTGAGAGGATGAGAGGAAATGGGTTCAAGTTAAGCCAGGGGAGGTTTAGGCTGGATATTAGGAAAAATTTTTTCACTGGAAGGGTTATCCAGCATTGGAATAGGCTGCCCAGGGAGGTGGTGGATT
>VZSZ01010131.1:771134-921943 GCA_013398815.1 Ibidorhyncha struthersii
ATTCGATGATCTTAAAGGTCCCTTCCAACCTTAACAGTTCTATGATTCTATGATTCATTCACTACTTCCCATGGGCAGGCAGATGTTCAGCCATCTCCAGGAAAGCAGGGCTCCATCACACCTAACAGTTACTTGGGAAGTCAAGACGGTGTAACTCCAAACATCACCCCCTTTTTTCTTCCTCCCCCAGCTTTATATACTGAGCCTGCCATATGGTATGGAATATCCCTTTGGTCAGTTGGGGACAGCTGTTCTGGCTGGATCTCCTCACTTCTTGTTTCCCCCCAGCCTGCTCACTGGAGGGGCAGTGTGAAGAGCAGAAAAGGCCTTGACTGCTTAGCAACAACCAAAACCATCAGTGCACTATCAACACTGCTTTCATCCTGAATCCAAAACATAGCCCCACACAAGCCGGTAGCAAGAAAGTTAACTCCAGCCCAGCTGAAACCATGATATTCTCCCCTCCTTATTCCATACCTTTTATGTCATGCTCAGGTCCCACACTACCCAGTGTGTCCTCATTAACCACCGCTCCCCTTCCTATCCTTTGGTATAATACACAGACATCATTCCCTTAGTCTATGGACCACGTCTGTAAAATGTCTGTAAAATGTCCATAAATGTCCACAAAATGTCCACTGAGTTCATTCAGTCCATGACTTTGGGCTCCATCTGCCACAACACTTACAGGGCAGAAGAGATGGTGCGTGGTGTTGCATGGAGTTACTGGGCACCAAAGCAGGCCCAGGTTGGGTCACTGCTGCGCTTGCACTTATTCCTGGGCAAATCATGCTGTTTAATGGAGAAACTCTACTGCAGTGGATTATTAACTGTCTTTAAATATACTGCAGCAGTTGTAAATAAGCAGCTTACCAACCATTTCACATAGTATCAGTGACTCACGCAGCAGAGTTTGATGGCCTCTGTCTCAAAGCACAGTGAACCCATTTATGGTCCCCTAACTGCTATGTGCACATACCTAACGGAGAGGTTTGCTCTTATTTTAATACTAGTCCTCTTCTGCAAAAGACACGGCATGTCAGAGAAGTGAGACAGCTGCCTACGCAGCCGGAGACACTGGGATTGTCTGAGGACTTTAATAAAAGTGGCAGCAATAAGAGAGAAGTAAAATATAGCCTCCGTTTCTCATGCAAGCCTTGTTTGATAAAATCTGTTGTCATTCAGTTAGCATACAAGTTACACAGAAGACATGCTGAGTGTGCAGAGAGTGGGCAGACTTATCTGGTGAGCAATAGGGGCTGCAGACCTCCGATAGCATTGCCTGATTTTCTTTTCATAAGGGGAGACCTGTCCTGCCTCTCTCTTTCCTCCTCAATCATGTAACTCTGGTTTCATAAACTGTCCTCTTTGAGATACCCATTTCTGTATGGAAGTGCTTACTCAAAACTTTCCCTGCAAACTCTGATTTCCTTGGAGCTGTTTGTCTGGCATGACCTCACCTCGGTGGGGATTGTCGGGCCATGCAAAGAAGTTTGGTGCTCACCTGGCTGAAAGTTTTCTTGTTGTGCATAGGTAAGATACCGATCATTCTTATTTGAGAACAAACTCTTGCCAAGTATTGATGCCTGAAAAATATTAAAGCGATGTCCACCCGGCTTTACGTCACATATCAAAACACATAACTTTTATAAACCAACCTCATCTTCCTGAAATTCCTTGGATGGAAGGCTGTCAGCCCGCTGGCCTATGGCTAACAAGAAGCATTACGAAAGAAGAGCCACCAAAGCCACATCTGAAGGGAAGAGTGCACACCACACTGTGAACTGGAGGAATGGCAACATCTGGAATTGTGTTACGAGAAAGGACCATCCTAAAGCCAATTTATGCAGATGTGTTTGGCTCCAAGGAAGCTTACAATGCTCACCCTTAACCTAAAGAAATGCAACATGCTCCAGAAAGCAAAATAGAGTTAAAATATGTATTTGATTTTGTACGAAGTGGGGGTAGGAAGAAGAACGTGAAACTTTCCATTGGCTTATTAAACTCTCCTTTTTAAAGCTGTTTCTGTTCAAATGAGAGACTTGCCAGTTTAGCTAAGCCAATAACTTCAGAGCCAAATGTGTTCAGTTCCAGTGCCATCAAGAAGGATAGATTATAGAGCTGCTGCTCATTTATGTGTTTGTTCTGATGAAATACAGACATTTATCTTTGTGGAACTAGTAAAACAATTGCATCATTTTCTACTGCAAATTGAATCAATGCACCCAGAGGCTGCTGAGCTAGGAGCAGAGCTGGAAACTCTATCTTCTGCTATGCAGCTGCCCTGATGGTAGGATCCACTTTGCATTCATATGCAGTGCCTTCACCTTCCCTGGCCATTCTCAAGCTTCTTTTGGAAAACCTGCTCATACAACCAGAAAAAAATGAGCTTGTTTTTTTTTTTCTTTTTTCTCTCTCCCCTCCCCCCCCCACTTTTGAGCCTGAAGGCCTTAATACTGGTGATCGTTTGTCCAAGTACAAATTACTGGGGAGACTATCATGCCCCCATGGGAAATACAGATCCCACCTGGAATTCCTCCCAATGGCTAGAGATATTTGGCTCTGGGATTTTCACCCAGGGCATCTCTCCTTGCAGAACGTCAAACACTGCTCCATTCTCTTGTCAGACCCCACACAGAGCAAGCCATTTGGTAAAAAATCATAGCCCTTTACTCAAACAAAGAAGACAAGGACACTTCCTTTGAGAGCTCATGCCCCCTGGGCATGTCTAAATGTCTGGAATCGCCTATCAAAGTGTAATCACTACCGTAAACAAAAAAGCCTGCTCCAGATAGTACAGCTTTGTGTGGGGAAGGAAGCAAGTGCTATGATACATATGGTGGAACTGCCAAAAAGCTGTGTATAAATACAAAAAAAATGTTAATTATAAATAGGTTCTTACCAATATTCCCTTGAAACAATTATTAACTATTTCTTATATCACTAATGTTCTTGGGGTCTCCAGGCAAGACCATCCAGGTGGATTTTAGTCGCCTGGGTGTTATCCTGCTTGGTTTCCATCTGCCACCCCAGAAGGTGGTGGGTGTCTTACAGATCCTCCGTTGTATCATTCCAAGGCAGAAAGCTCAAATACTGCTGGACTTCCACAAAGGCAGGAGAGACCCATGTTTATGCACCTGAATGCCACCTACTACATCTGCAAAAACAAGAGATCCCTTCCAGTGAGGAACCCTGCCACTGACAAATTATTAGTCAAGAGGTAAGAGATGAACACAGGCAGGCAGAAGGGAGACCACAAGAAAGGGATGAAACTCTAGCACAGTCTTCCTATCACAGCTGGCTGATGGTTGGGACTTCTTCAGCATCCGGTGAAGGGTGGCTTCAAAAGGTATCTCAGGTAGGACTGTGATGAAACTACTTGTATTAAGGGGCAAAATCTCCCCTAAGCATCACTGTCAGCAGTGGAAGAAAGCATGAAGGTGCCTGCTGCACTGCTATGAGGACACTCACAAATTAGGCAGAATGCATTGCAAATGTGCTTTTTTTTAATTTGTTTTGTTGATTTTTTTTTTTTAAATGTAGGTCTTTCAACTTCTGTTTCTATAACTCTGGGGCAAGAAAAAATAGTCCTGCAAAGAAACAACAGCGAAGTGTCTAACTGCGGAAGTAAACAGTACTCTAAAGATGACCTTGGGAACACACTTATTTATGCTATAACAGATGATTTTAAAAATCTCCAGCTGTATTAGGTAGCTGTCCTCTTTCCACAACTTGTCTCATTCCTGAAGTGGTTTTGTTTTGTAAATCTGTACTTCCTGATTTTATTTATGCACATTCCAGCAGTGTCTAGAGATTCTAAACAGCATTATTGGTGCCTACCATACAAACCTAGATAAATGACAGTGTTTTCCCTGAAGGCGAATAGAAATAGGGAAAAGATGCATCTGTGGTATAGAATACAGCAGAAAGGAAAAAGCTGTCATGAGGAAGGATCCAAAGGAAAGCCAAGATTTGCAAAAGTGTTGGGTTGTTTATAGGGCCTCAGGGTTTAGCTGCTCCAGCTGAGATGCTTCCAAAGGGGGTTGATAATGTGAAGCATTCATTGTGATAAAACAGGATTCGAGCCTGCCTCAAGTTAGTCCCTTATGACAGCGTGAACCGAAGATCTTTCTTCCACTTCTAACATATCCTCAGTTTAGGCTTCCACAAATTAATCTTCACCCAGTGCTAATGTTGCCCAATACTGGCTCTTAAAACTGCACGCATAAACAGTTCACAGTCATGTTGCCTTCAGGTTTTTCTAGTTATTATGAAAAAAACAACAAACACTGAAATAAAGTGAAAATATACTTTGAAAGAGGATGCATTTGTTGGGAGAGATTTTATCTTTTATTAGTCTAACAGATAAAATTGGATAAAGTGGATGAGCTCAGGCACATGCTCAGGCTTGAAGCAAAAGCAGGAAAATTCAAGGTAAATCAAAACTGAGAATAATTGCTCCAAAGTTGTCATTCTCCAATTCTTTGTCTCTGGCAGAAAAGTTGGCATAAGACTTTGTACTCCCAGGCACTCCGTCCTGCTGGGTCCCTGCTACTCTGTTCATTGAGTTGGGCCAATACCACCATCTGCATGACTGCCATTTAAAGAAGTGTATTAAATGATGTCGATTTAAAAGTGTTGCTTCTTTTTCTTTTTAGCTGAATTATTTGAGTGACTGTATACACAACGTGGCCTATAAACAGCATAACAAAACGGGGCAGCAGACTCTGCAGAAGAAACAAGAACATGGGGATAAGAATTTCTTAAGTGGCTTTAGTGCGAAAGGCAACATGCTGGGTTATTACACACTTAAGTTTAATTAATCTGTGTTACTCAATGAGAAAATTCAAGAGAAAAAAGATTGGTAGTGCCTGTTGAGCAGGGGGAGCTGCTGGCCAAAAGGGAGATGATTTGCGTGAATAGAAGAGAAACAGTGATTCATTTATCTATCCAAGGCACCAGTCTGAGGACTGTGTTGCACTTCATTGAAAATATTCATACTGTTCACCTGTGTCCTGTATTGAAATATCCTTCAGAAGGTGGTTCCAGGTCATTCACCAGTGCATCAGCCGGGCTTCACTGCTCATTTCTACATATGGGCAACAGCGTGAAGCCTGCGCTGTCTGCCAAACAGCCCATATATCAGAATTTACCTGGCTCCGCTGCTGCTGCTTTTTCTCCCCCTGTAGGACGCCACAGGCTACAGACAGATGAAATGGGAAATATTATAGCCTTTCAAAAGACCAGTGTAACTCTTAAGGGGAAATTATCCTTTGATTGTACAACAGAGATTCCTGAACACAGCTGATATTAGGAAACACCCATGTAACACTACCTTCAATAAAGAGGCACAACAAAACATAAGTGTTTCTCAAGTCAAAAGAATGAAACCTGGCAGCTTTGCACGGCTACTTGGCAAGGAATATGAGTGCTCTAAAGTGGCTGGTTAAACGTTAGAATTATAATGGGAACTGGAAATGGAAAAGTCTGGAAATCTTCTAACTTTGGAGGTTGAGAGCTATTTTCTGTTTCTCCTGGCCGGTGTATAATGAGACACTATGGCTTCTCTCTGTTGCCATTCTTTTGCATAAATACATGCCAGAAATAGGAGCAGACAGCTGCAGAAAAATCCATCAAGGGCTATTAAACACAAAGATACCACCTTTGGCTCAAGTGGTCCCAGAATAGCAGATTGCTGGGAGCTGGGAGGCGGTCCAGGGGAATTGCACCGCGTGTCCATCCTGCACCGGCATCTCCGTATGACTGAGATCGTGTACCACACTGGCAACTTCTGCCCTTACCCAGTACGGCTTTTTGTATGCTCTGGTGTTAAATGAGCGCTTTGTAATAATGCATTCAGCAGGCACATTTTTAAACAGATGTTTTACAAAGATGCTTGCGTGAATGATTTGGACCAGTTAAAGTGGCTTTCAGAAAAAGGCACCTCCACATTCCGTGAAATCTACCCATTGCAAGAGCTTACAGGCTGCTGTCTCTGTGCCACACTAAACCCCCATCCAACACGGTTTATACAACAGGAGGCTGGATCCCACTGAAAAATACAGATCCTAAAATAATGTCTTTTAAAGTGCAAAGGTATTTGGATGCCAGGAAAAGAAAGCTCTTTCAGGTCAGCCTCTACTTACAAGTTACCCATCTGTTTTGCTGTGAGGATTCAGGGCTCTGTTCTCATCTCAAACCCCACACTTAACCAAGCGTTTAGCCAAGTCCCTGTAGTCTGTTCAGAAAAGAAAAGAAAAGAAAGCAGATCTAGCTTATTTAGACAACAGAACACTATTTTCTTTCCTTGCTCTTCCACATGTGAGAAAAAGCCTGAAAAGAATTTGGTCTCCAACCTGTGAGTGAAAAAAACTCCACCTTTGAGCAGAAGCCAACCTCAGAAAGTTTCATTTGATGCAACGATCTTTTCAGAAACTTTATCAGGAGGAAAAAGTGAAGAATTATAAAGAAGAATCATCTGAAACCTGAAATGTAACAGTGGGCCCCGACAGAAAAATGTGGCTTGTATATTTGCAGATGCACATACACACAGGTATGTAATAATGTGCCAAAGTTATTCAGAAAATAAAAAGATCAACACATGAAGATGAAAAGGACCTTTAGGATAAAGTAGTGGGGAAAAAAAAACAGAAATATTTATCAAGCCATCATCTAACCACCATTTTTTGAAACTTTCTTCATGGACCAGGTCAGGTCAGTGGTCCCAAAAGACAGAGTTTTGGGAAGTTCATAACCTGATGGGAGGCCTATTACTGTTAGGCACCCGAACCCTGTTGAGTTGAGGTTGGGTTTGGGACACTCAAGAGCCATAAGCTCTTATAATGTCCAACTGCAGGTGTCAGTGCCTAAAAAGCTCTGGTCATTTATTGTTCTTTTAGAAACGTGAGTGACCCTTTTGTCAAATTCAGCGACGTTTTCAAAGTTGAATAGAGTCAGAACAACAGACATTCGGAGTCCATAAAGCGGCTGCCATGTGGGAAAAGTTAAAAAAGAAATAGGCACACATATACGACAGCATGAGAAATGATGGCTTTGCTCGGCCTGGGCAGCACTTGTCCTCTCCTCGAAGGATTTTCAGCTTCCCCAGCAATCAATCCCAGCACTAAATTTGCCACGTCTTGTCTTTGTTAAAGAAAATCTACCAATAAATCCCCGTAAGAGTTTGCGTAACCCAGATCAGTCAGTTATTTCTCTCTCCCTCAGCATTCATGGCTTAACCAGCTGGCTCTCGCGCTGCCCGGGCACCGACCGTGTTAGGGACCGAGAGCCGATGGAGACAGCCTGCAAGTTGCATTCGTGTTGCATTTCTAGGAGGCAGACGCACTGCAAAAGCTCCCAGAATATACTTTTTGTGCAAGAACAAATAAGCAGAAAAGCCCCAAAGTAATTTGTTTTCTTTTATGCTAAACAGGAAGATGTATGGGAAGAGGAACACTGCTTATTAATCCCAACCAAACACTCAACTCCAGCTGAGCAAACTCTGCCATTTGGTGGACTGAATTTCTTAATCAGGAAAACATATGGGGAGGCAGTTTTCAGCAACTGAGACAGGAGCATTTGCAAATGCTTTCCAATTGGTGCAGACCAGAAAGACAGCACAGTTTGCATAAAAAAACAGGAAATCTTTTTTGCTTTTTCTGTTTTCCTTGCACGAGCAAATTAATGTTAAGGGAATTCAACAGCTTCCCTGTAGTGTCGTGAGAGCAGCAGAACTGGTAAAGATGGCTCAATTACAAAACTAAGAAAGTTGTATACAAGCCAAAAACCAAACGAAGCAAAACTAACCCATGCTTCTGTTCTGCTTATCCACCACCACCCCCCAGGAATGTATGTCAAGAAAACAGCTCAAAATCTGGAATCTATCACCAGGGAAAAGAGGCAGAAAACCACTCAAAGTAGCCTAATAACTGGCAAAAGCAAAGCTTTGAAAGGAAACCTGATGCATTGTGCCAGCAGGTTTATCCACCCAGTAGAATCTTTCCTCCCCAGTGAAGCAGAAGCAAATGTCCAAGCACAATGTCTGTGGCCACTGTGCTGGTGAAGACACAATCTCTCAGAAGACTTCAAAAACTAATATCTCTTGAATATTTCTCATCATGTATGCGACCAGCGCTAAGGCCATCAGCTCCTGCCTGTGATCAAAAAGGTTATGAGGGGACGGAGCTGATGCTATGGTGCTGCTGTGTTTTGCTAGAACAATTCCTCTGTGCTCTGTGGAGCTTAAAACACATCGCAAGTGCCCCAGAACTTAAAGCCAGAGAAACGGGTAAACCCTGTAGGTCAATAAATATAGGCAGAAACAATCTCCCTCAGTTAGGTAGCAAAGGACAATCAACATAGTCCTGTAGTACATTAGACTGGTTGAGTATATTTAAATATATGACATTGCTGGGATTTAAAGTGGGCAGAGGGTGAGAAATGAACTCTGAAATTTCAGCGTGATCTGGTCAACAGCTTTTTTTTTTTGTTGTCACCTACCAATATTCAGCATTTCACCAAATTTTCAAATAAAAAGAAAATCATGTGCAAAGCCCTGATTAAAAGAGAAGAGGCACAGGTGGAAGGCTGCTTGTAAAGATATATGGAAGCTGAGGGTTAGCACCACTAGAGTTTTCTGGAATGAAGGGACATGTGTCATTAGTCTATTCCCAACCAGCAAACCCTGGGGATGAATCTGAGTCACTAACAGGAATATGTCCTTGACCAGGCACTGGTAGCAGCTAGTTACCTAGAATCTGCAGAGGGGCCCTGACTCTTGAATTATATATATTAAAACTCTATATGCAGCATTAATTACAATCCAAAGTATGGATTGTAATTAATTCATAAGCTGCTCTGTAAAAGCAGCTGAATTTTTCTTTTTTTCACCCCATCAAGGGAAGTTGTGTGATCCGACCTTCCCACAATGATCTCATTCTCCTCAGATGCTTGCTTACCGGTAGAAAAACATATTATGCTGTAAGCAAGCCCCATCCTGCCTTCCTTTCACAACAGTGTAGGATCAAGAGTAACCCCCTGCCGAGAAGAAATGGCCTGACCCCACTGTGAAAGAGGGATGAGCGAGGCCAGATGGATACCCAACACCACAGTGAGCACCAAGGGCCGGAGGGAGCAGGACACCAGAGAAAAGAGGGCTTTGCTGATCTCACCATGAAGTAACTGCAGGGAATTTTTTACCTTCTTGAGGCACTGCACCAACATCTGTTTGTCACTGATATTAACACAGTAGCTTCGCAGTCATGACTGAATTAGATGGCCCTGTGAGGAGTCAGTGTGAAAGCAGCCAGAAGCAGTACCTGGCACTGCAAGGTGAGGAGGAGGGGGACAGGGAGGGTTGGAAATGTCCCTAACCATTGACAAGATCAATGATCTTGAACAAAGTGCGAGCTGTCTTCAGACAAGGGTCACCAAAACGGGACCACAGGTCCTGAGAAGATCCCTCCTGGTGAGTTCAGAAGTTGGGGGGAAAAAAAGCACAGTGACAAATTTGCTACCTGCCAACATGTCACTCCAGCTTGTAAAATCACAGCCCAGGTGAGTGTCATCCAGCAGCGAACCTCTGTTTTGCTTTCATTTGCTACAGGAACTCACATCACCCTCCTTCGAGGGGGTTTCTGACCATTTTAAAGCATAGGTTTTAAAGGACATTATTCATCACGATTTAGCCTTAATGCTCAGAAGACTACAAGTTTTGTGGGTTTGTACAAGATTCATCTCTCCTATCTTTAAACATCTACAAAGTACATCTCCATGTCTGAGCTGGTCCTTTGATGTTCACTTTAGAGCAAAGGAAGGTGCTTCTGGGGCACGATTCATCCCATCCCAAGGTAGACATCTAAAACAGGTCAGAGAAATCACACCTGAAAAGTGTCTATTTTGCCCCTCCATTGACTGCAGGAGTTTAGTTGAGGAGCTGACATGCAGAAAACTACTCTGAAACATCTGAAGCTGGAGGAGGCAAATCCCACCGTAGAATTAATCTCTCCCAAGAGCTGCCAAAGCTCTTCACTGAAACTCTTTGAGGCTGGGAATTATTTAGACTGCAAAGCTTTAGGGGGTCTCTTACTGCGGGCTGGAAAAGTTATTGACATATTGGAAACTCAGTTTCAATGAAAACCTTTGCACACTGTAGTGATACTACCTGGTGGGAGTTTCACATGATTCCTGTTTAAAGGAAAAAGGAACACGATCTGTTGCTTGCCGCTAAACATGGTCCCGCTCTCCAATAGGCAAAAATCCACAGCTAATGAGTCTGATTCTCACCTAAATTACCCTAATGCAATGAGAAGTGGTACCACCAAAATCTATACAACTATATTGCTCTAAACCTGAGAGAAAGTAAACCCCGAATCATTCCATTCCACATTGATTTTTAAGTTTTCCCTGTGTTCAGCTCTCAAAATGGTTCAAATATTGATGGCATGCAGGCGCGAAGTCCTATAAAATGTCATCTTTGATGTTCTTTTAATTCTACTAATTGTGACTTGGTACCCTCTGCCTCTCATTTGTACGTATTCAGTTCCCCTCTAGTGATTCATTTGAAAGATTCAGTCGTTGTTATCTTGGGCTCACAACCTTATCTCAGGAAAAGATAAATAAAATTGTTTAGGTAATGCAGAAAAAACAATTTAGTAAAACCTATAGTGAATGCAAATGTTTAAAAAATCAAAATACTTTTAATAAAAATCCTTTGTCTTTCTTGTTTGAAGAATTTTGTCCTTTTAGTGGGGCTGAAATTTTTGGCCTAAGAACATAGGTCTATTAAGCATTTCAAAAGGTAAAAAATCTAAACCTGTTCATAATAATTCTTAAAAGTAATTTCTCAGACTAATATTACTATTTTTTTTTACAGCTAACAGCTGCATTGCCTGCAGTTTGTAAACCTCAAGAGTGTCATCACCATTTCCTTGGTCTTCCACGATGCAAGTCAGTAAGAGCATGTCCAAACTCTCTGGTTCTGCATTTCAGTCCTTACATCAGGGTTTCTTTGTCTACAATGGGCAATCAGAAGGGCAACCCCGAGTACGGCCTGTTTCTCAGCCCACTCACCTTCCCGATGTGTGGCTGCATCATGACAGTGAGTGGACTTCTTGTGGGAAACGCAAAGAATCATAGAATCACAGAACTGTTTTGATTGGAAGAGACCTTTAAGATCATCTAGTCCAACCGTTAACCTAACACTGCCCAAACCACCACTAAACCATGTACCTCAGCACCGCATCTACCCGTCTTTTAAATACCTCCAGGGATGGGGACTCCACCACTTCCCTAGGCAGCCTGTTCTATAGGCTTCCAACCCTTTTGGTGAAGAAATTTTTCTTAACATCCAATCTAAGCCTTCCCTGGGACAACTTGAGGCCATTTGCTCTTGTCCTATTGCCTGTTACTTGGGAGAAGAGATGGACCACCCCCTCGCTACAACCTCTTTTCAGGTAGTTGTAGAGAGCGAGAAGGTCTCCCCTCAGCCTCCTTTTCTCCAGGCTGAACAACCCCAGTTCCCTCAGCCACTCCTCATAAAACTTGTGCTTTAGACCTCTCACCAGCTTTGTTGCCCTCCTCTGGACATGCTTACATGTGCCCTCACATGTTGGGTGGTATGTGGGGACATGGCATCTCCACTGCTTTGGTGGAAACCCAAGGGCAGGCCTGTGGTGCTTCATCTCCTACAGGCAGAGAACCTGATCTCTTGATGGCTTCAGAGCAGTCCTTAAAGAACAGGGACCTTTTGGGGAGAGACTGTGGTGATGCAGCACCTCTCCGTGGTGGTCAAACACAGGAGCTGGCTTACCTGCTGTTTGTGAGATGATAAGTCTTCCACACATCCCTGAAGAATAAAACCAGGTGTGATAGCAGCTTCACGACAGCTGTCATGGCAAGGTAGAAACTGGAGCTCTGCTGTGCCCTAATATTATTATATGATGCTTTCCATCCAGATGGCACACTACCACAGTCTTACAAAAGGGGGGATGTTCACATGCCCTGAGGATGTCAGAGGAACAAGAATCTAAGGTAGAAAAGGAAGCAAACTTCCACACCTCAGAGTCCCAAGCTCAGCAAAGCGTGCCTGTTCATGTGTGTGCAAGTACATACAGAAAAGTACCCAAAGAGGGTGGATGGGGGAAATGATATTTTCAAGAATATTAAAAATTACCTGCTTCTAACCCTCCAAAGCACTAAACATTGTACAGAGAAGCCACATATTTAACAACACTGACTCAAAAATGACTGAGGTCTAGGAAAGACACCTGTTGATTTCACACTGGTTATAGATCAAGCTCTCCATACAAGAATGCAGTTTCTCTCATTAGAGGATGTTTACATTTAATTAAGTGACTGTATTTTTTATTGTGTGTTAATTCTCCCTATTCTTGTCATTATTTTTGTTTACAATAGCAGTGAACACTTCAATAACAAAAAAATGTTGAACACAAGTTTAATAGAATTTCCTTCCTTAAGCAAAACAAAACCAAAACCAACAAAGTAATTCCAAAGTCATTAATTACTCATGCTGTTCTTCGTGAGAGGCATTTCCCAATGCAATGTCTCTAACAAATTTGTTCTACTGTTGTGACTTACGTTCACAGATTCTGTGGGGTCTAAATGAAGCAGAAGGATTAATTGCATACAGATGCTTTCCTATTTTTGCTTGCCACCAGTTTTTATTATTCTTTTGTGGTTTTTTAAAACAACAAAGCCAATAAAAGGAATTTACATTATACTAAGAAAGTTAAACGCAACCTGTAAGAAGTAATTACAGGCACAAAACATATGGAAATGCCATCTCTTGTTTTGGTTATATTTGCACATAATGTATGCAGAGCAAGTCATGATTAGCAGACAGGAAGCACACTCTGTGATTATGCAGGATTTGGTAATTGAATCCACCAAGGATAATGATGCTGACCTTCCTATTTGAAAATAAACTAAGCATTCAAGTTTTAAGTGGTTTGCGTTAATTCAAATTGTATAGACATGTCTACCCAGAGCTGCTGCTGGGAGGGCACGGGACAGGTAAATAATGATTACATTAGTTAGTTTTATTAACAACAACTAAAGTAATACTGTTTACAGCAATGGTGTTTGGACCATATAAAACTGAAATCTGGATATCTAGGAGCCATTATTTTCACTGAGGTACACACGTTCAGGCAGTACCAACCACAGTGAGGAGTTACCCAACAGAGCCTATGATTACAGAATCTACCACTTACAAACCCACAGGGATGAAACTGGTAGCTAGTTAATTGATGAGAGACCCAGTTTCTTTCTTCATCTATTACCCTTCCATCTTTCAAGGAAGAAAGGGTTCCAAAAGATTGGAAGTGCAATGGAATTTGGATAAATAAATGCAATATTTATCCTGGAGTCATGGCATACTTTGAACTATCTACCAAACCACAGGTTGTTGAGGATATTTGTATTTTCTTTTGAGGGAGTTCTCTTTCGCAGAGGTATTAACTTGGTTCTACTACTGTGGTTCAAGAACAGAGGCTATTTGTCATGCAGAAACAGACCACTGGTGTGTTAAATCTGATATCTTGCCTCCACTGCAAGGTGACCCAGTTCTCAGTTAGTCTGGTGAACCCACCCCTGAGTCCATCTGTGATGCTCTTTCCTAAACCTTGGAGGCAAAATTGCCTCAATCCAAAGCCTGCAGCCTAATTTTACTTACTGTATCACGAAGTCTATGTTTCTTGGTCTGCAATGTGGCAATTTTGTCAGGGAACAGAGGAGAAAAGCAAGGACCAGTGGCTTAGAGAAAGCCATATGGCCCCCTATTCCCAGGGTCACAGCAAAAATGTGCTGCTGATTGGGAGCAAAGTAATGGCTGGAGCCTCTTAGGTCTTGTCTCTGCTAGCGCTACAGTCCATCTGGAGTAATTTAGGTTTTCTTCTGGGGCAAAAAAAAAGGTTAAGGATTTTTACATTTCTTCTAGATTCTGGATGTGTGTCAGCCCCAGTCAGATGTGGGATCCAGTCACCTGCGTCACGCCTGGAAATTACAGGCGTTCCCATGTTGCTTGAACAGATCAGCTCTGTGGCACAGGCATGGAAAGGAAACATTTCCCCCTGGAAACGCCAGACTTACACACATGCTCCATAGTCTCAGGCTGCAAAAGCAGTACACCCAATTCTTGCAGCAAAGACCAGGCACACACAGGACTCACCTGGGAAGGTGTCCAGCTTGTACATTGCAAGTCCAATGTGTTCGGTAAGCATTAGCCTTATTGCATGTGTGCTTTACAGCTATGCACAGACATTTATGCCTGGACAATGTCAGGAAGAAATACTGCAGCTTAATTTCCTTTAGCCTTGATCCAAATAAAACTAAGCCATTGACTGATTTCCACCTGGCCCTTAAAGCTGATGACTGATGTCTGCAGGAATAGCTCAGGGACTCAAGCGCTGCAAACTCTTTGGCCTCAGCCAGGGTACGTGTGATCCAGATCTGCAGAAACATCTCTGGAGTGTCCAAACACCAGGGTAGACTGACTCCACCATCTCTGCTAGGACACACAGGTGGAAATGGCCATTCATTGGTGATTATAGAGCAAAAAGCTCCCCACAGTAGTAAGAAACATGGATGGCTGTTCTATGGCAGAACCCTGAGCTGAAAGGGGAATGCTTAGAATCTAAATTACTGAAAAACGGGTTAGAGGAATCGCACTGAAGCTCTATAACTGCACTGGAATTAAGTTATATACTTAAATTTTGCATGTGTAATAAATTGGCAATATGGAATGCACAGGCTTTCACCTCTGGGTCACTGGCTTACTGCTCCATTATTTTTTATGCACAAACAGGAAAACATTATGTAGTCCTCACTTAGAGTGTATTTATGTCTCAACAAGACTCTGAAAGTATGTCCAAAACAATTTTTTCAGCTCATTAGTATAACTGCAGGAGGGAACCATGATAGTCTGGGGTTTGTAAGGTGATGCAGAGGTCAAATCCATCCCAGGATCACCGTAACCAGAAGTTTTTATAGTTACTTCCCACTCTCTGCTGTCTACAATATGGATTGATGATCTCAGCAAGTCCAAGTGGTTAGATACATCTATCATACGTCCCTCACATGGGAAGTAGGTAAAGAAAGCATAAAGATCACTTGCTTGTCCAGAAAAAATAACATCCTGTATCTTTGAGCACTGAAGTCAAGCTTTCAGTCCAGATAATGGCCTTTTGGCCTCCCAGACAATGGAAGAGACCTTTATCGACTGCTTCTTTCACTCTTACCCCAGCTCCAAACTCCTGGATACAACCGCATTTAAGAATAACAACTCAACTCAAAGGCCAAGAAGAGCTTGTGAAAGTGTATGGACACACAATGAGCTTTTCACGGGCTGTGTAAAGTTGCCTTTTCTCCCACTGCCCCTCCACACCAGGCTCTGCTTCCATGGAAGTTTAACAGCAACATGGGAGGGACATGAACCCTGGGGATAAAAGCAGTGATGACAGCAGCGAGAGCTCAGCGCTAAGGTATTGAACCGCCTTGTTTTGTGCAGTGTTGGTAAAGAGATGTGGCAGAGACAGTGGGACAGCTCTTCTCATCCACCGTTGCAGGAAACAAGCAACCAGGCTCCATCAGCCCACACCACCTGCTGTCAGCCTCAGCTTCTCTTTCATGAAAAAGGTCATTGAATCTGCTGTATCATGTCTAGCAACAGGAAAGAAACACAAGGACCAGAATTAGAAATGTTCCTCTCCCTTTCCCAGACTTCCCCGTCTACAGAAAGATAGGCTAAAAGGAAATTTGAGTCATGACCTTCTTGCTTAGTGAAAGACCCCTGGGATCAGCTGATGGAGGCAGCTTTGCTCTCTTCAAGGGTGACTGGCACCCAAAATGAATACTTGTGATAGTCAAACCAGAAATGAAGAGCAATATGCACATGGAATCCCCTCCTGCCGCAGATGGGCAGTACGGCGCGCACAGATAGCCCTGGATCAAGCTGATAATAGCCTGCTCCTGTTCACAGACGAAGCAAAATGAGTCTTAAATTACCAGACCTGTCCCTGGGTTTTGATGCTATCATGCACACTGTAGCTATCCAGCCTCAAAGTCATAACAGGGGCAAGCAGTGTGGCACCAAGAAGGGACAACGCGGTTTGTAAGAGTACACGCAGACAAAAAAAAAAAGAAAGAAAAGCGCATCCTTTCTTATATCCACCATCCAGCTTATTTAGTATCATGATCCTTATTTTCTTACAGTATCAAATCACATGGGGCCCAAAATATGCCTCAAGTTAATAAATGGTGAAGTCAGACACAAAAGCTACAACTATTCCACTAAATTGAACAGGGACGGGGTTTGGGCTTGAGAACTCAAGCATGACTGCCCACATTGTTTAATTTCAGCACCCTTTCTGGTTTGGGTTTGGTCCATAATAACAAGCAATCTCCTAGACAAAGCCCAGACATATTTGGGGGGATATATGAACCAGGCAAATAAAGGCAGTAATAATGTGAGGAGATGACAAAATGCATAGCAGACCTACGGTGAGCTAGACTTGACTTTCTCATCATCAGCTAACTACCTTGATACTTGTTCCTTCCAAACCTCTTTTTCTAAATGACACTATGAGACATTAAAGGTTCGGTGTAAAGGACAGTGAACTGGAACCCACAATATTAATTATGGCTCTGACACAGGTTACTGAGGAGACCCTTGGCAAATCACAATCTTTCTATGTCTGCTAAGTGAGAAGACGACTATCGCAAATCCTTACCACATGTCAGGAAGGAGATACTTAATTAATTAATGCTCGGAAAATGCTTTGGAGATTAAGTGCGCAACTCTTGATGTCATGAAAGCTAAATATTATTACTGAACTCAGACTCATACATAAGGGCAGAGGTTCCCAGAATGAGAAGCATCAAGGGTGGGAAGCAAAGAGTGCTCTTACAGAAAAATACTCAATGTAACTCATTCTGAAGCTCATTCTCAACAGCCACATGATTGTTTTCCTCCGGGTAGAAGGTTAAAAGCCTTTCTGCTAAAGCCCAGGACCGTATCAGGGTTTAGGGATATGATATGAGCCACAATCTTCTCCAAAACATCTCTCATTATTAGTAGGAGAATACGTGTGATTAATGGATTCATTAGGTGTAGGCATCAATAAGCGAAGTTATGGTCTTTGCTCTCTGTACTCTCTGAAAAGCAGTCTTTGGCAGACAGCTAAAGAAACACTGTTAAATATGGGCAATAGACACCAGTGCTGATCACTTCTTATTCTCTTGCTTTTCTGTATGGAACAGAAGACTGGGAGTTCAGCTCAAACGCGATGGAAGTTGGGCCATAAAGGAAGGAACAAGAGAGGGTCCAAAGGGAGATTCTGGCTTTACCAGAGGCTAAAATGAAGGTCCAGCAGTCAAAGGCAAGGCTTTTGCCCAGAGCAAAAAGCATCCAGCAGTGCTATTATTTAGTTCTTTTTATTTCCCAGTCTTTCTGGAAAATGAGCTATTTCAAAGGTCTACCTTCTTCTACAGGTCAGTCTTTCCCCCAGTAGAAAAGGAGGCAGTGATGTGTTACTGCATAGGTGGCCACAGAAGATATCTCCATGTGAGGAGTGGGATGAGCTAACATAATGACATTTATAGGATGACATGGATCTTTCATCAGTGAAGCTAATCTGAATTTTGCCATAGACTGACAAGAGTACACAGAATTGCTATACGCTGATACGCAGAGATTCATGGATTTTAAAGGACCTTCACAATCACCATTCCTGCATAACTGCTTTGAACTAGATCTTATATTTCAAGAAGATATCCTATCTTGATTTTAAAATCCCCAGTTATTTGCAGGATTAAATACAACCCTTGAAAAATTGGTACCTAATTTCAAGGATGAGGTTGTCTAGGTTCAGGCTGCATCAAGATCTTCTCAGCTCTTTTCAACAGATTGAAGAGCCATTCACAATGTTTATTTTCTGCAAAAGTATGTGTAAGGACCTAATCAAGTCTCTTTCTACTTCTTTAACTCAAACCATATTTATGGTATTCTGAAATCTTCCATTATGTGCATGTTTCTTAATTGCTTAATTGTTCTTGGGAATTTTGCCTGAACCATCCCGAGTTTTTTGACATCTCTGTCAATACCACATGAAATATTCTGGTGGCAGTCTCATCAGCGCAAAACATAAAGGTGATACAGCCAATTTTACTCAAGATCCCCCAAAAGCTACATTACTTATTTTTGGCACTAATATTCAGTGACTGATAAACCAGGACCCCTCAAATATGGCTCTGAATCACTGCCTCTGAAAATAGAATCAATCTGTGGCCTTTGTTCCTACACATTTGACTTCTGTCTCATACCCTGCTATCAAGCAGTCCAGATTGTTCTGTATCAGTGATCAGTCCTATTCATGATTTATCACTCTCTCAGACTGTGAAATCTGAAAACTTTATTAGTAATGAGTACATCTTCTTCCGTGTTGTTCCTAGAAATATCCAACAGCTGAAGCTCAGCAAATTTTATGTGCTTGGCCCACTAGAAACAGCCCTGCTTGATGCTCCCATTCACAAACGCATTTTAAGACCTACTATTCAGCCAGGTTTTATCCTTTTAATAAGTTCTGGTTTGCGCTTGTATCATTCTGGTTTCTTAATCAACATGTCATGCAGCACAAAGTCAAGCCTTACAAAAGTCTAAGTCTATTACATCAGAACTATTACCTTTCTCTACCAAACTTGTAATCTCATAAAATAGACATCAGGATGATTTGACAAGATATATAGTTTTTTCAGAAAACTACATTGATTGGCATTAATTACATTACCCTCCTGTATGTCTTTACTATTTGAGCCCAGCATCAGCCATTCCATTATTTTGCCTGGGATCAATGTCAATCTGACAAGACTATAATTACTTGGGTTGTTCCATTTACCCTTTTAAAACATTGGTACAATGTTAGGTTTCTTTAAGTTTTCTTAAGGACGGAGGGCTTCAGGGGGGGGTTCACATCATCCCTGCCCATTTTGACACCTTGAAGACATGACAGAGACTAATATGGGTGAAGTTCCCATTACAATAATTAGTACTTCAGATCTTCCTTGCTTACAAAGACTAAAAGGTTAGCACTACTCTCCAGAACTCCAGCCTAAGAAAGTCTGTGCACGGAGAAACGCTGGAGCATATGAAATTTCATGGACTGAGAATGATGTTGATCTGATACCACCTCACATGTTCCCATCACTGTGTGTCTCTGCAGGCATCCATGGCTCACTGTGTGGTCCTCTTCCCCACTCCTTGGCCCCACGCATTCCTGGCTGGGCCACGAGCCACGAGATAGTGGTGTGTGAAGTCACCAGTGAAGAGAGACCTCCAGCCCTGCACTGTTTTGAGTGTCTTGCCTCTGAAGAAGGCCAGTCAAACCATAACTTGTCAAGCCAAACTCCAGCACGGGAGAGGTTAGCTGGAGAAACGCCAGGCCTGAGATAGCACAGAGAAGGGCCAATTCATCATATTTCCCAGACGACTCTGCTGGAAGAGCTTCTAAGAAGCCCTCTGAGCAGCATTCAAAGTTGCATTTGCATTTGAGTTCTTTTGTTTATCTTTTCTCTCTCTAAAAAGGGACTAAGATGCTGCTACAAACACAAGGCTGAGGTGCAGAGTACTATGTCCCCGTGGGGAGGAACCAGCCTTGGCAGCAAAGGACAGGTTTCCCTGAAGCACTGTTATGAAATCCAGCTGTATCAGGCTCAGTTTTAAGACTGTGGCCAAGTTCAAGCTTGACGGAAGCAGGCAGTACTGCAACACCTCAGTTTACCCAGTGCTCACATCAGAATTTCTCCCGTTCAATGCACTGACCTGAAGGAGGGCGGCTGCGCGGCGTCTCTCTGGCACACAGCAGCACCCTCAGAGTGACTCACAGTCACATAAAGCTGTGTTCCCAAGACACAAAGGTCAAGATGCTTCCTTGAAACCTGCAGAAACAGGTCTTTTTTCACAGCTCTTGTAGCTGGAGGTTTTGAAGCACATCAGCTGTGCTGCCTTGGAGAGCAGAGATTATGTTTGGCCATGACATCTGCTCTGGGCTGTAACCAAGGTCTCAGCCTTCCACATCAGTTTTTTTTTGTTCTCCTCTATTATTAGGGTAAACTTCAAAATATCTTCTATATTAATATCTGTTTTATTCACAGTGTTTATTTCAGTGGTTGATTCCAGCACTACTTATTTAAAAAAATAATTGATTAAACAAGTAAAAACCTATCAGACTGTATAAGGCCTCAAAAGAACTGGTCATCAGCCACAAATTCATAGGCATTACATACATCCACGTATAAAATTATTTCCTAGACTAAGAGGACAATGCAGAGAGCTATATTTGGTGCATGATATGCAGTTTAAATTTCAAGAGAGTACGGTCTGAAATGAGGATTCATTCATGCTACTCACTGTGATGCTCCCTATATCTGTGTGCTCATCCTGCAGCATGCTTAGAGAAACAAAGCACCATGATAAATTTTATCTGACCCACCAAAATGGGGGAAAAAGCTGTATTTTCTTGCGAATAAAGTGTACCCTAAAAGTACTCCATCTATCTGATGATGTAGAAAACAAAGACAAATAGGAATAAAAACAAGGAGAAAGCATGTCCTGTGTACAATTAAATATGGCCATACTGCATATAATTTAATTAAGACACTTTAATGTGCTCCCGTGTTCTTGTTGCCTAGTACCTGCACTCAGGCAGTGGTTAATTAAACATGCAGCTTAGCAATGGTGACCGCATCACACATTTCACAATGCCTTGTATTAAAATTTTATTTGTGACTCAAACAAAAAAAAATTATTTGTTCAGTTTTCTCATCTCATGTAAGTGTGAAGAACTATAATCAATCCAAGAAGGTGGAATGTTTATGATTTTTAATACTGGGTAAGACCAAGAAGAAATAAGCATATGCAGAAAATACAGGATAGCTCTTTGGGGATCGACCATGTAGGGAGAGAATAGACTCCGGTGCTCTATCTTATTTTTGTATTTAATGTAAAATAAGAAACAAAAAAAAACACAAATAAATGTTGAAATATGCCTAGGTTAGAAATGAAACACCCCCTTCATAATTCATAAGTGATGAACAAAATACATCTTTTCTTTGTCTGCTGAGGATATTTTAAATACTGCTTGGATTATCTGCTGTGTTTGGTGGTTTTTTTTATTGCACGGGGATGGCACGTGCCACCTGGAATAACGGAATACACATAGCTGAGTTCAGAATGTAAATAAGACCCATCACTTCTGACAGATCCAGAAGCTCCTAATTTTCCTCTTTGCTTCTGCTCCATGAACAAAGACAGGTTCAGGCCTGGTATGCGCGAATAAGTGGACTTTAATACTCTACAGCTAGCTTACCCCAGCACTGAGCTTGTCATCACATCCTGCACACCTATACCTAGCAGCACCGTCGCAAGCTTCTTATAAAGCCCTCTAGGACATGTATTGACACAATATCATCAAGAACACTCTTTGAAACACATCTCATTATAATGTATAGAAAGATTATTGTGAAATTATTCACTTTGTCAGTACATTAAGTGGCCACATATTCAATCCCAGGCAATTAACTGCCCATACAGTCAATTATCTAATAATAAAACTGGACCCTTCAAGTCTTCCAACTAAATTAAAGGGTCTCCTGCAGAAGAAACGGAGTGGCCATAAAACTCTCTATGACTTAACACTGTTAGAGGAGTCTAAACATTTCCTGAGTCCATTTGGAATATAGATTTTTTATTTTCTTCCCAAATGACCACAGGAAACAGGTTATATCATTTTAATTATTGCTGATGCTGCTCAGAGGTTCTGAGGGCAAGCCAATAATTCCGAAAACAGGTCTCTTCTAATATGCAGTTCCTCTTCAGCAGACCTTCTACTCCCACACTTAAACTCTCCATCCACCTTATATGCTGCCTTTTTTAAGGAAGCCTCAAATATTGTGCCTAAAACACTTCAATTCTCTCCCTTCTCCCCTCTCTGTTAGTCCTCCCCCCATTGTTAACTACAAAGTCCAGATTGTGAGACTCACAGGCTAATGGAATGTCTAATGCAGAGCAGCTGTACATTTTTAATGCAAAAGGGGAAAAATAAAGGCAGCATATGGTTTTATGTAATCTTCCTATGAATTTTTAACTGAGCGTCCTAATTCATGTCGGACAGAAAGAGCTTTTTTACTGGTCCTTTGTGGTTAGAGCCTGCTAGCATGAAGCATGCGGTACTTTAAAGCCACAGTGAGTGCAGGTGAGATTGCTCTGCAGTAGACGCTGGTATGGATGACACTTGGTTTGTATTGATGACGTTAAACATCACAGTTCAGTGGCTGGAAAAACAAAGGGATGCATGAGCAGGGTGGGTGAGTCGGTCTCCTCTGGACATGCCTGTTATTGAGAATTCTGGGCAGTCCTGCATAAGCATCATAAAAAGAACAACAGCTTCCTGCACTTCTTTTCTTGTAAAGTGCTCCCAAACACAAGGAAGGAAGGAAGGAAGGAAGGAAGGAAGGAAGGAAGGAAGGAAGAAAACAACATACCACTTTTTTTTCCAAAGGTCCATCTTTAAGGATGATATATGTTGACTCTGCTCCCTGACCTATCATGTTAATATGCAGTGCACCAGGAGCTTTACATTCCTTCAGTCCTAAGTGACATTCATTTTCTGCCTACATGGCTAGTTCCAGTAGCCTAGGCATACATTATACATTACTTTGTGAGTAACCAATGCTTGCGTAGGAGATCATCCTGGGACCCTGCTGGCGGATCGAGCTCTGAGGTTCCTGTCTCTAACCAAACAGCAGGAAGTATGACAACCTGGGCCCAGCTAAGGAAGATGTTGATAAATTCCGGATGTCCTCCTAAAGAGCTGACTGCAAAATACCATCTGAACATCTTCTGGTATATACGTAAGCTGGATGGTAGACAAAGCTCAACAGGGGAACAGGTTTGAAAAACGTCCTGCTCAGTTTTGAGCCCTCTACTTCAGAGGTGTGGATCACCTGGAAAGATTCCAGAAGGTCGCATTTTGAGGAAAGACTCAGAAAACTGCCAGAGTAAGTGAAGGTATTGTAAATGCGGTGAAATGCATACAAGGCTGCCACGAAGAGGAAAAGAATAATTTCTCCTTCACATCTACTGAGGCTGGGAGAATAAGTAACTAGTTTCAAATAAAGCAAGGAAGATTCATATGTGACATTAAGAGGAACTTTCTACGGCTAAGGAAAACACTGAGATAGACGGTCTAGGGAGGCTGTGAAGTCTCCATCAAAGGAAGTCTTCAAAACAAATTATGGAAACATGCGCCAGAAATGACAGAGATACAGCTGATCCTGCCCTGGGGTTTTTGAGTCCCTTCTAGACTTATGATCCTACGATTCCTTTATTATTAACTGCCAGTGTGGATGTGCCCTCTGTAGCCTCAGAGCTGATCAATACAGATTCCTCTGTTACTTAGCTACCACCCTCTAAATGTCCCCACATTAAACTGATCTCTCACATTCATCCTTTTTTTTTGCTTTCAGCTTCCTTCCTTCCCAAGCTTGTTGCTCACTCAATTTTTCTAATGCTACATTTAAGAACTCCCAGCTTCCCCTTTTATTCTCACCAAAGTGGCTGCCCTTTCTCTAACATATCAGCTCCACTCTTCATGTTCAGCTTTTTCAGCAATCAGTGGAACTCAAAACTGTTTTAGGAAGGAGGCCATTTTATAGATGAAGAAACTGAATCAAAGAGAGGGAAGTAACTTGCTAAACAGCCAGCAAAGAAGCCAGGCTGCCATGCCAGTTTGAGATACAGCAGGAATTATTTCTTTGTTGTCATCCATTAAGGATGACCTGCTGTAATTTTTTTTGCAGACAAACAGACAGGAGAGCTGAGAAGACAGGGTGAGAAAACCTAAGGAGGAGATGAAGACACCATTTGTGGTGGTGTTGCCATCCAACAGGGTTGACACATTCTGTAATTGCAATTATGGGCTGAACAAATGCCATCTTTTCTTAGAGAACACAGTCTTCCTAAGTCCATACATTTTCATGTGTCATTATCAGTTTCATTAAAAAGGGAAAAAGTTTTCCCCCGGAAAACTTTTCAAGCTCGTTTTTGGTGATTAGAAAATCTGAGAACTTTTTCCTTTTTAAACGAAGGGTGAGATCTTTGTCTAATTATCTGGCTCCAAGACTTGTAGAATCCCAAATATGGTTGGACTTGCAATAAGCTTGCTATTCAACACAGAAACCATTCATCTGAAAAGAGCATGGCATCCCATTTCCACCCTCCAATGCTCATACTTCATAATTAGCCTTTGTCTTGTATCACAATGACTATGTAAATGCCTATGGAAAAAACAGTAACATTAGAGAGATTTGGTCCTAATTTTCATCCAAAGATGGGTTATCTGGAGCTCTGTTTTCTAGTGCTACCTGCAGATCCCTGAATGGCATATGGGGAGGCCTCCTGCAAGATCTCCAGCACTGTGCTACGCACCCCAGGACCTTGAGTTTCTACCTCATGGGGCTTTATTTGCTTTTACCATTAGAATGGATCATCATCAAATATCAAGGTCTACACATGGATGCATAAATTATATACACATATGAGGATGCAGCCCCATGCAATTGTGCCTGAAGATAAAGACAACTCTTACTGACTTAGACCTAAGAGTTGGATTGCATTGCAAAGACATTACCAACATCTTGTCATGGGACCTACTATGGACTCAGTTCCTCTTTGGTACAGTGGTTTAAGTCTGGCAGTAATGTGGTAAAGCCAAATAATCGTGAAGTTATTCTGCACTTACAGGAGAATGACATCTGTCGTATAGCCATGGGCCTCATTCAACCAGGGGGTGTCAAGAATTTACAGAGACAAGAAGCAAAAGGAACCAATTAACAGGCAGGCTGCAGTGCTTGGAAGCAATCAGCATGGTTGTTCAGAGAAAGAAATGTATAACAAACCACTATGACTGATCCAAAGAATGAGTCCAAAGACTTACGCAAAGGCAGATAAAAACAACCAGAACACATCCTTTCTTGCCTTACACATTTAGCAATACTTTCTTTATCTCTGACTACAAGGTCCTACGGACAAGCCATAATGAAACTCATATGTTTAGGGCCTTTATTTTAAAGAGAGTAAAGATTCTGTCCTCCATTTATGAGGAAAATAAAGACTTCTCTTTCCTGGCCAATGTAGCCACTAAGAGAAAAGTATTCAATCTCAAATATTATGCAAACTCATGAGAGTATTCACTATTACAAAGTCAACCTTTTGCCAGCCATAAATGCAGTGATAACAAAAGAAAACCCACTCAGATTTTCTACGAAAATGGACAGAGCTTTATTCCTCCTCCCAAACCATCTTTACATTGTCCACAAATATATTTCAAGTATTGGTGAACAAGGTTGTATGCTGAGTTCAGCTGTGCATTCTCTGCCTCTCACTTTTCTAGTTATTTTACGTTACCATCACCTCCTCCCCTCATATGAAATGGACTACTATTCCTTAGATATGTATAAAGCACTTTGAGACCTCTTATGGTCTGAGTGTAAGAGATGTATGTAGCAGCATTGAGTCACAGCAGTGGGTAAATAAAGCTCTTTATATAATTTTTCAGTTTGGTGTAATATTATTCCTTGTGAAATGTGTTTTCATTGCACACCTCTCCTCCCCTTTGCTGCAGCATGCCTTTCTGTGGCAAATACTCTGTTTCACTCACAGCTTTCCTGGTGCTGGCTGCGCAAGCAGACGACTGTGTGCCACAGAGATCTGAGAACTGCAGGATGCAGGGCAGAACACAGTGGAAAACTTTGCCTATTAGACACTAACAAGAAGACTTTAGAAATAATAACAATAATAAAAAAGGATTACTTGGAAAACCCTAGTCACTATGAAAGCTGCCATTATTTTTTTAATTGGAATGATAAACATGTTGGGATTACCCTGAAAATGCTCCTTATCTAAGATTAAAGTGCAATCATTTTACATACTGAGTATGATAGTTTACTGGTTGTGCATCTTTATCTTCTGGATCAGTGAATAATTGGTTCAAGCTACGGCAGGAATTCATTCATCCTTGACATCTGAATGAGTAAGAGATGAAAAACTCCAAAGATTTCCTGCAAGAAGGGAGTCTCTTCTCCCAAGACTACATTAGTCAAAGTTTCATTGTCCGTTTTCAACCCTGCTCTGATGATCCACAGAAGATCGTGAGGAACACAGCTTTCTGGGACTATTGCTGCATTCATAACCACAAGTCTCATGAAGCCTAAGATATGTCAGAACAGCAGGGGTTCATTAAATGTGGTCACTGTGGTAGCACTTTATTCACAGGAATGTATAAGGATTCACTAACGAGGAATGACTTCCGAAGGTAAATATACAGAATATGGTTATATGATGACAAAGAAGGTGCCTAAAGAGCACACAGACTTTGGGAGATGTCAGCATCTCTGAGATGAGCGAGCTATTTAAAACGGTACAAAACACTTGGAGCATGGGGATATATTTAAGAGGTGGAAATACTATGGTTATTAGGGGAGGAAACCATCGAAATACTGATGATAAAATATTTTATCCAAAATAGGTGCCTTGTCAGCAGATTCAACTGCTCAGGGTACATTGAGAGAGAATAGAAAGTTACTGTCTTTGTTAGGCAAGCCTGCTTTTCTGTCTTTAAATCATCAAGAATGTCATTCGGATACAGCCTCCGACCGGGTTAACAAAGACTTCCCCCCCAGCCCCAGCCCTTGTTTATATTTATTTGCTCTCTGTTCTGGCAGCAGCAGTGCAGAGAGCTGGATGAACACCCACATGGCAGTAGTTAAACATTCCCTTGTTAGTGCTAAAGATATGTCACAGACTCCATAAACAACATTCCTACACTTCCCA
Organism: Ibidorhyncha struthersii; assembly: GCA_013398815.1. NCBI lineage: Eukaryota > Metazoa > Chordata > Aves > Charadriiformes > Charadriidae > Ibidorhyncha > Ibidorhyncha struthersii. Next base: position 798,037 of record VZSZ01010131.1, read on the forward strand.
CCCCGTTAGCTTTAATAGTCAGTAGGGATTTTAGAAAGGTATGACCTAGCAGCCAAGCAAAGAGCACCAGACTAATTTCCAGTGCTCATCTCAAATGCCGTTTGAACGCAGGAGCCTTGAATCCTTGGTGGAACTCACTGCTGCAGGAATCCAGAAGATTTGAAACGGTTGGCAACTTTTGTGGACTCTACATGGAACTGGTTGCTAACAAAAACACCACCGTTTTCTTAAGTCCAAGCATCTAGGTCCTCAAACATCCTGAGTGGTTAAATTCTCTTTTTGTGTCAATCTGGATTGTTAATTGTTTCATCTGAACTGCGGCCATGTTTTCATGGCCCAGTAGCATAACCTGTCTCTATTAGAACTGACAGTCACAATGAATTTTTGGCTATGTAAGTCATGCCAAGTGACTGGTTTGGGTTTCCCTTGAAGTATCATGTGCCTTTCACTTTTAGAGCTGGTGTAGTTAAAGCGATTAACTTTGGAAATTGGTCCTCAATGTTCTCCAACAGCAGCTTTTTTCAATTTTTGCGCATATGTATATATTGGGAAAAGGGAGAATCCAAGTAAAAGGGAATCACTTTTCATCCTTCAGTCACTAACTTCCATAGTGTTTATAGGTCTGGGCAATATATTGTCAGCAGATACGATATTTCTCTGTCTACAGGACTCAGCTCAGCTCCAGGTCAAAAAGTGTGACTGTGTTGGCAAGGTTACAACTCTGAGCTAATATATCTGATTAATACCTATTAGTACGGTTTGGCCACATGCTACATGGTGACACAGCTTCTGCTTGGCTTGGAAATGTAGGCCCTAGGAGCGCACATCAACCCAGAACGCACCATAATGCAGAGAGAATTACAGCCTTCTCCAGCTGTGAGTGGAGTTGGCACCAGAGTATCCAGAAGCTTTATGCTTCCCAAATGGCAGTCAAGGAGGAGTCATCTCTTCTACATGCAGAGAACACTGGGAGGTACATGATAACACACAATGATGGGTACTCATCCCTTTGGAAAATAAGAATTGTTTCCAAGATCAAGAGATGCACAAGAAAAGCCATTAAGAGCAAAAGCAAAGAGGATCTTGCAGATTGACAGTCCAGGTGAATATGTTCGTGTTTATCCACTTGCTGTGGGGTTTAAATGACCTGTTACATTGCAGCACGTCCAACTGGCACGTCTCCGAGCATTGAGAACGTGTGTTGGCTGCAGGACACACAGATTTCATCGCAAGATTTTTATCCATGCAGTTGGAAGGCTGTTTGTGTGCATATTTCAACTCAAACTTTTTCAAACATCAGACAGTAGAACATACAGATAACCGTTTCAAGCCTGAGGAGAAGGTTAGGGGTCATTTATGGCTTTTTTTGGCTGCCAGGAGAGAACAAATATTACTTTCTCTGAACTGGCATACATCCCCATAACGAGTCTCGGTGCTTTTTCTTGACTAACTGGACTGTGACCCTTGGAACCAGTACTTTGTGTTTAGAAACGCACAGAAAATGGTCTGCATAATGCTGCAAAGAGTTAGGAAATTACAGATTGTTATCGATAATTAGTATGATTTTTTGCCATTTACTTAAAAAAAAAAAAGAGAGAGGAAAAGGCTGGGTCAGTGGCAGTGGTTCAGGCTTGTCACTTTTCATCAGCTTAAGTGCTGAGAGCAGATGTGAATCAGGTTACAGCTAAAAGCTTTATACACCAGTACTCACAGCCAAGAGTGCATCAGCCGTGAGCATTTGGTTAACTTTTCTATGTTAAGATTCCTAAAAGGGGAAGGTTCTTGATGACTAAGAATCCATTTGAGGTAATGAGAGCTCACTCGGAGCTAACAGGCTCAACTTCGTTAAGTAGTGCATGCAAATAACCTGGATCCTGCTGCAAGCTATGCTGGCAACTCAATAGCACCCGATACAGACATCCAGAGGGTACAGCAAACTTCGACCCACAGCATCACACAGCTCAGATGAGCATTTCCATTCCCTTTTTAAAGAGATAAGTCATGTTTGTTGATATTAATATCCAATAGATGGCTATCTAAGTTATATAAAGCTCAGAAAAAACTATATCTACTTGGGGAAGTGGGCCTATGCTACAGAATAGCTCTTGAAATAGACTCCTCGCTTCTCTTTCCAAGCTGGCTTTTATAAATTTCCTGTCTCCGTCTAACTGCTCAGTTAGCTGAAAACAAGCAATCACGTTAAGAAGATAAAACCTTTTTTGTGGCTTCTGGGATGCAAGCTCCCATTTTGCATTTGGATGAGTTTGGTGACTGGCTGCATGAACATCAATCTGCTTGCTTGCCAGAGAAAAAGGAGCTCAATATCCTTTATTAAAAGTCTTCTGTGTCATTCCTCTAAGTTTGTTGCACTGTATGGGGGTGGCAGAGAAGCACTAATCAAAATCTTCTGAGTTTTAGTTAATTAGATGACCTGACTTTTAACCACGTTGTGGCATGGGGACCTGTGGATACGTAAATTGTGACTCCAGCGTGGCAATACTAAACTTTTTATCACCTAGTCAAATACCTGCCTGAAAACTGCCACCACATTTTAAGGCGGTTCAAGACAAGCAAGGTGAATTTGGGCCTTGATCTAGGGAAGATGTGACAGGAGTGAGCCTAGGTCAGACCAGTAGGTGCTTTTTTTGTGGGCTGGTATATCCTTGCCACCATAACATAAGAAATTATCCAATCTGTGCACGGACTTGCAGAAGGCTATGGAATAAATAGGATTTTTGTCTTTGTAAAACAATACGCAGGCTGTATTAGCAGCCGCGTTTTCAAAAGTTCCTGACCGCAGCTGTCAGGCAAGAAATGCAAATAACAACTCTACACTGGTTTAAAAGCAACAGCTTTCTAAAATCCTGTTGTCTGCAGAGTTTCCATGTTTCTTGTCTTTTAGTAACTCTATCCTGCCATAAGAAAAATGTCAATTGTCTTCCTGTGCAAATCTAGGATTAATGATGTAGTGAACAGATGCACTGCAGAAGCAACAGACAGTAACATTTTTTGCTTAACATAATAAGTTGTAGGTAGGGCTTGGGACGAAAAGTAAAAGGTATAGGAGAAAGAGATGGGGTTTTAAGAAACAGTCTAATGGTTCTAAGCACGATTCACAATCTATTCTTCCCACCATATAAAAACCTGAATAATGATGAAGACACATATACAAGCACACAACTGCACACACAAAAATGCAAAGAAATAAAGCAAAATAGTTGGGCCTGTTGCAAAACTGCCATGAGAGAGCTAACAATGGTAATCACCATCAATGATCAAAGTCTGATCATAGCTTTTAATTGCTGGACCAGTCCCAGCTGGTGCTCTAATGCTACTGCCGAATCTGCTGAAGTTGTAGGGAAGCCTTGTACATCTCAGGTAATCTGAACGTGAACAGAGGCAGCAAGGAAGGGTTAGCAGCATGAAAGGCTAGTTTTCAGATAAAACAGCAACTAGAATAGTGCTAAAAATCACTGATCTTCATGGTTTGGGTGGTACACTGACCACCAGGTGGAGTCAGGAAAAACTAGTGCGGCCATCACGAAGTATAAATGATTTTATTTTCTTCTCAAGTGTGTATCTTTAGTTGTTTCAGCTGTGGTAGAGCAACAGTGGGTTAAGGTCCAGATTCAGACGCCTGAAATTAGACCTCTACACGAGAGGCAGGTGTCTGTCTACACTTCAATTACAGTCAGAGGAGACCTAATCAGCACAGTCAGTGGAGTCTAGAAAGCCATTTGGCTGGTCAAATGCAGGTGTCTACCTCAGGGTCAGATAAATAGCTCTCTGGACTCCATTGCCTACGTTGAACAGATCAAGATTAAAAGGAGCTTTGCCACCTAGCTCACAATTCAGTTCACAAGACACTAAAATTCATGTGGTTGAACGTGCAGATGAATCCTACCCTAAGTTTTTTTGTTTTTTTGTTTTTTTTTAAATCTTTATTTATTTTGATGTGGCAATGCCCAGGTCATCTGCGCGCGTGTGTGTATTAAGTTGACGCAATGAAACAGCTCAGGCACAGCATGCCTGAGACATTTCCCCAAAGCAGCATTCTCACTGTGATATTACAGGTGCCTCTGTCGATATTACAAGGCGGTCAAAATCTGCACACTGCCTTGATTGCTGTACGACTGCAGGTTTTCAGGAAGATAATGAGCAGCACACTTTTCCCAAACTGAAAAACATTTCCCCCATTTCTACATTCCCCTCATTCTGATAATGCTCGCTCCCTCCTTCAAACTCATCTTCCAGCTTATCACACTTTAATGAAATTCCTCCCATGCATACTTACAAATATATAGATCTGAGATAGTAAACCGAGGCCAGTGCGATGAAATTGGAGTACTGAAATACAAGTACCTCTCCAACACTTGTAGCAAACATGTAACACAATCAATAAAACCCACCTTACAACAATCTAAACACTTTTTATTGTACGTTAAGGGTTATTTTATTTGGTTGCCTTTTTTTTTTTTCCAGAGAAATCTCTGTGTAAAAAACAAAAAGCAGCAACCACTCAAAATAACCTGCACTCACAGCTTTTCATCTTTCCTCACCTTGAATAAGAAAAATCTCAAGTGCGAGCATATGATGTCCAAACAGATTGCTTGACCTCCTCTAGAACAGTACACCAGGAGGAAATGAATGGAAATTGTATTTAGTTTTCATAAAGCTTATGTTGTCCTTGAACAAAGTGCTAGCAAGGAAGCATTATGCTCAATGAAATTGTTTATTTCTGTGAAGTCTCCAGGCCAAATGCATTTTGCCATTGATTACATGGAATCAAAAGCAACATTTTCACTGAAGACAAAAAGGGACAAAACTTGGGTCAAAACTGGTCATTGTATTGACATTTAAAATCACATGGTGTGCCAAACTCTTTACAGCTACCAAAACTAAATAATGAATCCCCACCCCACCCTGTCCTGTTAGAAGTAGCTCCTACCTACTCCATCCTATCGTTACAAAGCCTGGGAGCAAATATAGTAAGTAAGAGAGAGCGAGATGAAATCTCAGGAGCTCCTGCATCCAAATCTGCATTCAAATCACTAAAAACGCTTCCCCAGCTGATCATTTTTATGTTTTATTTCTTCCAAGGTACTTTCATAAAAAAAGGTCAAATGCACCCCTTCTGGTAGGAGAAGGAGCACATTAAACCCCGTGAGTGGTAAAACAACAGCAATGACATTGTTAGCTCTAGTAATCAACTTGCAAACCCCAACTTTCTTCATGGCATCAGTTCCAATGGTTTTAACAACCTTGTTGCTTTTCAGTATATGTTGGGGAGGAGGGGAGAGCACAAATAGGGAAAGTTAGGCCTTTTTTGCAGAACGGCACCACAGAGTATAAAATACTGCACACGTCTGTATGACTAAGTAATTTCCCACCTGTCACAGGAGAGAGTCAAATGCAATGTTTAAATCTTTGATATACCCTGAGGTTCCATCATTTCATCCCTTCTGAAACACCAAATTGTTCATTTCTCATTAATTGTCCTTTATGCAGAGAGTTTTCAATTAAATTGGGAGTAGTGTTACACTCCTTGGTTTGTGATATTAGCCCCCAAAGATTAATAGATTGCTTGTAATTTCTGAATCACCGTCTGTGTTCTATTACACTCTCGTCATTTGTTCTGGTTATGAAACCGAAACAGAAAGTGTCTCACGGAGAATGGCAGTAGCCATCTGGATCCCTGGGGGAGCGTTTTGGTAGAAAGAATGGCCAACTCAGTTTGAATGCAATGACAAACCTAAAGTGATTGCGTGGAAGCCTACAGCTCCATGGAGGATGCCATCCAAAATTCGGTTCAATTTACTCACTCCCGAACAATGCAATCCAGGTGTCTTTCTGCATGAACAACTTTGTGTGCTTCTGAGTTAGTGAGGGTTTTTTTGTGGAGCTAAAAAAAAAAGAGACTATAAAGAAAAAGAAAACACTTCGAGTTTTAGGAAATCCTGATTTCCAAAGCTGTCTTCTGAAGAGACAACAGTAGACAATTTAACTGGAATATCTTTTCTTAAAGAAGGCATATTGTGTCATTAACCCATGATACTTATTACCCTTCTTTTATCATTCTTATTTCATATTTGCACTTGAACATGACCATGCAGATGTTCTAACAACTATGCTAAGATTAAGGATCTTCTCTCTAATTGTACAGGTTTCAAAAAAAAATTTTTATATTCACAATCTTGTGATCGAAAAAATGCTTTACTTGGGATGATAGTGAAGATAATCCACCCCTCAACAGCCTCAGGTTTGAAAATAATTCCCCCTATAAGGAAGCTAATCTATAATAATCTATGACAATAATGTTGGAATTTTCAAAGACACATTTTGTAACGGTGCATATCTCACGATGTGGAAGAAGATGGGTTGAGCCTGACCTAGCAATTCCTGTCACTTGAAAGAGGACTGAACAACTATGAGTATAGAAGAGGTAAACAGCCAAACACCTGAAAGCTCACCAAAATGAAATGGGTCCTGCTCTTCACATGTCAACACTTTCTACAACAAATACATAGCTACACAGAAAGTACAAGGAGTCATAAATTGCCTGAAAGAGAGCATTTAACATCCAGCCTTTAGCTATAGCTTTAGCTACAGCTCAGACCAGTGATAGCTCAAGCTAGATGGAGAGTTACTGGCAGGTAGCACTTCTGCTGGGATCACAGAAGCTCTAACAGCCCCAACAATCTCCAGCATGGTCACCTCCAAGGCTCTGCAAGGCCATAGTTATCTGTCGTAGTTCATGAGCACTGAATCTCTGGGTTTTTTTCCTAACAAGACAAGGATTTGTTTTTTGGGACATTGGCTACTTTTTGATTCTTTGTCCTGTAAGCTCTCGGGTCCCCAGTACATGAAAGACATTGATGTGTTAGAGCTGGTCCAGAGGAGTGCCACAGAAATCGTCAGAGGGGTGGAATAGCTCTCCTATGAAGAAATGTTGAGAGAGTTGGGGTGCTCAGCCTGGAGAAAGAAGGCTTTGGGGACACCTTATTGCGGCCTTTCAGTACTTCAAGGGGGCTTATAAGAAAGATGGGGACAGACTTTTTCCCAAGGCCTGTATTGACAGGACAAGGGGAGATGGTTTTAAACTGAAAGAGGGTAGATTTAGATTGAACATCAGGAAGAAATTTTTGACAATGAAGGTGGTGAGCCACTGGACCAGGTTGCCCAGAGAAGTTGTGGATGCCCCATCCCTGGAAGCGTTCAAGGCCAGGATGGATGGGGCTTTGAGCAGCCTATCTAATGGAAGATGTGCATGCCCATGGCAGAGGGGTAGGACCAGATGATCTTTTAAGGTCCCTTGCAACCCAAACCATTCTATGATTCTATGTAATGGAGGGACTGATTTAATTTCTAGCTTGAATATCTAGTAAGTGAGGGAGGAAAAGACAATGTAAACTATGTATGTTACGTGGCCATTTTAAAAAACTGTTGGGTGGTCAGATATTTCAAGATCTCCTTTTTGGGATGTGACACTTCCAAAAAAGCAGATAAAAATAAACAAGAAAACAATGTAGAACTGAGGTAAGAAGAAAAAGATGCGTTCATATAATGCTATATATAATGTGGCTGGAATGTTTCTGAACTTCAGCAAAGTCCAAAGATGCCTGAAGTACTACTTCATAATAAATTGCATCTCCTCTGTATATCTGGAAGAAACAGGCATACAGCAAATGCTATAAAGAAATTCACACATCAGCTAGGGGAATAAGCATCAAGACTTTTTATTTCTGATATTTTAAGTTTTGGCCCATCTCAATTAAAATCGGTTAGAAGTCAATTTCACAGCTGTTGGTTTTTAAGATCTCACAAAAATGATAATTCACTGCTAGGCAATAATTTACTTCAGTGCAGCCATTCCCAGGATAAAGCTGACACATTTTAAGTCTCTTTCACTCTCTCTCGCCCTCCCTCACATCCATCCTTCTGTAAGCCAGGGCTGGGGAAAGGACAATGATCCTTCTTTTGAAAAGTATGCGGAGCAAGAAGGAGATTACGGATCTGTTTAACTCACCCACAGACACGTCTCACTGACATTATTTCCTAGGTATAAGGTGAACAGGAGCTGTCCTTGCCTTGTCTGCTGAGATCTGAACCTTCCTTGTGCTTCACTTCACCTACACTCAGTATTGCCAGTAATGGCATCCCATGGGAAGATGAGCCTGAGCGCAAGTCATTCCAACACTGGAGCTTGAGAGTTTTTTTAATATGAAATCTCCTTTTTTTTTTGGTTAAAATATTTGGACTATATTTACGTTTTGAAACCTATCCTAAGCAGCCTCCTGAGGGATCAGAACAAGACCAGTCCTTCGGTGGAATTTGTTTTTCAAGTAAAGGTTGAAAAAATTGTGCTGGAAACCTTAGACACGTTTTCAAGTGGATAATTAAACCAGACTGTCCCCAAGGGGGGTGGCCTTCAGTGCGAGTTGGTTGCCAGTACATGTCTATTTAATAGATTGCATGTTATTTCTTTCAGGTTTATTTGGCTTGTATTTGAGTGCATGGAATTGAAAGTAAATTGGGTAATAGGTGTTACCTAAAATTATATGGACGTGGATTGCTAATGTGGGTGAGGATGATGGGACAGAGGAGTATACAGAGGAGTATATAGAGCCAGGTGCTGCACCTGGACATTAGGTTCAGTAGCATGATGCAGAGCACTTCTGAAATGTAGCCGAGAGGGTTGCCACAGGGCTTGGTTTGCTTCTGTGAGGAATGCAGGAAGTTTTGCCCACATTCATGCCTCATTTTGGAGCAAATGTAAGTCCAGCACTGCAAAACCTGAGCATTGAATCATTTAGCTCAGCCAGTATATTACTGTCTTCGGGTAAATCTTAAGCCTATCTTTCCTCTGGGACAAAATTCAGTCTATTTGTATAGCAAGTAGCAAAATGATGCCTTGAACTCAATTAGTTGCTAATGTTATAGGAATGCTCATCTTTAATAACCATAGTCTATGGAGGCCTGACAAAGGGTAAGGTAAAAGAGAATCTGGATTTAGTTCAATCCTGATAAAACTGTGTTTCCAATACCAGGTCTAAACATTATGCAAGTTTACCTTTCCTCTCCTAAGGACTACGCTTTCAGCAGTAATGAACTAACACAGCTCCCATAAAGCCAGTGGGATTATGCATGTACAGAACCACCTGATAACATTTGAAGCACATCCATTTTCGTCAAAATTATTTTCACATATTTTCCCTGATGACTGGCTTCCATTCATTTTTACGTAAGTTATTAAAGTAGATCATATGCCATCTGCCTTCAACCTCACCCTCCATTACCTACGTTTGACATGGTTAGGTTTGAAGAGGTCTACAACATTAATTAATGTATTCCCAGTAATCTACCCAACATGGAGACAGCCTTTGTTTTATTATGTACAGCATTCTGTGCAGCGAAGTATGTTTTGATGCAAATTATCAATTACTGTATCCCAGTGTATCACTTGCATAGTACTTTTAGATGGTGAGACATGAATGCCACTACAGAAGAGGTTCTCATTTATTCCTGATGTGGATGAACATGCCTTAACAGTAGACTACTGCTAAATTAAAAAAAAAAAAAAAGCCATTTCAAAGAGTCAAACATCTGCCCAATTCCAAAGGGCAGCATCAGAGTACTTAAACAAAAACACAGCAGGGAATTTAATCATGAGAAAACTGAAGCGAAAGAAGATTTTGTATGGGCACAGCTAGTTTTAGTTCTTTCATGGCAAAAATAAAGGGGTCAGAGAGATCAAGAGGTCACCCATTCATGGGTTAAAAAAAAAAAGAACAAAAAGGACTTTTCTATAGTCTACTATGCAGTGTTAGGAAATGTCCAGATCAGGGTTTCCCCACCCTGTATTCTACCCACCTTGAAGAACAGAGAAAACAAAATCCTTGGGCTTCAACCTCCCAGCCGGCTTTTATCATAATCCATATTATTCGCAAAATAGACTGGAGGTGACTTATGTGGTGACCTCTCACCACAATTCAAAACGAGTCTTAATGAACTAGGGTAATTCATTCCTCCGGCAGAGCTTATGAGATAAGGCAAGACCGCACTGGTGGGCTCAGCAGACTGAAATGTTAATCTTTTGTAGTCTCTGCTCCAGAGGACCCCCAGGTCAAATCCTGGTGCTGCCGAGAAGTAGCAGCGCCTTTGTTTGGAGTTGGAGAAGCATGGTTCATGATTCCAGTGTTGCCATTCACTTCGCAGAATGTAGCGTGTGTGCGTGTGTAAGTAAAAACAGCCTGTAAAGTTATTTATAACCGTACAACAGAACTATCTGTTGAAAGGCAGAGAACAAAGGCTTAAGAAAAAAAGGGAGTTTAAGGAGGATGAAATTAAAAAAAAAGACAATAAGGCTGTACTCCCAACCCGCATTTGTGGTCATTGTCCTCCTCTCTGCCTCATTAAAAATCCACTGTGCCGTTTCTTCACGAATTAGCTGGAAAGAAACCCTGAGTCAACTGGCTTTGATTATTCATTACAAAACAGGAATGCATTTCTTTTCATCCTCCAGTAGCAGCAGCAAAGTATGATTTACCTTATCAAATGTGATAGCATGTAAACATCTCTCATTTTCTCCCTCCCCGGCTCCTAGACAGGATAGCTGCCTCTCAGCTCCAGTGTATAGAGGAATCCCTGGTATTCATTGCTTCGAAACAGTAAAAAAAAAGGTGTGGAGAAAGAAAAGGATGTGTTTAAAGTTGCAGTGGGAAAGTATGGAGAGGGGAATTGAACTAAAGTTCCCAGACCCCAGGTTTCTGCCCTAATCCTCCTGCTTGTGCCTTTCTTTCTCTTGGGTCTGGCAGCACTTGCCAGGCAGTGAAAACAGTGAGGAAGTCCTTGGACATCTGATCAAAAAACAAGGGTGAAAAAGGGAAAGTTAGAAACTGTGAGGTTTGCTGTAAATAAACTAATGGAGAACAGTCAGCAAGGAAAAGTTTAGGACACTTACTGGGAAAAGGAGAGTGGACATAAAGTTAAAAAAACTTTTAAAAGCTGAATAAATGGTTTGCCATTCTCTTTTTCAAGAAGATAGCAAGGTGGATGCACATGGAAAAAGAAGCTTCCCTAATACAGTAACAGCAGACTCCCAACTGCTGGAAAATTATATTTGGGTGGGAAAAATATATCTGGGAAGAGTTCATAGTGATCCTGACCTCAGGATTTGTCCTGAATGTGGCACGTTACTGTCCAGCAGAGCCCAGCCTCCTGGCCAGGTCCAGGGCTGCAGTCAGAAGAGCAGAGAAAAAACTTAGTTTCCTTTAAGTCACAGGCAAAGCTCTGCTTAACTTCAGTGGGGTTGGGATGTCGGGCTGTAGATTGTCCCCAGTGAGATGGGTATGTGTGGTGGGAGATACTTCAAACTACTGACGCATTTCTGAATTTATTGGAAAATGATACTGGTATTGAACAGCTACAGCTTTAGCAGTCAGGGTTGATGCAGAAGGAGCACGTCTGAGATCCTGTCAGTGTGCACTGTCTCAAAGCTGTCCTTATTTTTCTGGTTCTTCCTCTTTCTGTGTTGAACTGGAGGCTGTTTGGATGATGAGACACACTAAACACCATTAACTGCCATGGAAACTACTGTTTTCAGCTGAATGTGATCAACTCACTTGCACATTATTATTGTTGTTGTTGTTATTATTACCATTAATTTTTGGAAGTAGACTCTGACTAATGCACCTGTATGTGTGGATGTTATACAGAACGGAAAGACCAATTTTACTCTTGACTTCAGTTATTATGTGACCTTTTTCCCCTCGAGTGAATTTCTGCCAAGGGGAAAGGGGAGAAAATTTGTTGTTTCCAGCCTGGAGAGGATTCTGGGATGGGGTTTGGGCAAGATACCGTGCCACATCACACCAGAGAGTCCACAGGGGCCTTCCTTTCAGTGGGAACTTCAGTGAATCACCATGATTCCTCACACACATGCTTGGATTGGGTAACTAGGCAGCAGGCCTAAGGACCATAACATAGACCAAAGGGGACTGTCCTCTAGAAAAAAAAACCCTCCACATATAATGTCAATCATCTAAAATCAGTACATCCTGCAGACACCGTTCCCTCATCCATGAGACCTGTGCGTGCCAGTGGCAAATAGGACCAAGGCTCTTTTTTATCATCTTTCATAGTCTTTTTCCCCTCTTACTCTTATTCCTGTTGGTACTCAGCTGCACAGCTCACAGACTTATTCTCAAGCCTGATCCTAAAACCAATTCATGAAGGGAAACCCAAGCAGAACTGGAAACTGTGTTTGAGTGTCTGTATTAAGAAGGTTCCTCCCTTTACTTCTGGGTAATTAAAGGTTCTTATGGTTAGATTATGTGCAGCAACAAGGAGGCATGATTTCAACAAGCTGATGGTTATTTTCTTTTGCAGCCAAGCATTTGAAGAATATTTCCGCTGTGAAAGCAACTCGTGTCAATGCAAGCTAGTCATCTGAGTTTGAAGAATACTGCTGCTCCAAAGGATGCATTCCTGTAAAATTATAAGGAAAGAATTTTCTTCTTCTTCATTTTTATTACCTTCCTTAAATTGGATCTGTAATGACTTTTACCAAAAAAAAAAAAAAAAAAAGNAGCAATATACTTGGAGAGCTCAGATAAAATACACAGCTATGTTATCTCAGAGTAATGCCCTATAATTATATCCATTCCTTTATTTCCTACAAGTTTGTATATTACAATCCACTAAACCAAAAGGCCAGATCACTCAGCTACCTAGATCCCTCGCAGTCTACTTAGCCAAGGGTGAAATTAATTGAAATTCAATGGCGATATGCTGATATACCAGTGGAGGATCTTTCTCAGAGTACCATAAAAGTCTCTTTTGCTTTTGAATGGATGGGTGGTTAGGTTTAGATTAGAGAACTTATATAAACACAAAAAGATAAACAGTTCCCATAGCCTTTTCTCAGATCATAAAAAATAATCGGATGCAGGGTTAGCTTTCTAAAAAGAACAATCTACAGAAGGAAAAATAAAGGAGCATCTTAAGCCGCTGTCACCGCGCTCTAAAGGGCCCACACAATTGGTTCACTTCAGAGTGAAACCAGTTCTCCTTTTGGTTCACTTGCTGACATTGTCTGATGGGCAGCTTTGCTCTTTGCTAATAATGGTTCAGAAATCCTGAGAGAAAGGTTCAGAGCCGGACGGAGGAGACAATCTTTCATCTGTTCCGCGATCACAAAATTTGGGCTCCTGTGTGGCTTGTGAGCAAACAGCTACACTGAAGAGCCAGGACGTGAGAAGGGCTGCTCACTCCCAGAACAAGTGCCTGAACTTGAGCCCCCAGAAGTATTTAACCAGAAATTTGCCTAGAGGGTCTTGTTGCCATTTGCCTTTTCTTCTTCCCTCTGCCTCTGAAAGGGATTCTTTTTGATGAATGATTACTACCTGCCACCATTCCCCTTAAGGTGAACCTTTATGCCCTTTCAATAGCATTGACTAAAGACCAGAAAGTACAATAAAAGAAAGAAGAGGGAAAACACCTCTGGCAGGAAGTGTTGGATGTCCAGCAGAGCAAACCTGGGTCTCATCCACTGATCAGTTACTGAAAACACAAGACTATGCCCTCAAACACCCCTGAAGCATCACATTTAAACTTTGCCTGACTAACATGTGGAGGCAGGTGCCAGAGTAATTGCTGCCTTGGCACGGATGCATTTGGGACCCGAGAAGCGGCTTTCTCCAGATACCATGTATTTGCATGAGCAGAGACCTCACACCACATCCTGGTTGCTGAGGCAAAAAGTAAGATGCTGCCTGTGACCCTGTGCCCACCTGGCTACTCTCCCTTGCTCAAGAACCTTCATGGGAAACACTACCCCCAGAAGAAGGGTAGTGTGGATGTGGGGGGCTCAGACCACAGGGGTCTTGAAGTGAGGTCAGGTCAAAATGTTGTTGCCAAAGGTGTGATTGGGGCGGGGGAGGGGGGGAAGCTTTCAGCATTAAATCTGCTTTGCAAATAATACCTAAGGTCTTTTCTCAGTCAAAAATCAATTAGGTTTTCCTTGACTGAAGGCTAATAAAAAGGCAACTAAAGTGAGCAAGACTTGGCCTAATGTGTCCGATTGACTGACCTCACTAGCAAAATCAAGTTTTGTCCACTTATTAGCATTGCCGGGATCAGCTAATAATGGTGATTGAGGAGCTATACATTTCATCAAGAGCCAATATTACGTAAAACCAAATTTTCCCTACAGAATCTTTACAAGAAAGAGTTGGATTTTTCTGCTTGACATTCTGATCACAGATAGACTTCTTAGCATTAGCGTTTCCAAAGTATGAGCTGGAGTAACTGAAAAGCTGTTGTATCACTGTGCTCCTTAGAGACAAGATAACCAGTACAAAATGTTCCCTTCCTTCCTCAGGTCCGCCCCCAATGGATTAAGGAGCCAGTCCAGTGTGTTCCCCCACTCACTAAATTGCCACTTAGAGGGAGACACTGTTAAACATGGTCACTTCTGGTGATCTGCCTTCTGCACAGTGATGAAGTCGTCAGGGGGCCACTAGATAAGCGAGCTAAAGAGGGTCAAGAAGGCTGTCCTCTACTTGATAGCAGCATCTTAATAGCTTTCTAAAAACAGTGGGCCATCAAGTACCCAGACAATTTAATTTCACTTCTCAGCTGGAAAATAAGTACAGTAGTTGCTTTCATTCAGAAAAGAGGGGAAAAAGAAGAACTCATCTGCCCATTGATTCATTTGTTCACTAGTTTCATGTGTTTACTTTGACATACTGCAAGCTGCAAACTTTCAGAAAACTTTCTAAGCTGATACACGATGACACTTTCCTCCAGCGTCAGTACTATCCTCGACCCTTTTGTAAGCTCTTAGGGTGCTCAGTTATCGTGTGATGCTGTAGGAAATGTCTAGATAATATTCAGAGATGATAGTCATTGCATGACTGTATTTCTGCTACTTTACCTAGTAGTGATACAGTTAATAACATTGATGTGCAGAGTTGGGCACCTGTGTCTCCTCAAGCCTTTGAAAAAGTCCCATGCTGAATTAGTTTTTAAATTTCACATACATTGCAATAAAGTTAGAGCAACTTATAGTTTTTTGGAGTTCCTTGCAGACTTGGGCAGACACTGACAGACTCCCCGTTAAAACATATTCTGTAGTGAACGGTTGAACAAAAATCTGGCAATGGTCCAGCTTTTCCCAGCTTCCTCATAAATGGTTCAGGCCAGACATACTTTCATTTTGCTGTTAACTGAATTGAAATTATATTTCATTACACAAACAGCAGTGTTTGGAGCTTTGTAAAAGGATTTTATTTTTTTTTCAGCTTTTACAAAGTTTCCAAATGACCTAGGCAAAGCAGAGATTTGCTCTCTGCTTTGCTTAGCGTTCATCACAGTGTGTCTGCAGTCCCAGTGTACAGCCACGGTAAAGACCCCAGCCACAGGGCTCCCCACAGCAAAGGCACTGGTCGCTGTGAGATTAATGTGGAGTGGCACAGGAGCAACAGACGGTCTGGAGTGGGAAGAGCAAACCAGTGATTTGTCTGCCGAATTTGGGATATGTTGTATACAGTGACTTATAGTAGCATTTGAAACATCTCTTGCTCCAGTGATGCACTTTAGCCAGTGCTTTGGTACACCCACAGGTCCTCAGCCCTGCATACTAGACATGATATGCTGGAGACATGCCTGTAACGCTAAAACTTCATGAAGAGGACTCCATCAGTGCTGGGATGCATGGCATTTAACCGCATGAAATAATGGTTCTTACTTGCCCTGACGGAACTGTTTTGACTAGTCAACTAATGTCTGTGTAATGATAGAAAAACTTAAATAATATTATTAATTATTAAGGTGATCAGAATCGTCCCTTCCAGTTTGCTAATCTACAATACATGCTTTTCTAAATCACTGAGTGTGAAAGCTTTCAGATAAGTAAAGACAGTCTGGAAATCCCTTAAAGTGCTCCCACCAATGTCGTTCTGGCAGCGTCTTTTATATTCTGTGCAACTTTGCAGGCAGAAATCTCATCAAGGTACCAAATTAAACTGTCATGCTGCTCTGTGACTCCTGAACTACTGGCACGCCCCAGCTGTAGTGCATGTTATTAATAACACCAAGTTGTCGGGAAAACAGTTTCCAGGTCATATTGTAAAGGCATCTAATTGGTAACAATGAATGACAGATTCCCTTTAAAGTTCAGGAAATAACTGGATGTGCCACACACTGAGGAAAAATATAGAGACAGCCAAGATGAAGACCTAGTTTTGGCACAGCTGTACTTCACTAAGAACCTTCTCAAAAGCCAAACCAAAGTATTTGCAGAGAATCTTAGGCATGTAAATGCTTCATTTTCCAGGCAGGAATTAGTTGCAGGCAGCGCAGTAGGAGAATGAATAAATAATGTGGGTCACAGTTGATTATTATCGTTAATCTATAATAACTAGCTAACCAAACATAAAGTAAAGGTTAAATTTCCAGAGGTGTTGAGATATTATCGATAGGTTCACATGATCAAATTAAGACCACCAAGCTTCTATCTTAGATTGCCTCTTTAACCTTTGGAGAAACAGAGGCACTGCTAGGGCATGATTCACCGCATCTTAAAGGCAACATCTGCAATAGCTGTGACGAATCACTCCTTTAATAGTGCCTCTTCCTTAGCACTGAGCATAAACACACCCCAAGGTGCCCAGCTTGGATGGAGACATCTAAGTTTAAGCAAGATGAATCCCAGCCTTTGAGAATGAAGGTCACATAAGAAGTGGCCCACCCAGAAAGATGGGTGGAAGGATGCACTCCATATCCACCAGGTGGGTAAGTTTGACAGCCAAACTATCCCAGACTATGACTTCTCCTTCAGTGGTCACTGCTTCATGAGCAGGGATAACAAAAACACACAGAAAACACTATTTGAATTGCTTATGTTTATTGCTCAGCTTATTACACCAACCTGCTACCAATTTTGCACGCTAAGGTGTAACCTGCAGCCATTTGGGACCTGCCTTTCAGGCAGTCTCCAGGGACAGGGCAGACACTTGGGATTTGAACTTCTCCTGGGATAAGTACCCAACAGGGTGTCTACATCCCATGAGTGCGACACCACTTCCAGTTTGAGGACAGGAAGGGATTTAAGCGGTACACGAGTGTAGCCGTATCGCTCTGCAGCAGGGTGAATTTCACCCTTGGTGCCTCAGCTCATCATCTGCAAAACGATTCAGAGATGCACAGGCTCTAAGGCCAGAGGGATGTCTCACCAGCCCTTCTCAACAAACAGACAAAACAGCTATTCCCAGGAGGTGGATTAAGCCTTTCTGAAAGATAGCTAATCTTGTTTTAAAGAACCAGAATGATGATGAGTCTGCCACCTCTCCTGGTAAGGTGTTGCAATGCTTAATTACCCTCACTGCTTGCACATTCCTTCAAGGTTGAATTTGTTTAACTTCATCTTCCAGCCAATGAATCTTTTTGTGCTTTGGTTTGCAAGACCAAAAAGACCTCCCTGGCTAAAAGTTTATCTAGGCATTGGCGTCTGCATACTGAAGCCAAGTCCCTGTCAATCTGCACTTTGATAAACAGCAGACGGTGAACTCCTTCACCTCCACATCCCACAGGCTGTCTCCCTGAATCTTATGTTTGAGCTTCCTCTCAGTTCTCTGAGGTTCTCCTCCATTGCTCTCCAATTTGATGGAGCAGAGGCAGGACAGGATGACTGCAGGGCACCCTGGGCTTGGGACACACATGGGGGATCATGTGGGTCTGCTAACATTTGGCCCTCAACATGCAGAATGGGAACTAAACTTGATTGTTGGGTTTCACTTCCTGTCTTTACAACTCGCCTACATCTTCATCAAAGCCTCATCAGGGCCTGCCCTTCTCTAGTTGAATCACATAGTTCTGTCTGGTTTAGGGTAGATTATATGGTCTCCATATAAATCTCTGATTTTTCACTGCCTCTTTCTCAGATTTTAAATGCACTTACTTATTTCCCATCCTGCCCTTCCCGAGATCCAGAGGTTAATTGTTATATTGTATGGTTTTTAAAAAAAATCTGTTTATCAGGCTTAAATTTACTGTCACACACTTTCATTGCATAACTTATTTGTCTTGTTTTGTTAATACGGTTCCTGACAGGTTAAATGGAAGAACGTGATTCATTTTCTTATTACAAACCTTTTTCTATAGAAGCTTAACTAATCATACACCTTTTCTCTCTGAATTGCTGTTTCAATCTCCTTCCTCTTACGTAGAAAGCCTCTTCTCAACTACAGCGAATATCATCATTTCTCTGCTACTTCTGTCACATCGGTCTGAAGTTAATACTGAACACATGCAAAATTATACCGTTATTTCACAATATTAAAAAAATTATTATTATAGCTGGCAAACATACAATGTAATATTTTCCCCTCCTTTTGACTGACATTGATCTAGTATGTATAGAAGTTTTCACTCTGTGCAACCTGAATCAACTTTTTTTACTGGGGGTTCAGGTTTGCAGGTACTCAGCAATCAGGTAATATATCAGGAAAACCCAGAAAAAAAAACACCTGCAATCAGCTTTCTCAGATTCAGGTTGTTTAAGAGCCTTGAAGTTTAGCCTTGGTTGCAACTAAAATTATGAAACCTAGTGGCAGCAGGGCTGTAGAAATGATACATCCTACCATGAATGTGGTGTTCCTCTACCCTCCTCTGGTGAGACCCCGCCTGGAGTACTGCGTTCAGCTCTGGAGCCCCAACATAAGAAGGGCATAGAATCACAGAATCACAGAATCTCCTAGATTGGAGAAGACCTGTAAGATCATCTAGTCCAATTGTTAACCTAACACTGACAAGCCCACCACTAAACCATGTCCCTGAGCACTGTATCTACACGACCCTTAAATACCTCCAGGGGTGGGGACTCCACCAATGCCCTGGGTAATGCGTTCCAATGCCTGATGACCCTTTCAGTAAAGAAATTCTTCCTAATATCTAATCTAAACTTCCCCTGGTGCAACTTGAAGCCATTTCCTCTTGTTCTGTCACCTGTTACTTGACAGAACAGGTCAACTCCCACCTCTCTGCAACCTCCTTTCAGATAGATGTAGAGGGCGATGACGTCTCCCCTCAGCCTCCTTGAGAAAAGGCTAAACAACCCCAGTTCCCTCAGCCACTCCTCATAAGAGATGTGCTCCAGACCCTTCACCAGTTTCGTTGCCCTTCTTTGCACACACTCCAGCACCTCAATGTCCTTCTTGTGGTGAGGGGCCCAAAACTGAACACAGTACTCAAGATGCGGCCTCACCAGTGCTGAGTAAAGGGCATGGACCTGTTGGAGCAGGTCCAGAGGAGTCCACAAAAATTATCAGAGGGCTGGAGCACCTCTGCTATGAGGACAGGCTGAGAGAGTTGGAATTGTTCAGGCTGGAGAAGAGAAGGCTCCGGGGAAACCCTATAGCCCCTTCCAGTACCTAAAGTGGGCCTACAGGAAAGGTGGGGAGGGACTCTTGATCAGGGAGTGGAGCAATAGGATGAGGAGTAACAGTTTTAGAACTAAAAGAGGGTCAATTCAGACTAGATTTAAGGAAGAAATTTTTTACAGAGGGTGGTGAGACACTGGCCCAGGTTGCCCAGAGAGGTGGGAGATGCCTCATCCCTGGAAACATTCCAGGTCAGGTTGGATGGGGCTCTGAGCAATCTGATCTGGTTGAAGATGTCCCTGCTCATTGCAGGGGGTTGGACTAGATGGCCTTTAAAGGTCCTTTCCAACCCAGACAATTTTATGATTCTACAGGGTGGGGAGAAGGCAGGTTTTTGTATAAGAAGGGGGTTCCCATTCTAATATTTTTGCCACGCACCTGAGCAACGGGGCGGGGGCAGGGGAAGGAAAAGAAAAAACAAAAAACAAACCCTGAAGAATTATTCATCAGCTCAGGTGAGATTGCATCTGCAAAATCTGCACGGTAGCAATTCCCAGGAAGCGCTGGCAGCGACACAAACCTGACTGGGGCCCTGCAGCTCTAATCAGCTTCAGGATGCTGTGGGCAGTGCTGCGAAAGCCGTGCCTGGCAGGAGCAAAGCCGCGATCACAGTGATGGATGATTCCCCAACTGCTGCTACAGGCACTGCAAGAGGGGTTTTGGAAAGGCAGGAATCAGGTTCTGGGGAGGGGAGGGGTGAAAAAGGAGACAGTGGATAAATATATAAATAAAGCCTGAGGAAGACAGGTTGAGGGACTGAGAACTAAGTGGGGCTACAGGTTGTAACTGGCAAAAGAATGCTTCCAAGTCATGACATGAATAGACTTCTACGTGCAAAAGAGGCAAGAGAGAAAAGATTCAGATGGCAGTGGAAATGGAAACAAAATTCAGAAATAAATACCTGGACTGCAGAAAGAGTGGTGTTTGCGAAAAAAGATACCACTGCAGAAAGGTGATGGGTAAAGAGTAAAAGCGGTAAATGCAAATTCTGGATATCTAGATTTCATAAGAATAGTCTCATCCCCATCAGACAAATGAGAAATTTAGGGCTGATGGGAAAGAGATGCTTTGGAAAAAGATCAAGGTTCTGTCCATACTGACAATCCCTCTGCCAATATGCAGCTGTGGGCAAGCTATCTTAATATTGTGAGTCTCATTTCTGTTTTGCATAAAAGATAACTGTGTCAGGCACACCAAGCAGTTTATAGACATTATTTACGTCCACACAGTATCATTTTGAAAGTACCTTACAATTACGGGATAATTAAGCGTCACAACAGCACTGGGAATAACTTGTATCACTGGGGTTTTTTTTAGAAACAGGGAAAGTAAGGCACAAGAAATGTAAGAGCAGAAATTTGGCACCCATGCACATGTTAAAATCAATAGTTCAAGGCTTAATTTAGACTGAGTGCCTGATTGTTCAGCAGTTTATTGCAATAGTGGGGAAACAGGATTTCCCTAAAGTGGGATTCCTGCTCTACTTAAAAAATGCCAAGAACATCAAACAGGAATTTCTACAGTTCTAACACAAGTGATCATAGTCTGACACTGCATCTTAGCACCGTCAATACCCATCGCCTCCTGCAGAAACTAAACCAGCCTGGATTTCAGCTGCAAGCCTCTCTCCATTACTCCCAAAGCTTGTTGGCCGCGGTGACCCCAAAAGCCAGCACTTCATGTCCACCTTTCCCAGACAGCCAGCGTGAACTCAGTCTTGCTGCAACCAGCATCCCTGCCCTTCCGTGAGCAGTTCCAGGCTCTCTCCTCTGCCCGGAGTCTTTTTTGCATTTTTTTTCCTGCTGGGGTGGACTGAATACCACAGGCAGAATAGTAAAATGTACCTAAGGCAGGAGGTAAGTGCCCCTTTGCTCGTGCTTCAAAGCAAGAGCGCTCCAGTGGTTTTCCACCTCCCTCCACCCCCTGCAGCTCTGCAGCTATTTCAGGGTCAAACATGGCCTAAAAACCCTGTCCTTAACTTCTTTCTTGCTCATGGGCATAAAAATTGCCCACGAGGGCTAAAACAAGTGAAGGCAGATCACCTAAGACAGTTTGAAGCGTATTTATGGCATCACCTCTCCCTGATAATTTCCTCACCCAGACTTCCAAGTTGCTAAAATACAGTGTGTGACTGAGCTCACCCTACGTGCAAACACATGGTGGAAAGGCACTGAGCCGGCTGTTAAACAAAGATCCCAATAATGAGCACCAAGGTATCATCTTTAATAAGGCAGGAAGCAAATGGGGTCCCTTCGCCTTGCTCCTCACTGCAGGGCAAAGCACCCGCCTTTGTGGACACACACACTGGCCATCACTCCTTTAATGACACAGACGATGAAAACTTACACTGTGCTCGGGTAATGTGCATTAAAGAGGTTTCATCTGCTGCAAATAAATGGCGTTTTACCATCTTTCTAGTATTTTAAAAAAGTTCTTCCATAAAAAACATGGGCTTGATATACTGGCATTAAATAAAGAAAAGATCTGGAGAGGCATCTATCTATCCCTCCATCCATCTATCATTAGATGTAATTTAATACTTAATGACATTTGTGATCATCATGCCATGCTTGTAATTGAAAATGAATAATTGAAATTCCAATTACCACAGGGGTCAACGTAAGGGGAATGCATATAGTAACTTGCTAGGCAATAGCCTAAATTTGCAGTCATGTTAGGAGTGCAAACAATGTGTCTCATTCTTCAATTATTTATTGGGAAATGTCTTCTTAATTTCTCTTAGCTATTTCTGCGAACAGTCAGGGCATTGTCCTGAAAGACAGAAAATCTAGACTTCCTCATGCTCATTCAGCATCTAGCTGGAGAGTCCTGGATCAGCGCTAGTGTTGGGCTCCCCTTTGACATCTCTCCTTACTGGAACAACTCAAGGTACCACCAGCAGACCAAAGGCATTTCAATGCCAGCCATACATCTTTCAGCACGGGGGAAATGGCGAGAAAGCGTAGAGCCGCACAAGACCAAGAATAGATGATACAAGTGGAGCGGGCCCTAAATAATCGATCCTGGGCTTCAAACAACATCCAGTGGCAAATCATCAACATAACAAAAGAGACTCATTTTCAGGCCATTAGCTGCTTGCAGTACAAGGAACTTTTCTGGCTTTCTCAGAAATTTGATCCCCTAATGACTGCAGAAAGGGCATCAGGACAGAAAATAATTACAGTCTGTCAGACAGTCTGGCATTCAACCTTCCACATGGTCCAGCAGACGGTGTCAAAGATTTGACCTCAAGGGGGTTTAAAGCACATTGTCAGAAAATACTCATCTAAATGGTCTACGGAGCATCCTACAGCTGATCAATGTCTTAAGTGAGCAATACTTAGCAGCTGGAATGTGTTTGATTAGTACATCTAACCCCTGATTGATTGGTATTCTAAATAATTAATTGCCTTGTTCATGGGGGAACAAAATAAAACTTTAATAAGTGACAAGGATCTCAGTGTCTCTGTAGTAGGCTACAAGGATGTTAGCCCTGTTTTTTACTGGTCAGCTTAAAATTCACGTATGAAACCACCTGTATGTTTCATCCAGAGTAGCAGAGTTTCACTGCTTTCTTAAAAAAAGACTTAAACCCAAGAATTTGGCTCAGTGGAATTTCCCTTAAACTTGCTTCACTTCTGGGAATTTTACATATTACTTTCACTTATCTTTTAATTCAGCTGATCTTTTTAGAAAGGTGCAATGGTTTCAGTCGTTAAATCCTGAATCCATTTCTTTAAAAAAAGCTATGAATACAAGATATATTCATATTGGGATTTTTTTAATAGGCTGTTGATCATCCCATTTTAGACATCTGAGTACAAGCTGGTCTCCCTTGGCTTTTCTTTGCAACCAGTGGAAACAGGCTCCTGGAAACCTCCAGAAGGGAACTGATCTGATCCATCTTAAGGTGCATCTCTTTTAAGTGTCTGGGTTTGTGACTCCTACCCAACGTGTTAGGCTCTATGTGCCCAAACAAATCACATGGTGCCTTCAGCCAAGAAACCATGAAGTGACTGACAGCTTACTGTAGATCCAGGTTCGCAGGTAGAAAAGGACATGCAGCCTATGTTAACCAGCTCCAGCAAGACTGTTCCTTTGTTAATAAAATCTGGAGGGACTGGTTATTTCTGCAAGCAATGAAATGCGTGCACAGCCTGGCCTGAAACACAAATGAGGTGGACTGGAACAACTTACATCCCTTCTACAGAGACACCAGGCTGAAGGACAAGAGACAATCTAGTCCTCACCCCATCCTGCAATGTCCGTCTGGCCTTGTCCAATAAAAGCAAGAGCCACTTCTTTACAGAAGGAAAAGGGAACGGGAGATTTTGAGGGAGCTAGCTGGGAAAGGCTCATCTGAGCACAGGAATCATCCTCTGTGAGGAAGGGTCTCCCTTCTCCCCTCCCTCTGACAGCAGTGTTGTGTGCTGCAACTCCAACTTCAGTCCATTGCATGCTCTGTCGCCAAGACCTAGATTAATCTTTGCAGCAAATACATAAATAAATCCTAAATATTCCTATATATCTGCACCCCAGGACATACATTAGTGCTTTTCCCCATATGGCACTCAGTTATCCTGTCCTGGTCTGTATCTCTTGGCAGTGCTGACATCCTGGATCCAAAGCACTAAAGGACCAGCCACTCCACCGAGGCACTCAAGTCCTGATTTTTTTTTTAGGTGAAGAGGAACAGGCCTCTCAAACTTCAGCCAACATCCTTATATCTTTGGCACATCAATGCCACCACAGGAGACACAAGGTGGCTGAGGTAAGTGTTGGTCCCCCATACTGAGCCACCCCCTTCCACTGCAGGTCTATGGCCTGGAAGAAGTTCTACATTGCAATCTCGACTTTAAAATCTCTTGGTGTATAAATGGTAATGTCTTAAAATGATCTTCATGTTGTTTGAGCCTGTGCTTTTTCGGTCAGCACTACTACATTGCCGGGCAGGTCACAATGTTGTTATTAGCATCAGATTTATAAGGACCATCAGTGGGTGAAGTGTCCTTGGAGAGGCTTTTTAAACAAAACTGATTTCAGCTTATGGAACCAGACCATCATTATGTCTCTCACCGACCAAAGAATGTGTGTTTACACAAGAGGAGGCCACGGGTCAGAGGCAGAGAGCAGAAGCACAGACAGTGCAAATCAATATTTTTAGATAATTTACTGTTAAATAAACTGTAAGACTATGTCCAGCTGGTTTGAATCAGCTTCACCACTCTTGGTATCAATGGAAGAAGGACCGTTTACTTGTATCAGAGTTACAGATCTCAGCATAGTTATCTCAATAAACTTCTGGCTGGAAAACCTCACAGCTTCTCTGATTAGATACTTATTGAGAATATGGAAGATCTACAGAGCTTCTCTGCTTATAAGTAAAGCAATTTATTATAGCAATTTAGAAATAAGGGTAAGATCAAATGTTTAAGTTCTCAGACCCTTTGAATAATCAGGGACTGGAGGGTGTCAAACAGGTCATGGGGTTGGAAAGACCTGTGTTATAATCAAGAAAAGCAGTTCCTCCATCTCCTGACTCTCAGCCCAAGGTCCAGCCCTCTGGATGCAGCATCCCATCCCTCCTCTTCACAGCAAAGGCCAAAAGGCAAAAAGCTTGAGAGCAGAGAAACAGAAACAGATGCCATTCTATTTGTTGACAAATTTAGGCAAGGTTGCTGCAAGGCTGGCTGTAATGGCATGGCGGGGTGGGAGAGTTGGTTCGCTCCGCTGCAGAGGGCAAAGGGAGTTTGAGTCCAGCCACAAGAAATGTCACGCAGAATAAAGTCCCTGCTAGACCTGGCAGCGATAGCGTCCGGGTTGTTCACCTGTTTCCTTGTGACTCACGTCCAACTTTTGAACACACGTATCCAACACAGCCTGAGGTGGGAACTAATGAGAGGCCTGTTTTTGACATGTGTTGATATACATAGCGCAGTTGCTTAGCACAGATGCTGCTTTCCACGTATGTCTGCACACTGGATTTGTAAGTCAACAGGGGCCCTGGTTTAGCAACGCTCACTTGGGAACTCCCCACTCCAGGCGCTGAATTCTGCCAATACCCTGCACAACTTTCATGAATACATTAAATACCTATAGATCATCTACCTTCTGGAAGGATTACTATAAGCCTTGTCTGATAACATAGCCGAAGAATTACAAAAATTCAATTTTTTTAACCAGTGAAGCTTACAATGAGGCTTTTTTTAACCTCCGAGCTATCATGTCTTCTTCCTCCCTTCTTAGCTTTCACATACTGCTTTGTAAGGTTTAACCTTTCCTTTACTTTTTTCCTCATTGAAACAGTCAGAATTGATTTATTTTTTTTACTAATTAGGACACAGGAACTCAAAGAAACAATCAAGTTACCTGAAGGCTAAATATAAATAGTTCTATTCTCCTTTCACTTGAAAGCCAAAATATTTTTTTAATTGTCTTTTAAAACATAATGGTAAGCGCTGGTTCAAAAACTCAGTTACACATCACTCCAATGGAAATTTGATTAATTAACCTGACTTCACAAAAATCTAGCCAGGATGTGTCTCTGATGGCTGCATTTTTAATTATTATTATTATTAGAAAATATTTATGCTATAGCAGAGTAAAAAATTCCTGATGGGAATTACTATTATTGCTACTTCAACTCTCCTGCAGCAAGCATTCTCAATATCCATGTGTAATAAGATATAGTCTTACACCACTTAGTTGAATTTAATAATCAAACTTTATTCCACAGTGGACACCTTATTGACTTCTGCTCCGCTCACTTTTTGTCATTGCTGTCTTCATTGCCTTTTAATTTCCCAGTTTTCCCTATATATTTTCAATGCAGCATTCCCATAGAGAGAACCTCATTCAAGCAGTCACTCCAGCCAGCGTAAGTTCATGCATGAGGATAGACTTTGCCTCAAGTTTAAAATAAAGTAGGACTGTATTTCACTGCAAAATTAAAACAAATACCAAATACTGCCATTGGTGTTTGATCTTACTTCAGTAATGCCTGTTGCAGCCATTGATTTATGCCACTAAAGGAGTTTTGCAAGACTCTGGCTTTGTTCCCCTTTTTGATTCACAAGCTGAATCCCCAAAACCAAAAAGGAGCAACTATATCTTGGGCTGACTTAATGAGCTTTTTTTACCAGTTTCCTTTTCACCAGCAAAGCAGCTGCAAAGCTGAACAGAAAAGAAAAAAAAAAAAAAAAAAAGAGTGGGATCAACTGAAGCATTTTACTTGGACTGAAATATCATGTTTTCCTTTGTGGAGGTTGGAGTTTTCCTTCTTTCTTTTACTTTTTTATTTCTTTAGGCCAACAGGCCTAAACCAACAGTTTCTACGAAGCCACTGAAATCTGTCATGTCAATATTTTTCTGATTTTCATTTTTTCTCCTCTGGGGGAGAGAGCTGCTAAAATATATGGACGTCACACCACACTATACAGCAAACAAACTACTCCGAAATATTATACCCAGTTCTATTTTTGTGGCCATTTAACCATAAGATCAGGACACGCCATCAGCAGTAGCAAGGAATTAAAACTCACACTGACTCAGTACAAATTCATCCTGTCTGTTTTTTGGCAGAGAAAGGATGAACTTACAGTAAGAGACTCGTCTCCTTACACTTCCTCTGCAACAGTCATTTTCAGCCTTTACTCTTCTGCGACCTCCTATGGATTTTCCACTGCAGCAAGGACCTCTGTGTCATGTCTAAAAGTCCACTAAAAATGTGTTTATATTTTTTTCTTTGTTACCTTTCGAGTTCATGCGCAGAATTTGCAGAGTCACACTTGTCCCCAGAAAGAGAGCACAGGATGTCACTGAAGAGAGTATGTCACAGGCTCTGCCTACATTCAGGCTAAAGAACTGAAATTATTTGGTTCATCTCAACTTGAGGTTCATAGGTTGGCCAGCCCTCCTCAACCTGAGTATCTATAACCTTTCAGTAACTCTCTCTTTCTTCTTCCAAGACATGGACAACAGTGCATCGCCCTCTTCCCTACTCTTTTATGCAGTAACATACTGACCTGAACGAAAGAAACAGAAGATCTAGGTTCAAAACTTGCTTCTGCAAGCAGAGGTGAGAAAGGGTTTGGGCTAACACAGGACCTAATCTCTTTGCTATTGAGTGATCTCAGGACCAGTTTAAAGGCTTTGTAGAAGGGGATGCTTTTTTTCCTTCTTGTTGAAGTTTTTCACCTTTGCAGGCAAGAACGCAAGGCAGCCAAGCTACCTGAAAGAACGGGATCATCGCTTTATAGCCTACTCGTTAGAAGACTAATCTGCAGCCTTGATTTCTCACCCAAGGAACAGTGTCTTTCCTGCACAGTGGTGCAATGCCAGTGTGAGTTATAGAGAGAGATCCCACGCAGATAGGAAGGAAACTCATATAACTTTAGTCACCTCCAGTGTCCATCCAAACTTGTCACCCTGGGCTCCTCTTTTAGTCCCCAGAGTGAAGCAGATGATTTTAGGGCACATATTATGTGGTTTTTATTCTAGCTGTGTCCTTTAAAATGAAAAGATTGCACCCTGGATGTGCTTGTTTCTCTCCACTGACTGAAAAAACAGTCTGTGGTGAGTGTCTCAGCTGTGAATATTTACATTTGATCAGATGCACCTAATCCAGGCTGTTTTTCTGTATACTTTGTCATCTTCTTTTCCAAACAAAACTTGCATTTTGTTAAGAAACCTCTTTCATACTATCTCAAACGAAAACTTCTTTAAAATCCAGGGTGGGAAAAAAAAGAATCAAATTAAAACCTCCTGGTTTTAGACACTCATGTCCCAGAATAGACCCTGAAATCTAACCACCGCTATTTGGGCAGCCAGAGGGAGAAACAGACTATAAACAAAACTGAAACAGATTTTATTGATTTTTCCCCATGCAGGCTAAGCTGCATGCAAAATCAAAATCAAACACAGAATATCAATAACTAACAACAAGTCAAGTGCATTTTCAAATGAATTCCCTCTCCATGGTCTAAGGCATTCCTGCAATAAGTCAGATTAAGAAAGATACCTGCAAGTTATGATTTGAAGTGAATTATGTCAATTTAAGGATTCATTTCAATACGTTTTCATGCTGATGACCTCGATGGAATAAAGGAAGTTATATTACCTGAAAGCTGTTAACCAGGTACAGTTCTCTATTGCCTGTATATCATGACAGCAAAATGTTTTCTCTCACAGAAAAAGAGCTACCACGAGGCTCTTATTCTTACCCCGACACCTAGCCCCTTTTCCCTGAGCTTTGTGTACACATTTCCGGCTTACTGAGCCATGGTACCCCACCACACCAGGGCTCTAACTCCAAGAATTGACTCACGATTAGGGTTTCCCTTAGCAAGTTTGGGCAAAAACTGAGGGCAGGCCAGGGATAGACAAGGAGACGCTATGAATTACTCCACGCATAGGGTAGGATTCATCTCTTATTAAACTTTGGATGCTGAGGACATCTTCACGTGAGCTAGCCACCCTCAACTCCTTTTATTGTTGATGGAAAGAGACAACTGCTACTGGCTCCCTCCAGCTGGGATGAACCCCAGCCTAGGAGTGCATCTTAGGATAGAGCCAAGCTAATGCAGCTCATGAGTAGCTGTAACATTACTCTCTTGTGCTCCTAATATATCCTGTCTGTGCAAGAAGATGCTTATATTGGGGTCGCTCCTCTCTCATGAGTTGGCTTGCTGAAAAACGACTAACTCTGGATAACTCAAGTTGCCACGAAGACACAGCCTATACCTGTGAATCACAGATCCCTCCAAAACTGCTTGGATGGAAAACTTCTAAAGTATTCTATTCCGGTCTCAGACTCTGTATGTAGTTCCCATTGGACTGCTTATGTATCTTGCATTTTAAATTCCCTGGAATTTTTCATACAAATAAATATCATAAGGAAAGGGCAATTCAATTTACACTTGGCGGGGTTCAAAAGTCACTGTAATTGAATGATAATTTGCCGTGAAGCATGCGTACGAGTCCTCATGTTTGCCTTTTGACCTGAAAGGATACAGCTAGTGAAAATGTCTAGCAGATAATTACTGCTAGGTTAACCCTGAGGCTTGGCTATTACCACAGGTCAATCTCTCTAAGATAATTCCCAGGATAATATTACCGAGGAACGCACTCCCCCTGCATAATGCAACACCTGCCTCGGTCGTGAGAGCCCAGGGATGGGGAGCTGAGCTTTGCCTCTTCTTTGGTCTCTTCATGAAGCTTTCTTGTAGGGCAGAGGATGGAATCAGCAAAAGGGGAGAACAAGGGAAAAGTCACCTGGCAATAGAGAACCTGGGGTGATTTTATTTTCATTACTCGTCGGGGCTATGACTTCTCGCAGAATGTGTAAAGACGAGGAACGCACAAATTCTCATGTCATGCAACAGGATCAGGTGTTGCTGTTGGAGAAAAGAAGGGGAATGGTTTAAACACACAAAATATTTGCTAGCCCCAAAGCACTAACTAACGGGCCTTGTTTTAGCATCCTCTTCTGTGCATGGGATTATGCACATCTTTCACCATGAAAAGGAACGCATCTTTCAGAGTATTTACAACACTGTGAGGAGACTGGTGTGTTTCTATTTGCAGCCTACCAGTCTGAATGCCAGCAAGACACTTCTCTTTATAAATTCTACTGCCGATGACCAAGAGGAAAAATAAACCTGTCAAAACGTCTCAGAAGATCACTTAAAATCATTGTTTGGTCCTCTTTTTGTCAAGACAAATATACTTCCCCGACCCAGTCAGACATGTGCTGTATTTTAGGCAGGATCAGGGTGCTCCCTGGGCTTCTACAGCAGTGCGGGGCATGTGAGCACGTGCACGGGACAGACCAGGGGGTGCAACCAGCCCGCTTTACTCCCCTGGTAGAAACCTAGGGCCATAAAGGAACTCAGAGGTCATCTAGTCCATCCCCTTGCCCCGAGGCAGGCTTAACTACAGGGAGGTCATGCCTGACAGATGTTTGTTTAACTTGCTCTCATAATGATGGAAACTCCACAACCGCTGCAGATAATCTGTGCCTGGTCTGTAGTGTCCTCATCACTAGAAATCTTTCCTTCCCAGCATTATAAATCCACCCTTGCTGTTGTAAGACAAGAAGCAGGGAAGACGGACAGCAAGAAAATGTAGAAGGCTGGGGAAATTTAATACCCAAAGGAGAAAAAGGAGAATAAAAGAAAAAAACACTACAAGGGTCCAGAGGTTGATCTGCTATTGTTCAAAATTTTGCAGCTCTTGAAAGCAGCACTGAAGGGGAAAGTTCAGCAGTCCCGGTGCCAGCAGTAAGAATAATAAGTAATAATAATTATGCATCTGGTCAAAGGTCAGTGGTGTAGTAAGGTTACATGATTAGTCTGGACAGCAACATACAGAGGGGATGGGAAAAGGTATGTAAGGGTCTTAATTAATGCCACTTATAATGCTATTAATAATGTATGATTAACTATTTAAATATTAATATATTTTATTACTTTCTCTTATTTTGCCATATTGCATAGAGGGCAAAAACATCATCTCTACCTATAATAGCTTATAAGTAAAAGTTACTGGTAGATTTTCAACCTTGTGTTGGAAGACACATAGGTCTTGATGTTCTGATTTAAAATTTTATAAATCTCTTTAATTCCTCTTGTGTTAATTATGTCTTTCAGCGCTTTAGCTGAAAGAACTGGAAGTATCATACCTGCTTACTATACTAATTAGTGCTTTTTGTGTATTGCTTCTTGTTTTGCTTCCATTTTTTTTAGAAAATAAGGTTGAATGAACGGGTTTGTTCTAGACTAGCAATCTAGCGTGGAACAACTCCAAAA
Source organism: Ibidorhyncha struthersii (assembly GCA_013398815.1). Classification (NCBI taxonomy): domain Eukaryota; kingdom Metazoa; phylum Chordata; class Aves; order Charadriiformes; family Charadriidae; genus Ibidorhyncha; species Ibidorhyncha struthersii. Next base: position 829,283 of record VZSZ01010131.1, read on the forward strand.
GATACCGGTTTAAATTGGAAACAGTTGGGAAAGGGGAAATCAGCTATCAGTCTCGAGTTACTACTACTGTAACTGGAAACAACTTTACAAGTACATTTGGATAATTCATATTATTTTGCCAACACTTTGAAGTTACACTTTCCTCCCTCATTTCTTAAGTCAGCAAGAAACGGTTATTAAAGGCATCTCTTAAAAAAAATGAAACTGTCAAGATGTGGCTTTGAAATCTTTGACAAGACGCCTGTAACATATAATGTGTTATAAGCATGTCTATTAAATCATGGCTCTTGTGGTTCTAACACAGAAATACCAGAAAAGAATTCTTTTCACATAGGATCAGTAGCTAGACAATAATGGGAAACACTTGGGCTGAAGGTAAAAGTTGGCTAAAGCAAGCTGCTTCCCATCTGCTTGTTATCAGCAGTTGTAGGAGCAAGGCAGGTGACCCATAAATATATTTTTTTGAAATGACAGGCTTTTGTTTGTGACTGTGTCACAATGAAGGGTCTCATTGTAACTTTATGGAGATATTGTCCAGAAGTTCAAAATTAAATAGCAGCTGTTAGTAAAGAAAAGAGCTGGGAGAAACTGAAATGATTTTCCCATGCTAGAAAAAAGAGAAATGTTAAGAAAATAAAGTCCTCAGAAAATGAGAAGCAGACTGAAATCAATAGAGGAATTGATCAATTAACTTCCCCTGTCCCAGGTAAATGAAATGCAAAGAAAAGTAAAAGCACTGGGAAAGACAGGGAAGAGTAAAATAAATCCAAGAGGAGGAGACAAACACTGGAGCACGCTCTGTTTAGTGCTGAAAGGAACAAACCAAGGACTGAAAGGTAAAGCTAAATAAATTCACACCAGAGAAAAGGTATAGATGCTTAACAGTGAGTGCACTTAACTGCTTAAGCACAGTTGTGATAGGCATGGTGGGATCTCTATCTCCAAATGTGCTTAGTCCGTCTCTGGAAGATAAGAGTTCTCTGCACAGAAGTTGCTAGGTTCCAACCGGGAATGAATGAAATTCCATCACCCCCATTAAATGGGAGGTCAAGGTGGAAGAGCTAATGGTTTCTCTGACCTCAAAGATCTTTGAAATTATGAAACCATTAGATTAGGTTGCTAATCTAATTGTCTGTGTCACTTGGAGTTGTGGTTTTTTTTTAATATAGGGTTTTTAATTTAATATATTGCTTATGACTTACTATAGTTGGGATAGATACAATAATTAACCTTTAGTTATTTTTCAAGACAGAGCTTCTCTAAAAACAAGGAGGTTTTGTAGGTCGTTAGTGTTAGTTGGCATTCAGTAACTTCAGTGTGAAAAAGGCCTTTGAAATCCCTTAAAGTCATTCTCTACACTGTATACTCTTCTAAATGTTTTGTCATCAAGAACATTAGTGAATTGTTAAATCAATTAAATATTTGTTAATTAACAGCAATAAAGAAAAATCAACTTATGTAATTATAAATGAATTAAAAACAATGGAATTATTATTAATACTAAAGATTGGCATTCTTCCCAGAACTGTAAGTTTAATTTTACTTGCCTTTTTAAAGCTAAATTCCTTCTCTGCAATCCATCCAGCAAAGCTCTTGGTGCTTGTTTTGCCACCAAGGGTTTTGCAGATGCACGAAAAGTGGAGCGCTCTTGCAGAGATATGCCTTGTGCCCTAACCAAGTCAATGTAATGATTCCAAATTTTTTATGATCAGGTTCTAGGATAGATGTTTCATAATAGCAAGGGAAAAAACTAAGCTAAAACAACTTTTTAAGGAATCTCGGACAGACTTGACATGAGAGTATATTCATAGATGATATACTGAAACTTTAGAGCAAATCTGATTGGTCCTAAGCTTTTCCACTGAAATTAAAAGTGAGACCAATCTATGAAATTAAGGTTTAGATCATGAGTTCAAGGTTGTTTAGTTACAGGGTTTTAGTCTGTGCAATTAAGTCAAACAACGATCCAAACTACCCTGATTTTCATGACTGTCCAGGCCAGTTCACCTTTGAGAATTTATTTGTCAGTGTGAAATGAAGGCGTGATTGGAATAATGAGATCAAGCAGAGTTCACTTGGTTCTGCTCTGTGATGGAGCAGCATCTGATTTGTCAATATTCTTTTCTTGTGCTGGCTTGTTGCTCATTTTAGTACACTTGTAAAACAGAAAGTTGGAGAAGACCAACAAAATTGCTCTTACTTATAGATTCAGAAGAGTTTCAGTTGCAAGGGACCTTTGAAGCCCATCTAGTCCAACCCCATGCAACGAGCAGGGACATCTTCAACTAGATCAGGTTGCTCAGAGCCCCGTTCAACCTGACCTGGAATGTTTCCGGGGATGGGGCGTCTCCCACCTCTCTGGGCAACCTGGACCAGTGTCTCACCATCCTCATTGAAAAACATTTCTTCCTTAAATCTAGTCTGAATTGACCCTCTCTTAGTTTAAAACCATTACCCCTTGTGCTATTGCAACAGGCCATGCTAAAAAGTCTGTCCCCACCTTTCCTGTAGGTCCCCTTTAGTTACTGAAAGGCTGCTATATGGTATCCTTGGAGCCTTCTCTTCTCCAGCCTGAACAATTCCAACTCTCTCAGCCTGTCCTCATAACAGAGGTGTTCCAGCCCTCTGATCATCCCTGTGACCCTCTTCTGGACCCACTCCAAAAGGTCCATGTCTTTCCTGTATTGAGGGCTCCAAAGCTGGATCGACTACTCCAGGTGCGGTCTTACCAAAGCAGAGGGCCAGAATCCCTTCCCTCACCCTGCTGGCTACACTTCTTTTGATGCAGCCCAGGATGCCGTTGGCCTTCCAGGCTGCGATCGCACATTGCCGGCTCATGTCCAGGTACTTAAGAATGAATAGGCAGTAATAGAAGCCAAGAGTGCCCCGGCTGCATGTGTGTGCCTCTGGAAGTCAGCCATCAGCCCGAACACCTCTCCCACAGCATTAATAATATTTCCTCAGGGATCATTTTCTGTCACCAGTGCTGCTGTACTGGTTCCACACCTTCCTAAAGGATGGGCTGTGGGCAACAGAAGGAGCAAGATGTTGGCTCCAAAGAGTGGTGATTTGACAGTGGCTGGGAGAAAAGGTCAACAATGTGAACTGCCAGGCTTAACACAAGTTTAACCAACGAGATCCTGTTACACAGAAGGTGAAAATAGGTGTTCTATTGCTTTATTTTGGCATAATCCATGTGTTTATTAATTAAAAAGCAGCTGTAGAATGTGGGAAGAAATTCAGCTGCTCTTTTCCTTTGGCCATTACAAGCAGGGTCTTACAATACCTAGCTTCTCCTTACCATCTCCCTTATTTCAGGTCTTGCTCTCCTTGCTGTTTCCCTTCTTTTTGTTGGCTCACTGCCTTCTCTCCTAGCCTTCTTTTCTGTGCTGTTCCTCTTGTGCAAATGTATTTTTTCTTTTTTGTTTGTTTGTTTGTTTTTATAAATTCAGCTCTCTCAAGTCTTCCCTCTTCACTTGCTGGTGGCCAGCAGTGCTGGGGATCTGTTGCCTTTCACTTTGTTCCTGCCCTTCAGCAGTACTAACCTATGAAGCTTGTTGAAATAAACCCAAACCTGCTGATTGGCCTTGCCAGGCAGTGGTTTGATGCAATTAAATACTAATTCAGACTCAGATTTGTGATGGTTTACAACCAATCAAATCCCAAGGCCACTTCACCTTTAGACATAGTTACATAGTGCTTTCCTGAACAACAGCAGAAAAGACATGTGGCTATATGTATTTCCATGATGAAAGATATGTTGTCTTTCTAAAAGCATCTTAGTCTCTCAGGGGGTTTGCTAGGAGACCTCCAGAGACAGTGGTGTTCCATTGCAGCCCAAATATTCATCCTGAATCCTGAAAGATCTACCACCATTTTTTTTCTTTTTCTTTTTTTTTTTCTAAAACAATTAGACAGCTGTGGTTTTAAATTATTATAAAATGGATGTGGAGCTGAAGCTTCCTGGTGAGATGACAGGGCTATATATTCCCATCATTGCTTTCCTGCATCATGCAGAACCATTGTTCCAGGCTTTTACAGTCCAAACTCACATTTTTTTACCTACATACCAAAATTGCCCTTGGTCAATTTTGAGGGCAGTTAGTTATCTGTAGGGCTATACCTATACGGAACCCAGTTTTCAATTAAACCTGTTTAAAAGTGTCACAACTCTGCACCTTATTCCCTTTGCAACAGGGGAAGAACAGCAGCAGTGGCATAAGGCATATTTATGCTGGTAGCCAGTTATTCTTACAAGGAAGAGATGTGTGTCTTCACCTACAGTGGCACAACAAAAGCACCGCACCTTTGAAGTGCAGAGAAGCCCTCAGTCAAGATGCACTGACCTTGGTCACACCTAGAAGTTCTCCTGCTCAAACAACAAAGGAATAGCCTATTTATTTTACAACAAGAACTCTAAAAATCCGCAGAAGTTTTTAGGACCACCGTGAACACGAGTCTCAATTCCATCTTGGTATAGAGAAGTTGAGCATGTGAATGTTATAAGAAAAGGTGTTCTAGTTTTCACTGTGAAACTAATTTTTTTTTTTAATATTTTCTCACAAACTTTGACTCAAGCCATTTTTTTTCCTGCAGAAATTTATACCTTCTTGACCCTCTTGAGCAAACTGGAGACCGATGATGCCTAGTTATCCGTCCCTCCTTATGCTTAAACCTGATGAATTTTCAAGCTTTTCTGTGTTCTTGATTTTTGTGCACTTGTGTGGTTTTGTGTGTGCTTTTAAAGACCCTTTAAACACCTTCTGAAGACTTCACATTCATTCACATCTCAACAAAGAGAAGAGAAAACATGGATCTAAGAAACTCTCAGCAAAATATCTGTCTGTGCTGTGATACCCAACTTTACTCTGCAGTAGAGACATGCAGGCTTCATGTGTGCCGACCCCATCCTTCAGTCTGGCTCCCCGTACATCAATATCACAGCAAACAACGTGCCGTATATCACTAGACAGATCCTGAAGAAAGACACCTGTTCAATATCAGTGTTCAATCTCCTGAGTTAAAGAACACATTCAGGGAGTTATTATTATTTCATAAATATAGTTTATTAATCTGGCAGGCTGTAATGTTTGAATTTAAAATGAATCCTATCTCGCATGGCTATTGATAGAAAATGACATCATGAAAGATACCATTTCACAGGCTGGTAAGAAAATTGTTTTCTTGTGCATAATAATTACTCTGCTAGGAAAGATGTTCAGCAATCCTTTGGACGTGCACACGCTTTCGCCTATTGTTACAACAGCCCGCTTGATGTACTCGATGTACCTGCGGAATCGTTATGAACTCAGATATAAGTTGTGTACCGATGGTTTTAAATAGCAGCTGCAGCCAGGTATGTAGTAGTGTGAGGTTAGCTGAGTACGATGAAGTATGAGAAGTCCCAGGTAATTAAACCGTACATGCAGTACACCTGTTTACAGGCACACCAGCTAATGTAAAATAGCTTAGTATTTCACAATACAGTGAAACGGAAATGAATGGCAAAGTCGGTAGGAAATATTGCTACAGTCTTTTATATGTGTTCTAAGCCTGATTTTTTAAAAGTAATAAGCATATAACTAAAGCATTTCTACTAAACCCTTGGAAACTGCTAGTAATACCATAACTATTTAACAGAAAGGGAACATCACATGTGCAAAGGTTAAATGTCTGCTTATTTTGAGTTTAACTTACTGTAGAGAAAAGGCAAATTAATTGTCTGATGATTTTAGTGCTTGCAGAATCTTCCAATTATTTGTCAACTTATTAGTAATAGGGTAAGTATGATTTCAAAAAGCATCCTCTCAATATACTCAAGGATTTTCTTTTCATATGTTTTTTGATGCTTTTCTCATGCTTTTGCCCCCTGCACAGGTTAATATAGACTTTGCAATTTATTTATCTTTATCAGCAGAGAAATTCAAGGTTTGAAAGAGAGCAGTTCCACAATATCCTAGTTAAGATACCAGCTTGGGATTTGTTTGTGTCCTTTCAGACAGACGCCAATTAAAAAAAAGAGGGGGGAAAATGGAAAAAAAAAAAGAAATAACAATAGCAAAAGATTGATTGACAAGTGCTATCGAACAAGACTTTCTTCAAATATTTTATGAAAAGGACACTGGATTTCATTAAATTCTGTTCTCAAAAGCCATCTCTATTGAAAAGAATGCATTCAGAGGAATTAACTGTTTCTGGCCTGCAGATCACGTACCAAATTCAGAGTTCACCTTCTCGTGGCAGGAGGCCTCTTTCCCTCTTGCCCTATCTGCAATAGGAAGATAAGAGGCAGGTGGAAAGGTCTCGCATCCTTATTATATGCAAAGAGTAAAGGTATTTGTACAGGGCTGGGTGCATTTTTAAGGGCCAGCTTAAAATACATAATTGCTTTATCTGCTGATACAGTGAGGACTGTGCTATCTAGGCCACACAGGTGGGGGAAAAGAGTGCTCAGAAAACTGCTTAAAAATCTGTTTTGCGAGCCTCACAGTGAGCCTTCTCGCTGTGAAAACTTCCTTAACTGTTTCTAATGGCATGAAACTTCAAATCACTCCTATCAGCTGAAGGCCACCACAGTGCGATGGAAGTTGACACAGCAGAAGATTGTGGCTCAGACAATCCTTTGCCACAAACACATTTCACCCCAAGTTTGTGGACGTTTTACTAAAATATGGTGACCTGGGACTCATGCAGCAGGCATGGCTTTGGAGAGGCAGAAAAAAACTTTTCAAGAAGCATTTCACACAGCCATAGTAGTTGGAGCCACCAAAAATGGGGCAGATCTAGATGCAGAGAGGACAACACAGTGTGCAATTCTCTTCAGAGCAGTGGCCAAGAGAAGACCGGTCTGTCTACCTAAATCCAACTTCGGCAAAACCTGAGGATAAAATACAATATAGGAATCCTGCTGTTGCGAGGGTTAAAGAGCCTGAAATTGCTATTCTGGCTCAATGCAGAGCTACCTGTGAGGACAGGATAGACAGAATGGGTATTAGGCAGCCTTCTTCTCAAACCTCAGCCATGGTACACACACACTGTTGATTTCCTACCTACAATCCTGCCTTCTTGTAGTACAGAAACAAGGAGACAAGCAGAAAAAATTGCTTCCCCACCTCATACTGTGGGTAGGAAAAACAAGCAAGGATAAAGCAATGGGACTTAGTGGAGAGGAGAAAGGTTGGAGCGGATGGTAGGAAAATCCCAGTAAGTATGTCAATGTTGTCCGTATAGCCTATCTGTGGGCTGGCAGTCTGGCTTCAGGTTGAAGCAAATCACGGTGCACTTCGAGCAGGAAAATTCAAGGAAGGGAGACGCCACTTGGCCCATATCTTGGCCCCTGAGGCAGTTTGGATTTGGCTGTGGTGTCCGTCATATTGCTGTTATGAGCAACCTGAGCCGAGGACCCAGAAGGATTAACCTCCTCCTTAGCAGGGATATTCTGAAGTGGCTGATAACAGTTCACTACTGTTCACGTATAGCAACTGCAATGGTGTTACATATGAAGAGAACTTAGAGGAATGGAAAAGTCTCTAGCCAGGAATCACATCCCACTTCTTTGCACGGGAATATCTAGTGCAGAATGGGCAGTGCTAAATCCCCACTATAAAAGTGATGACATGGAGAAAGGAAACTTCAGCTAACATCTAGCTGAAGCTAAATGCGGGTGTCAGCAAATTCATCCAACCTCTCCTCGCACTGTTTACAAAAGCTGTCAGGGAAGGTGGGCTTGTCCTTCCCTCTGAGAAGCAGATAAACAGAAAAACTCTCTAAGACATCTGTAGTTATAAAGGTGTCTTTGGATAATGACGAACATGCGCTTTCCAGATTTTTCTTTGAACTTTCTGCTTTGATGGCCTCCCTTGCTAGAATCACAAAATAATTCAGTTTTGACCGGGACATCTGGAGATCTGTATTCAAACCTCCATCTCAAAAGCAGATCCAGTTAGATTAGGTGGTTCAAGAACTTGTTCCACTGTTTGAAAGTCACCAAGGACAGAGATTACCCAACCTCCCCGGACAATCTGTTCAAACATCTGATCACCTTCATGTGGAAAAAGTTAAAAAAAATATGTTTGGCAGGTTTTATTTTTTAACCACCTGTTATGCAATTTATTCTCTGATAGACTGGCAATGATAGTGACTTCAAACCTGAAGCTACTGCAGTGGCAGTCTTGTTAATTCCGTTATAAATACTCAATTTCTAAAGACATTTTTGGTTCCTATGAGAGCTCTCTGCCTCACTCCACATAATGTAGTTATCCCAACAGGTTTATACCTGAGGAAAAGAATTACTGTGCACGTCAGCAAATATGTTTTTTCTTGTCCCACCTCTAAAAACAGAATCATCTTTACTTGCCAGTTTTGTGGCATTCTGTGTCTTTCACAATTCCGTCTGATAAATTATCACGCAGCAATGCCAACAATGCACTATAGAAATGATCCATGTCTAATGAAACAGGTAGTGTACTTTAATATTTTCAACTAAAGGACAGGGTGCTGGGAATCAATTTATATAGTGGAGGCTGCAAGGGTCTCAGTATACTATTCCCATCCTGGGCCCTTTTTCTGGAAAAAGTGTATCATTAAGGAAAAAAATAAAAAAGGTAATAAAAACATGCAACTACTAAGGGGTATTTTTATTCTATTTATCTCAATGTCCTTTACAAATATCAGTCAATTTCATGTATTTCATTGTATAAATGGGTGAGATAGACTGATACAATCTATCAAAACCTTGTAAATCCGGAGCAGATGTACGATTACTTTACCACGTCTCAGCCCTGTGGTCTCCTTACTAGGCCATGCCACCGCCCTTAATTTTCTGCTGCAGAGCAGTATCCAAAACCGAGATGTGATCACAGAGAGGACAAACCACGTGGGATACAATGTGTGAACTAAGGGCATGGTCAGATGATCGTTTCTGATCATCTTCTGTTTTCCTTTTCCATAACAGTAGGGGTGAACCCTGACATGGAGCAATAAGTGACTCTATTTTGTGGTGCGATAATTTTGCAGTCTGGGTACCTTGAAGCACTGCTAACAGAAGAAGAAAATGTCAATTTCTTAGTAGGAACCAATAAAAAATGTGCTAAGTAGTGCTCATTTGACATCTTCTTAACAAAATGAACTACAACATTTTCCATGAACAGAGCTTGTACTGGCTTGGGGAAAATATTCCTACCTAGACAAATTCTGTCTCCTCACTGAAATTCAGCTGTGTCAAGAGTTCCAGCAGTTTGAGAAACACTGTTAATAAAAATGATCATTTACTGCTGCTGTTTCTTGTCTCCATCAACCCCCTACTTGTACTAAGCAAAACAGATTTCACTTTTATAGAAAGTCTTCCAACCTCGGGGTCTTTGAGGACATGGCACCAGCAAAACAATAGCCTTGATTCAGTAGATGCCTTACAGGGGTTCCCTGTGTGTTTATTATGGAAGCTCATCGTGCCCAGTGTGCAACCAAAGATTATTTTTCTTCCAAAGGCCAGGCTTGCATGGAATTCTGTTAATTAAATGCACTGTAGAAATGTCAGCCTTTACCCCTCTCTCTATATAACATCCTTTGTCCTTCACATAATGATTTTAAAGTGTTCTGCAGACATCATTTGATAGAATAATAAGATATTATTATTGAATCTTTATGTCTCCTATTGTCCCAGGAGCACTGACCTTGCATCCCTAATACAGAGGTCTGTCTACCAGGCTAATCACACTGATATCTGAGTACCTCAGAGGAGATCCTTATGTGGCAACGATTCTGCAGGAACTCAAAACTGGCCAGACATACTGATAAGATCCATTTATTACTCTTGTGCATTTCTGCAAGGTTATAAACCAATTCTTATTTCAAATGTAAATCCCCACCCTGGTGACAGGAGGGAAGACTCATGGTTAAGATAACTCAAATTTTCCCCAGTTGTCAGGGTTCCCCATACAGGTAGTGGTGAATGCGATTTACTATCAGATAGTAACCATGGGGAACCAAGACGAATGGATCCCCCATTCACTTTTTTCCGGAAGATATGTAGTACTGATTAATGTCTTTGAACCACTCAATCACCATGGGAATAACCCTTCATTTATGTCCTTCGCTTTCATTTGCTAGGACAATGTATTAACACTGTGTCTTTTAGCCATGGACAACTAGATATTAGCACACCTTCCCATAAATATTTTTTTTTCCTTGACTGGATATGTTGTATAGACATATCCATAAATATCCACGCACGCAGCAGGATATATGGAACACATCTGGCAGGGAATGGTTACCCCCAGCACAATACCAATTTTTAATATAATCTTGGCTTGTTTCCATAGCTGTCAAGAAGTCTAGGGTAGGTTGACAGGTCTCTTAAAAAGTACAGTTTGTGGCAACTGAGTTTTTGTTCCTCTTTTTAAGAAAGCCCTGAAACTTACGAGGATTTTCCTTCCAGGAATAAGATCTTTTAACAGCTGCTGAACAAACTGTGATACAAAACCTCCTATCTGGAGATATGCAGATATTTCACGGTGTCATCAATGTCCTTTGCATACCTGCATATCTAAGAAAACATCCGACTGCTCCGCTTTACCACTCAGAAGCTTTTCTTTTCATTTCTTTTCTTTTCTGAAAGGAAATCCGAGTGCTCCACTATTGCCTCCCCACACTTATAATTTGTCCTGAAAAACCTTGTTTTCTCCCTCTAACACGGTGGAGATGTGTAGCCTACAGTTTCTTTTACTGAAATATCTCTGGGAATCCCCAAAATAAAAAGAAAAGAGGCTTGATACAATGACATTATTGCTATACCAATCTCTACCAAATCAGTCAGCTACAGTCAGAAATCTAAATATTCCTTAAAACACGTTTATTTTAATACAGACATATCAAGAACAATCTGCCTGTCATTGTTACAATGTGTATTTTCAAGAACTTGCCCAAAGCTGCAAGAATTGAGTCTAGTCTTATTACTATATAAACACTATAATCTGAAATACATAATTATAGCCTGGACCGAGGGAGGAATACAAGCATATGCTTATCATTTAAAACCAAAGGAGAATCAGTACATTCTTGAAATGTAAAGCTACACTTTGAACCCTATCTGAATAAAGACATTTTCCTGTACTGGATTTGAAATACAGAAATATCATGGGACTGAGCCTACAAGTCAGGCCATTGCAGCTCTCGTTGATTTGTTTCTGTACTTTTAAGTATGGAGTTCCTGGCCTGAAGTTGTAGAAATAAACTTAACTGTGTTTCTAAATCTTTATCTATGGCTAGTTAAAGCCTTGGTATATGTAGCACTCTAAGACCATTTCAAATTTGTATTGATTTTCTTTTGTCCTTTTTGAAATATTTTGGGATGTGCACTCATTTGGAAAACTGAGATACAGTATTCTGTGGCTGACAAGTTCTATTTATTATTTTTTAAACATAAATAATGTCTTAGGGGGGATAATGCAGTTTTAAAAGGCATCTTATGCAGCATCACTAGATGAATCAGAAATAGTAGATATGCATGTTATTGTATAATCTGTGGTGGTTAAACTCATTGAGAAAAAGTGTTGGTGGAAGTCAGAGATAAAGTTGCCAATTTAGAAGTCAACATACAGTTTGTATTTGTTAGGGAAAAGAAGTGTTGTCTGCTTGTACTGGAGTGTGGAAGAGTAAAAAGCTGAGTGCTGGTGGGTATCTGGTGAGTTAGAAATGCTGGTGAACCACAGACAACGGAAGCTCTGTAGTCAAGAATAAATTATGCTAAGTAGTATAAGAGCTGCCACGAAATTATATTTAGGTTATTTCTTATACTTCAAATGAACTTCCAGAACAGCACATTAATATTGACAATGTCATTTATTCAAGCTTCAGGAACCTGGGATCATTTCTTGTCTTGATTCAATCACTTTGGTTAAATCTCTTGTTAACAATACAGGAAAAAAAAGGATTTTCCAAGTGATCACTATTTATTAGACAACAAATTTAAAATGACACTCTAAATATAATTTCATGGGTTTTGCTCTTTTCATTTCTTTAAAGAAAAAGAAGGATGGAATCAACAGACAAATAATGATTCTTTAAAATATCGCAAGAAATAGCTTGATTTATCAACTCCACTTAAATACAAACACACATCGAAAAAAAATGATAAATGTATAAATCCCATACCCATGATAGATTGAGAGTTTTATTTCTTTCTGTCATTTTTACAAATAAATCCAAAAAACAATGAGAGTGTACTTACATATTTCAGATCCTCATTTGTCTAAGAATAGAAAGCACTCAAGTCATGTGTCAGAATAACTCGGGTGGTCTCTTCTCAATCCCCTTTTTGTGTTCACCATCCACAAAAATCAGTGCGCCACTGCAATGGTCCAGCCATTCTCACTACAGAAAAGGAGCCAGGTGTTGGGTGTCAGAAAAGACTGGCATGGATTTGTACAGGTTGTTTGCATGGCAGCTGTCAGGATTGTCCATGTAGGATCCTTCCCAAGTTCAAAGACCCAGATTCCCCTTATCTGTGAGCACTTAACCGAAGCACCTACATCAGAAGCATGTTCACCCCAGGCTACCATCTCATCAGACATCAACTGGTATCTGTCTTTATGTCTGTACTGATATGGAGAAATGGATATCTTCCTTCATATCTACAGGACAGCCATGCCCAAGCTGCCTTCCCATGCCTTGATTTCCACAGGAAGAAAACCTAGGCAACTAGAAGAGAGTTATGGCATCTTCCAGCCTTGCTCCTACCCAAGATAAAAAGGGTGTGCCACCATCCATAGGTGGCTTCACAGTTTAGATGTGGTCTCAAAGGTGGTCTCAAAGCTTGGGTAGTGAGCAACAGTACACCAAATGTGAGGTGCGTCAAGCTGAGTGGAATGAAATTAGACCTAAGTTATTATGCACATATATTTAAATCTGGAGAAAGAGAAAATAGGCTTTCCATGGGACAAACCTTCTAACAACAGCTGATTTTCTTTTTTTCTTGATTTCATGCTTAATGCTGGTGATAAAGCATATTTGCTTATTGTAAGCGTCACTAAAATATTGTCATTTTTACAGACATAATTGTCTTTTTTAAGAAATTAGACAAGAGAGATCCCTGCGTCTGACACCTGGACAAGTCCAATTATTTCAGAAAACATCAACATACACCAAAAAATGACTGCCTCAGTCCCATAGTCCATATTGTTCAGACACTTTAAATTTAATTTGGTTATGTCCTGAGCATTTTTTTAGCAGCTCAGTATTTAATGGGGACTTGAACACAAATTTGATTTTGTAGGTACTTAAGTCTCTATATAAGTTTAGTGTGAAGTATGTTTGGGTAATGTCATTCAGTTTAGTGACAACACTCACAGGTGTAATATGTGGCACAGCAGTGAAAATGAGCAAGTGTATGATTTTGCTAAAGGCCAACAGCTTCTGATAGGTCACAATTATCATGCCCCACAGTGTTATCAAAAAATAACTTGAAAAATTGTGACTGCAGATGTAAGACACAGCCCAGCTCAGCTGTCCACACAAAACTACCCAGTGCCACTAGAGATGCCCTAGTTATTCTGATTGCCCTTCAGCTGCCATCCAGAAAGACACGGGTTTCCTGCAGATCCTGCATCTTCTCTGCCAGTCTCTTAAATAAGTTTGGGCATCTGAAATGGCTCTGGGCATCTCAAATGTCTCTAAGTTTGTTATGAAACTAAATCATGCACTAAATCACAAGTTATACATTGAAAATAGGGCTCTGAGTTCCCCCCACCTCACTACTGCTACTCCCCATATATAACGCCAACACACCACCCCTTTCCACAATTACTGCTTCAGGGAACAGGTTGCGTACCGGGATGCCAACACTTTCATGTTATGTGCTGTTTATGCATATGCATGAATACTGTATCAGGGCTCTTTATTTTTTTTTTTTAATTAATATTCTTGCTTTTTTTTGGTAAAAATTAAAGCAATAGCAACTCCAAAAAGCCATTATGTTTTGATTGTTAGGAGCTGGCATAAATGGACTCCAGTAGAGATAATGCTGTAAATGTTGATCACGTTACAAGTTGGCCCACCTACTGTCACTTCAAGAAGCAGAGGTTTAAATATAAATCTCCTATTTTTAACTGGGTTAATATTAGACCTGAAGGAGGAGATGTTCAGCTGGGGTAAATAGTAGCTTCGCTGATGTAAGTGGTACTATGCTGATTTACAGCAGTGAAGGAACAGAAACAGCGTATCTTCTCTCCACCAACAGCTCCGTTAATATATTTAGAATATTAATTCAATAAGGAAAAGAAAAATCACAATACAAAGAAAAGTTGAGATTATTCAAAGGTATCTGGTGAGTCCTGACAAAGTCCTATCAGTAAGTGAATAGAAATACGGAGTATGTGTCTTAGCCCACTAGACTGCTTCAAATCCCTGAGCTAAAATCTGCATGTTTTCTGTTTACAATAAGCAGTATATTCCAGACATAATTAAAATAAAGAAAATTGGTATTGGAGACCTCTTGATGATAATAAAAAAAAAAAAATCCAAAAAATACCAAAAAATGAAGGTATTAAATGAAATTATTTTTAAATACTCCAAGCATTCATTTATGTTCTGCTTTTGAAGCTGTAGCTCCTGGATTACTGTAAGTAAGATTATTATCAAAAATAAGAGCAGAACTGTCAGATCTTGTTACTAAATTAAAAATAGGAGTTCCATATTTGGAAGAATATTTAAAAGAACAAAAATGTTGTAATGTTTAAAACTCACAATTCTAAGTACCTTAATTTATCTTGAGGTATAAAATATTCTAGAGTTAGGTATTAATTTTGGGTGTCTACTCCATAGCAGTTGGACTTTGTAATACTATGTAAGCAAAATTACAAAAATCTCATCATTTTAACCCAAGGGGAACCTTACCTCTTCTCCAAAAAGCCAACTAAAGGAGCTGAAGTTGTGTTTTCTTCTTAAATTACTTTCTCTATCTTTAGCTTAGGTGTTTAAAAACTCCATAATGAAACATAGCACAGAGTAAAGCACAGGAGGGTTGAGGCTATGGGCTTTAGGGAGATTAAGGGCTGCAGAGCTGCTCGCTTTTTGTTAGATTAACCTGCCCAGGAAAGCAATTTCCTCCACAGCCCCCATGCCCAGTCCCCATAAGTGGAGACATATGGCAGTTCTGTGATACAGAGAGCACACTGTGGTAGCTTTATTGATACTGGGACTGCTCCTTAGCCAGTACAAGTCTTTGCTCAGCTAGGAATTGATCCTATTGACTCTTGGCAAAGGGAGAATAGTCATGAAGGTTAATGCTGCCCTTGCAGTCAGATTCCTGCTCTGAATTGCCCTCCAGAGGTGCCTCTCTCCACTGACTCTAGGGAGATTTGCTGATTAAATTTAGGCTAGAGCTAACTTTTGTGCCTCTGCCGATTTGGTGGGATTGATTTGTAATGGTGTGCTTTGGTCTTTGTGAACAGCTGGTCCGTAATTCTCAGATGTGAGTGTATAGATTAAAAAAAAACATCAGAAGCAGCCACGAGAATGGTGCAAGCTGTCTTCTCATCTGGTGGAATGTCAAGCAGAGCAAAGTCACCCACCACCTCTGCCTACCTCCCTCTTCTGCCTGTCCGTTGCCTGAGGATGGCAACCATTAAAACAATTCAAAGCCCAGTTGCCAACATATCCAAGTTAAATTAACATGAAATTGCTATTTAACATGAATTACCCTGAACAGGAGAGCTGCTATGCATCTTGCGAGGACCTTGCTAAAGGGGGTTTCGGCTCAGATTCCTGGCTAAAGGACAAAAAGGCGTTGGCTATGTGGCACCACATTGCACGCATACAGACACACAGAGGTCACTTCATATTTTCTGCTTCCCTCCTCAGATTTCTCCCCTCCAGCCACCACCTTCTCTGCTAACCTTGAAACTGTGGGGAATTTCATTCTGTGGCTTGTGTTTCCTCCCAAGCAGAACTACAGGACCTCAGTTCCTCCCTAGAAATTATGTCTCCTTGAGTCATTATTCCCTCTTGGCCGCAGACCGCTTCCTGCAATCTCAGAACCACTGAAAATGTCAGTTTCAGATGAGCTATTAACCCATGAAGGCTGAACCAGCCTGGATCCACCACTTTTCCTTAGACACATTTTTCTTTTCTCCTCTCCCTGAATATTGGTTGAAATAGAACCAAAAAGATTCTACCTCAGACAGGATTTTGGTCTGTTTTACAGAGCTTATCATCACCTGAANTTTCACCTCCAGTTTTCTGCTGCAGAGTACTATTTACCAAATCCATGTTTCTTGAAGAATTCTGATGACCTGTAAAAGCTGTAACGGTAGCTATCGAAACCCTTGGGTATATCCACAAATGATTATGTAAGGCTAGAGGCACAATGCCAGATGAACTGATGACAGACCCATTTATCATTAGTAGGAAGAGGCACATTAATTGGCTACGATATCAGTACCGTCCTCCAGCATTAACAAAACTCTTCTTGATCCTGAATGTACCACCAGAACATCCTTTATTAAATAAGATGAATAATACTGAGGCCAAGGGTCGTCCTGCTTCAGCTGAGAAAGCTCAATTATTTATGGTACTTCACTCATTAAGGCACCAACAGGTTGCCAAGCCTTGTAAAGAGAGATTTTTGGTCTACTGAATAAAGGTTATTATTCTACACATACACATATTCTGTATCAGGGAATCAACAGCAGAGAAATTAAAACATTTGAGTCCTGTAGAACTTCTGGACTAGGGGAGGGAGGTCGAACATTGGAGCAGGCTGCCCAGAGAGGTTGTGGACTTTCCATCTTTGAAAATATTCAAAACCTAACTGGACACAACCCCGAGCTGTCATAGCTGACCCTGCTTTGGGCCATTTGGGTTGGGTTTTAAACTGAAAGAGGGGAGATTTAGATTAGATATCAGGAAGAAATTTTACACTGTGAGGGTGGTGAGACACTGACACAGGTTACCCAGAGAAGCTGTGGCTGCCCCATCCCTGGAGGTGTTCAAGGCCAGGTTGGACGGGGCTTGGAGCAACCTGGGCTGGGGGGAGGTGTCCCTGCCCAGGGCAGAGGGGGTTGGACTAGATGATCTTTAAGGTCCCTTCGAATCCAAACCATTCTATGATTCTATGACTCTACAACTAGATGATCTCCAAGGTTACTTCCAGCCTCTGTGATATTCTGTGCTTCTGAGTCCATAAGATGAAGCCACACAAGTAGATTCCCAGGCTTCTGTCCCTGTCTTTTCCATGTGCTCACACAAAAGCCAAAATACTCAGAGTTGGCCACGGTTGCCAGCTGCATCACCATGGCAAGAGGAACCTCATGGTGAGAGACTTTGATACCAATTTTCTCACCTACTCACCACCTGGGCATGTGAAGAAGGAACCAGTGGCCATTGCTTAATATTTTACCTGCAGAATTCCCTGCAGTTAAGTGAAGTTGTCTGTAAAATGGGAACTACCTGACCCTATCGGGCACAGCTTCTATGCAAACATCAGTTATCATCTCAGGCACACTGAAGTAATGGTTTTGTCAACTTGGTTAGTTCAGAGGCAGTGATACAATCCGATAGCTCTGCATTGGGGTGAGAAACTAACACACTGATAATTTTGCTGGAGTATCGATCACAAGTAGTGGAAACAAACTGTTTCTTTCGAGTGTGGCTTTTACATACTTTTGCTTCAGTTGGCAATATGTGGTTGTGACCCATTTCATTGGAGGAAGAGCTTGAAAGTAATAGTCTAATATTTCCTGGGACTCTGAAAGGACCAGCTGGGTCAGGTCCATTTTGCCAAGGCCAATGAAGTTTTGTGCTGGCACACAATTTCTACCTGTGTTGCTACCATGGCTGTGCTTGATACACATAGATTTTGATGTTATCAGCCTACCTCCATATAGCTTGTTGGCTAATTATGTGTTGATCCTATCATAAATTACATTTTCCCCCTTCCTTGATCATCTGATCTTTTGATATTGGCAAGAAAGAGAATTACTGTTTTTTTTCTTGCTCCCCAGGCGGCTTGGGGACTTTTTTTCTCAGAATGTTAGAAAATTTCCTCCATACTTGGAAGGAAACATTTTATTTGCACACAACACACACTACCGGGGAATTTTCAGTGCTGACACTGTCAGGCTGGCAGGCATGCTTTATACCTGCACAGCCAAAAGAACTGGCAGATGGTTGGTGACAAAAGGAGCATCCCATGGAGCTGCAGGAGAACCATCTCAACAGATCCAGGATTTCAGAGCCTGAAAGACACTGTGCAACAGCTCAACTGTAGCACTGCTCAGCATTCAGCCAGAAGCAAGGCAGGTGCTTGAAACATTTGCCAGGATTCACTGACTCAAAAGGGCTGAGTCTCCAAGCCAGGAGTAAATCCATCAAATGAGTATGGGATGCTCTTACA
This sequence comes from Ibidorhyncha struthersii, assembly GCA_013398815.1. NCBI lineage: Eukaryota > Metazoa > Chordata > Aves > Charadriiformes > Charadriidae > Ibidorhyncha > Ibidorhyncha struthersii. Next base: position 847,671 of record VZSZ01010131.1, read on the forward strand.
AAGAGATCTAAGGGCAACCGCCTGGTGTAGGACAGCCTCTACAACCTTGGCTCCATTGCTTTTTGATAGCAAGAGGACAGACCTCTCCAGCACTGTCCCTTCCAGGACTCAAAGCAGAATGGTCTGTGAGAACAAGGGAGAGCAATGAGAATGCACAGTGTCAAATGAAGTGGTAGCTCAAAGAGGAGATACGCTACCCAGCAGGTTTCCTTTGAGCAGGGGTCCCCAGGACCACAGCATCTGCCACCCCACTGCATTTGGTGCCAGGGACCATTTTATAAGAGAGATGTGGCTGTTTATGGTGCAGTGCTGCATAAATACATGAGATATAATCCTTGCTGATGGGGTTGGGGAAGAAGAAGTCAAGATTGTTGAGCTCAGTATGTCAGACTTGTCAGATCTGGATCAGTCCTGCCCCGTGTTTGACAGCTTCACATTGCATGTCATTCTACCTGTAGTAGGCAAGTGACATACTTGGAGTTCTGTCTTTCATCTGAACTTGTTAAAGAAAAATACTGTTTTCTGTATCTTTCCTTCTTCAAGTCGGTGGAAGACAGAGGAGGAAGGATACAGGTCTTTGTGCCACACTGTTAATTTATTTTCTTAAATCTTCTTCCCTTGGAACTTTTCCAGTACCTGCCCCTGCTCCTGTTCAAAATTTCCCGTGCTGCAACTGCAACGTATTGACGTGACTCACAGTTCTATATAAGCAATGGTAAACCCGTCCAGAATATCTTGAGCCTCCTCTTTCTACAAAAGAAATGAACTGTAGCAAAGATCACTGCAGCTAATCTGTCTTCAGACTGAGGAAGATTCTTCTGCACCTCTGCATTTCAGAAGATGACCTTTATCAGATGTAAGGCCTACAAATATGTTTTGACTGCATAGGGCAGACTGCGGATATAGGATTTGATGTACAAATGTAACAGCTCTTCTCCTATCATACATCAGCCAGTACAGCACAGATGCAATGCCACAGCAAGAAAAGCATAAAGTAAAGGGAACAAACATAAAAACTAGCTTATAACTTGCAAATGGAGAAGAGGAGTCCAAGTAAAACAATTTATACTGAAGGTCCAATGGAGTACTGTGGAGTTAGTCTCCCTAGAGGAGGCAAGGGAAGCCAGGGACAATATTATCTCTCTAAACGCAAACATTGTTTGAGAGAGACAGTGCTTCTGTGATCAGGCCAACAAGAACAAGAGAGCTCTTAGCTGAGTAAGAGATTGGGCTTGCTGCTGTAGGAAGCATTGTGCACACCGATTCCCTAGGGCATTGATTTCATGATCAGGAGACCCTGAGACCTGCTTCAGCTTTCCCATAATGAGTGGATTGAGGTCATTCATCAAACCTGAGATTTTAGGGCTCGAAGTTCAAAAAGCTACCGGAGGTGAAATCATTCCCCTCCTTCCTCCTTTTCTTGTCCCTTCCAAAAACAACCCCACTATATTTTTTTTTCCTTACCATTTGACTGAAATCACCTGGGGGTCAATTATCTTTCTGGGATGGAAACCATATGCTATTTCACGTTCTTGCATAAGGTTAAGCTGCATATGATGAAACCGATCAATTAAATCTTGTGGGAAGAGAAGGGAGGGTGAAGCCTGGCCAGGAGTTAACATTCTCATTTACTGACAACCTAATCCAAGGTATCAGACACATACAGAAATTTGCTTGCCCACAAGGAACACAGGAGAAAAAGTGCGGGCTGTGTCATCATAAAATGAAGATGGGGAACATTAATGCAAACAAGATGGGGACATGCACAGCTTAAGACTGGTAAGAAGTGTACTATGGAAATGTTGAATTATTTAAACAAACCCAAATTTTCTGCGTGTTTTCTGTTGTTTTTGGTTTCTTTTTTTTTTATTTGCAGCTTGCAGACTGCTTTGAACACAGCAGATGATACCCTGCTGATGTGTGTTCAGAAGATCCAGCCGGCTGGGTGGATCTATGCTTGTCACTTCACTTTAGTCCAGGAGCAGTCCCTTAAAATGCTGGTCTGAGTTTCCAACCTATCTGGCATGTGAGGTTGGTTCTTATCATTGTGGATGGTTTTCCTTCAAGCTAGAGTATGGACTTTTTTATGCTGGTCTGGCAGAGATAAAAGAGAAGAAGGGAAAACAGACATGGAAACACTCCATTGAGTCTCACACAGGTAAAATTCCATGCACACAAAACCTGCATGTGGAAAGAAGAGCTACAGCCACACGCAAGTGACTGTAAGGAAACAGTGCAACTCGGGCTAAGACCTGTTTAGAAATAAATTCTGGATAAACCCTAAACCAATAACTTGCTGGCCTGTATCACTTAATTTCCTTGTCAAAGTGAAACTTTCTCTTTGAAAAAGAATGACTCTGAGAACCACTCAATCCACAGCCCTGAAGAGCTTAGGTTGTACCTAGGGTAACATTTCAGTGCAGTTACGCCTCCCCAGCATCTAGCATTTGGAAAGTGTGTTACTGAAAAGAAATAGGCACAAACACACACAGACGTCTACTGTTCTGGCTTCAAATAACCCTTGTGGAGAAAGAGGGGTGTATATATATGGGTGTGCGCGTGTGTGGGCATGCATGGGAAAGCAAAGTGAGCTTTATTTTTACTCCGAATCCCACCTAAACAAAGATTCTAATGTTATCCCCTGGAATGAGGTAAGAAACATGATCATTTGGTTCCAGGACCTGCCTGAAACTACAGTTTTTGTAGCCCTGAATGAGCAGCAGCCAAAGTAAGAGAGATCAGATGAACTGCATTTAGAAGTGATGCAGTGAACTGGTACAAGGGGAAAGTGCTTTTAGTGATCAATATGAAAACAGGGGGCTTTCATCTAACCACAGTGAGGATGGCAAAGAGGAATTTGGGCAATATAATATGGGATAAAAGGGTAGATAGCCTCTTATTTCAATCTAAAGACTTAATGATGCTTATTAAAAGGTTGTTACTTGGTTTCATGGAAGAATTATGGCTTTCTGCTTCTTTCCTTAGAATGAATGGCCTGACAGGGAAAGGCAAGGGTTTTTTTTTTAAGTCCTTGGTCCTTGTTAAGGAGATGTGCTTATCAACTTTACCAAAAGATTAGGTCATGCAAACAAGCAATTCACACGAATGGTTTTTATTTGAAGGCCACTGCCTCTTGCCATACACAATGCAATTCATCAGGCAGCACGTTCATACAACAGCACCTAGGTGATAAGTTATTATGATTTGATTCACGTAACAATCGTTAAGATTTGGGTCAACTTTACCAATGAGCGAGAGCTCTGAAACAGCAAACTGGCCGTATGTTTAAGAAAACGCATCAGGCCAAAGTCAGATCTGGAGGAGACACACTGAAGTCAATGAACCTCCAGCAGGTGAGCTGGGCTGCACATTTCTACTGGGGAAATCTTTCCACCACTGCAGCACTTCATTATAACTGTCATTTTCTCTATGAATTATTGCTTTTTTGTCAGATTTACCTCCCCTTCCACTTGAAAACAGTCATCTGGGGAATAGGCCAGCAACCAAACAAAACCTCCTGGAGGTTAATGTAGCAACGACAACAACAAAAGGAACTGGCCTACCTCTTAAACAAGGGGGACGAACCACACGGCACCTGTTCAGCTACAAGAGCCCAATCTGTCTGTATATGAATATAACAGGCAGCACTGCTTTTCTGGTGCTGGGTATCAACAAAGTGTTTTGAATTCACTGTTCCTAGTTTTTTTTTAGACTACTTAGTGTGCTTCAAAGCTTTATAGTTCTTCAGCAGTGACTAGCAAAGACAATTTGGTTCAATCAGTGTATTGTTAAAAAAAATGAATCTATTAATTAGCTTTTCATCTAATGTTAGGAAATCCCATACAACATTTGAATATAAGTATACGAGGTGCTGGCATTCCTACAGTTCGACAGTAAAGCGACATGAGGCAGAGATGTGCGCTGGGAGGCAGGAGTCCAGAGCACCAAACTGACCTTCTTCTTGTTAGATAAATTCATTCCATCAGCATAAACTGGCCTTTTGTGGGTTAAAAAGCTACCCTCCCATTTATGGTACACCATTCCATGGGAGATTAGTTTAGTATAGTTATCCAAAACTAGATAAACTGGGGCAAAGCTATGAAAAGCCACGTTGCTCCTGTATTCCACTTAAAGGTCTTTGTCTTACATGTGAAATGTAACTTCTGAGCTAAACCTAACTAGTATCCAGAGGGACCCTAACAAACCAGGATGTAGATTCAAATGCCTTTCAAACTGTAAAATGGGGGAAATGTTTTTAAGTTAAATATTTTCAAACATGTAGAACATGTGTGAATGTTCCTTTAGAAATTAACATGGCATGGAATCAAGAGATGATCAAATGAATGAAATTAAAGACCCTTTCCTCTGTTGCCTTCCTTGAATAGTCATTTATGAACCAGAGAGTAAATGCATAAAGAATCTTAAATCACAACCAATCACGCCAGCAAAACTGTTACACTCAGTTCACACTACTAAATGGTTTAAGAGTCAGAACAACTGCAACAGGAGATCAAGTCCAACTTTACTGGAACAAATTGTACTTTGAATCATGTTGGTGCAGTGCCACAGAAGTCAATGGGAAATGACCTTCACAACTAACGAAAGAGGTCCACTAAATTTGTCCTAGTCAGCTTGGCTGCAGAGCCACTGGTACATTAGAATATGCCCCATGAACAGAATGCACAGCCCCATGTTCCCTCTCTTAGGATAAGTAAAAATTTTAACTTAAAACATAAGCTAATGAATGTGAGAGACACCCTTTTACAGCAAATCTTTTTTGGTAATAAGGACAATACACTGGACAGTGTAGACTAGATTTACATAAAAACTGATAGGACTTGATGAATGTGACTCAAAGTCCTTTCACGGTGAGATCTCTTTGTAAAGGAGCAGATTTACTATGAGGTGTAGGAGGTGGCCAGAAGTTTTAGAGCGTTGCTCGGCACAGCCTAGTTATTGTTTGTGTGACTGCAGTGAAGTCATGGAGCAGATCCTCATTCCTTCCCTCCTTCCCATCCAGAAGATATCTGACCCCAGCCCTGCATGTGACAGTGGGGCAAAGAAACTCCTGAGATGCTCACACATAAAATTTATGGCGTGGCAGACATTCACCTGACAATTCTGTCAAACGCACTTTTGGGAATTGCCTACAGAAATGAGTTTGTTTACTCTTTAAGAAACAGGTTCAGTTAACAAGGGGAAGGAGGGGGAAGGGGGAAGGCAGTGAAAATAATGAGAAATTAATATAAATATCATTACCAATAAATATTAAAGCAGATTAACAGATTATGAGATAAAAAAGCAAATGGAGCTTCCATAGTTTAAGGTTCTAATAGCATTAAGGTTCTATTTCCTGTCAACTCGTTATAAGTTAATTGCCATTAATTTTTCATAGCTAAATAGCGGAAGAAATGAGATTCCTGTATTATCGGCCCTACACTCTAGCTGTGAAGGGAGTCCAATGTAAAATGGTGAAAAAGTCTCATCACGAGATAATTGAAATTATGGCTGGAAAAGGCTTATTCATCCATACCCTTGCCACTGCAAATGCTTCTCTACTATGGAGTATCTGATGAAGTACCCCACTCAAACAAGGTTTAAAAGTGACTCGATGATTTAGAATTTTTTACTGTTAATTGACTAAATTATTTTTTTAGTGAAACCTCTCAGCAAGTAGTTTTTAAGTAAGTACTGTATGCTATACCCACACACAATTAGAAGATGTTATGTATTAGAAAGGCATCTGAGCTCAGTGCAAGTGACAGAGCTTATCCTTTCTTTTCAATGCAAACAGCTAACTGCTGCCTTCCCATTTTTAGCATTTATACTATTTTATTCAGTAAATACTGAGGAACTTGTTCAAACCATCTTCTGTAGATATCTGACTTGAGCATCTTGAATATTTTTCTCCATTGACTATTTATGGAGTTTCGGGGCCTGATAGACCCATACAGGAAGCAATCTAAATCAGTCATTTCTACCCTGATCTTGATGTCGTGAGAAATGAGTTCTCGTATTCACAAAGTACTTTGCATATCCAAAGCTTTTTTTTGAAGCTGTATCACTGCTACATCATCAACAAGATAACAGTGATGCTGGGCTTCCAACAGTGTGGGTACCAGCAAAAAAGCCTATGCAGTGGCAGGATAAATATTAACCTATTCTCCTGAATAGAAAAGTGTATACGTGTAGTGCATCAGCTAAAAGGCTGCGGTCAATTCATAAACCTCTGTGTTGAACCACCAGTAGAAGGTGGCGGAAAATCACAAGGAGTTAATGTCAGTGTTTATTCCCCAGAGTAGTTCAGAAAAATAACTTCATGCAAGGTCATCATGATATGTGTAATACAACTAGCAATAAACCAGTGATGCTTGCAGAATACTGCATGCCATCAAATGCACAAAACGCACAAGCTGAAAACATAGGTTGCTGAATCTATTTAATTTTAATAATGACAAAATTACTTGCAACAAACGCCAGAACAAATTAAGTTCTGATTAACTTTTTCATGCTGACATCCCCTTTTAATTACGTAAATGTCTTCTACCACATACTTCAGAAAATTCTTTAAATCACACTGCAGCAGGAATCTCTTCCTGCTTTGCAGCTCAAATTTTCTTTTGTTTAACATAATCCCATCATGCCTGTCTTTGCCACCTTGGGATAACAGAAACAATCTTTTCCCTTTATCCTCTGAGTGCATGACTTTCTTTTTCCTACTAAGTCAGGTTGTTCAGCCCCTTAATGATTTTTGCTGCTGTTCTCGGAATTCCCTTCAATTTGTCAACATCCATCACCAGACTCAAGGTGCAATCTCATCGCTGCCGTATAGCAAGAAAATCACCTCCCTGTGGACAAAGGAATGAAGACTCTGCACGTACAGACCCAAATCACACCATCTCTTTTTGTCATCTTCTAGCATTCCAGCATGCATATATATTATTTGCTGTCTACTAAAACCCCAAGGTCTCCTTTGACATTTCTGCTTTCCAGGTATCTTTGTCTGACTTAATAACTGTGCTTTAGATTATTTCCCTCTCAGATTTATTAGCATACATTTTTCTAGGTCAAATCTCATTTTGTTACTTGAAGCACGTATTTCTGACTTCTCCCTTTCTTCTTGCACGATTTGCTGGTAATTAAACATAGCTTACTATTTGGAGGCAAAAGTTGGAAGGGCCTTACCAAGATTTGGATGGGGATTGATCAGTGTAGTTCAGTCCTTTCATCCTTTTATGTCTTGCCCTGATCCTACTGAGTGCTACACCCTTGTTCACTGCTAGGACACTCATTTTTTTTGTCACTATGGCTCACTGTACACGTGCAAAAAGGCAGCCCTGGAACTCTCTCTTATCCTTGCATGCTTGCCAGAAAGAAAAATGCAACCATCCTACCTAACTTTTGGTATCTGAAGTGTAGACAATCCACGCTTGAAACAGTCTAAATCCTCCTATAGTCAACAGAATAAAAAAATGGACATGCTCAGGTTACAACTAGTCTTATTCCGGAAATAAGTGTCAAAATCAAGTTTAACAAGCTATACTCTGGAAGTGTTTGTTCTTTTTTAATGGCCACAGAGAGAGCCCAGTAGACGTAGCTGTAGATATCTAAACAGCTATAGACAACTGTACGCCATTGTAGACATCTTCTTTCACTGGATTTATGATTTGCACTTTAATTTTTTTTCTAACTACTAAAATGTAAAAGATTCAGTTCTCTTTTTTTCCACGTCATAAAGTTTTTTCTCTGTGTACCTTAGGAGTGCTTTTGATGATCTGTGTTTAACAGTGGGTTTTACCCAGCAGATGTCTAGGTAGTTAAAGTACTACACAAATGCTATATCCTGTATCCAGGTTTGGAATGGTCTAAGGAATTTATATTTTGTTTCTTTTCAAGGCCTGCAACAGGTGCTTACTGATGTCTTTCATCCTTTGTAATTTAATCCGAAGTATTCCAGTATTCTGCTATTCATTATCAAATTGTATCTCAGTGGCATTGCAAACACATAAACCTATTCATGATTTCAGTCAATAGTGGTAATGAAAAAAAATAGAAGCAACACAGATAAATAAACCAGCCCTGTCATACATTTATTGCCTTAAAAACTCTGTTATTTTGGACATATTTCTCTCTATGGTATACAGAATGGTGTCCAAGTGTTTCCTGCATTTCTTCATGAAGAAAAGTTCAGATAGGTTACTACAACTATAACTGCAGCAGCCAATAGTTCCACAAATTTCCAACTTCATTAATCTATTACAAACCTACGAGTTGAAGGTGAAATTCCGAATACAACCGGGGCTTCTCGAACACTGCCATGGCATAATCCCTGAATCCCATTAAACCTGCCAGAGATGAAGATACCTGCCCACCATATGATACCATACATTAATTTTATTACAACAAGAGAAATCTCTTTAAGTGTTATTATAGGAATAACTATGAATTTTATTGTTTGCTTAACAACATGGAACATTCCATAAAAATCAAAAAACTTAATTACACTCCTCTACCTAATCCTCCAGGGAATTCACTGGAATGGCATTTTAAACCCCTTTTCTCTGGTTCTAGACATGGCTTTTCTGTTATCCATTGACATTTCCCACCCATACTTTTTAGGAGGAATCAAATCCAATGTATTAAGTAGCTCTATAAGTCAATGGGATACTGCTTTCTCACTCGTCTCAAAAAATTATGTTTACAAGGTAAGCTGCATGTTTTTCTAACATCTGAAATGTTTTGGAGAAGATACTGCTATTTGAAGGCAGCAACAAATAACTTATTAATATGTGGTGCTAAAATGAACAATGACCACGCAGAAACAATGCCTCGTTTAGCAGGTTTGTTCCCTCCTCTTCCACCATGTTCCTATTGATTTCAGCGATAATCTTTAATGTCTAGCTGTCTTTGCAGTTCCAACACGGATGCAAACGAGACTCCTTTCCTTGTGCATGCCTCTTCAAAGTGACTGTTAATTATGCTCCGAATAAATGTACTGATATAAACCAGTCTGCAGTGCAGGGGGTTGAATATCTATCAATGAGTACATCATTTCAAGAGGAAGTATTTACTCAGGGATAATCAGCGAAAAATTATCTTTTTAAAGCATCTCTCATTCAGCAAGGTTGGAGGAATACTGTTTGACTGTGAGACACCCTGTCATGTTTGAAAAAATTCCCTGATACAGACCAGTATATGAGTCTGTACTAGACTGACCTTCAAAATGAAAGGTATAAAACCAAATGAAACCAGTGATGTCCATTTTGTGTGTTTAATTGTACCTGCAAAGCAATATTAATGACAGAGCAAGGCATCCGAAGGCAGGTCAGAACATCTCCTTGAATTAATTAACACTTGAATTACTGATAGTGTCTTAGAAACAATTATTTTATTATTGGAATTGACCACTCTGTAGGAAACTACTTCAGTAGTTAAAAATTTTCCGTGTGAGAGTGAATCCCAGAACCTCTCCAATAACGGTGTACTTTGGGTGGTGTGGGCAGTCGATCAGCCTTATGAGAATTATATTAAAAGGACAAATGTTTTCCAGACTTCAGCTTTTTCTCGAAGAGTGAACGTCACTGGAGACCAGAAGAAAGGCCGCGATGTCCCCCAGGACTAAGACACAGGCTGGATCAATGGAAAGGGCACACTTTGGGGACCATGTTTATAACCTGGCCTTGTGTGACTGAAACACCCAAAAACATCAGTTTGATACATGAGATATCATCCCATGGAAAACTGCCATTTGGATTAAATTTCTGATACAAGAAGCCAACAGTTTTCCAACGAGGGTTTCAGAAGACTGGAACAGGCTGCCCAGAGAGGTTGTGGAGTCTCCCACTCCGGAGACATTCAAAACCCGCCTGGACGCTGTCCTGTGCAAGGTGACCCTGCTCTGGCGGGGGGGTTGGACTAGATGATCTCCAGAGGTCCCTTCCAACCCTGACTATTCTGTGATTCTGTGATTCTGTGACAGCATAAAAGACAGGGATGTTTCAGTGCTTTTAAAATCAGAATATTTAAACCAACTAATATACTTGCATTTTTTTATAGGACAGCAGGGTGTGCTCATTATTTGTAGATTCTGGTTAAAAAATGTGTATATCTGTAGCAATATTGTTCTCTCAGGTACAAAATCTAAATATAGTTGATCTTGAAAATTCAAGATTAGAGAAAATTCTTGAATACTGAAGACTAGAAACGTGCAGCAATCTACATAAGTTGTTCTAGGAAGCTCTGAAGCCATGACTGTACAGTCCCTAATTTGGATTAATTTGGATCTTAATTAGCAATGTTTCTTTGTATACTAAGAAACTTCCCCTTTCAAGAAATAGTTTCTCAGGTTTTAGACGATGAGTTGGAAAAAAAATTATTTATTTTCCCAAAAGAAAATGGCAAAGTGGCAAAGCGTAGGTGGTTCTGGGTGGAGCACAGCATCTGGTGAGGCGTACATAATGATATGGGACAATAAAAAAGGAATACTATACCCCATTGAAAGTGGGCATGAAAGCATAAGGATAGTTTCTGCTTGCCTTTGAATGTTTCCACCTCGCAGGTTGAAAACAGAATTGGATTAAATCTTCTTTCTGTTTTCCAAATGCATTTTGTAAAACTGAGCAATTTTTCAATATTTATTGCAATTTCTCTATGGCTTTTTTTCAGGCAAACCAAAAAGGAAAAAAAAAAAAAAAACCAAAAACCTAACCCATCAACACAGATTTTTGGACCTCCTGCAGCTAACTGAAAAAAATTAAATAAATTGGGATGCCAAACAATAAAGCCAATAATGTCAGTAATTATTTTAACAGACATGATGAAGCAGACTTGCAAGTGGGTGTCTGTTGCCATTTCAAAACCACAAAAAAGTAGGCTGCCAATACTGCTAACTGAGAGGAAACAAATACACATGCAACTTCTCGGCACTGAATAGTAACTGGTATTTATTGCGTTTAAGCTCATTTTATCTGACTTTTCATTTAATTTTACTTTTCTCCTCATAGAGTGCATTATATTAAATATTTACTATCTTGGTTAGGATGTCAAGGCACACTTTACTGTCTTATTAGATTACTGAACAGTAGTTCATGTAGGAATTATTTAGGGTTGCTCGAGGGTGGAGAATTAAATGTGATGGGGTGAAATTAGAAAAGGAAGAAGTATAGACAGTTAATCCAATCATATCCAGAAAACTGTAAACCATTTCCCAGGGAAGAACTAGATCTCTCCTTCCTTCAGATATTTTCAAATAGACTGGGTGGACTGACGACAGCAGTTCGACAATAAATATTCCTGCACAGAAAGGATAAATCACGGCTTTTGTTGACTCGGTATCACAACGGTCTCCTGCCATGAGCAGTGGCCTGGGAGTCAGAAGACATTTTCCCAGCTCTGCCTCCGACTTCCTCTGTAACCTTGGTTGGCTCGCCTCAGCAACCGCACTTTCTCTTGAGTTTCTTGCAGAGTCTTAAGTGTCTCAAAGTAAGGTTTAACTCTAACTGGGGCTTGTCATTGCTGCAATGTAATGTCATTGTTATTTGCTGCAATGCAAATAATAAACAAATGGTATATATTCTAGCAATGATCACACTCTTCCTCTTGCACCACCTTCTATTTCTTTTTTTTTTCCCCCATTGAATTGTGGCAGGATCTGAAAGAGCCTAATCACTTACCAGAGTTTTACACCCCTGGAGAACTCTTGTTGTTAGAAGGAGTTTACAGCCTACAGGCAAAAGGATTGCTACTCTCAGGAACTCCTCCCTCATCTCTTTTGCCCAAGTCCTCCATTAGTCCTCCTCTCCAACATCTGAAGTGCTCCACCACTGAACAGCTCCTTTTTGTGACACATGGCCAGTAATAGACATAACGTTCTCAGAGACAGGTGTTCCCGCTCTGTTAGTCATTGGGCTTCTTCTATAACTGAGCATTGAGAACCACCTCCGGAAAATTATTTTCTTTCTCTCCATTAATGACACAGGAGGTGCAAGTGCTTCCCCTAGGAATGACTGTACTGGGTTGGACCAGTGACTCATCAAGTCAATTGACCAACATGGACTTCTAGAAAAACAGCACAAGAACAGGCAAGCATACCAAGAGTTAAGCCTGTTGAATATTCTCTCAGACCCCAATAAATTGTGATTCAGGGACCTCTTCAGCCAGAGAAAGAGATTCTATGATTAGTAGCTTTCAAAGAATGTTTTTCCATGAAATTGTTTAAAACATCCACAACCAGCTAGATAACTAGTCTTCAGATGGCTAAAGTTAGCAAGAAGCAGCTCAACCTGTAACCCCTGTATTTTATCACTTTTCTAGAGTAATTTTTCTTTTTTACTCCTGGTGGCATTGGATTGTCCCCTCTTTTCCTGCAGGAGAAGAAAGCCACGATGTCACAAGAACTGCCAGCCTGAATACTATTCAATGCCCTCTGGAAGGCAGAAGGGTGGGATATCTCCCTGGGAGACACTGGATCACGTGGTGAGACTACTTGCAGGGAGAGCGGAGCAACTGAAGATTAAAGGCTGGAGAAGAAATTGAGGGATCAGGAAGAATGAAAAAAAGGTGTGGTTCCTTTCTACCCAGCAAACAACCGTACTTTCTAGGTGTGGCTTGGAGCCAGAACTCTGTTCCGAGTGCACCTCTGAACTTGGTCCACCACACTTCCCAGGAGGTTAATCTCATTAAACTACTCCTAATATTTTATTGAAAATTGCTAGCTTGTTCTGCTGATCTATAAACTCCTACTCCATGCAGTAGCTGTCTTTTAAATCATGGGTTGGAGGCGTTCCCAATTTTCAACTTCTAAAATCTACCCAGTTGTCATATAGCCACTATTTTCTCCCACACTTGCTTACAATAGGCCTGTTTTACGCTTGTTTATTTTGCTGCTGTGGATTTATTTTGATCCCAATGGATCACTGTCATGGAATGAATAATATCTTCAAAACAGCAACCACAATTCCATCTATCATCCCCAAAACTCTCAGAAAACAGCAGTACAGCTCTCCTCTTCTGTGAACTATTGGACCAATCCTCATTGCATTTTCTCCCAAATTCAACATCATTTTGCATTTTTAATGCCAATAAGCACTCCAAATTTCATGATGAAGAAAGATGACAACTGTGTAACCACCCCATGCACTTCCTACAGTTTCTTTAAGAAACTTTTTTTCCTTCACTATTTCACATCGAGTTCAATATAAATCAATAGAAAATATGTCCTTCTGCTTGTAACAGAAGGTGAGATCTCCACTATATACTCTTCACCAAGCTGCTGGATCAGCCATAAGTTTTGTCCTTTGTAACTATGTGCAAGGGGACAGTCAATGCCATGCTCTGGGGTGGACCAGCCCCTGCAGTCCTTCCACAAAAGCCATCTAGATGGACCTTGTGATGAAACATCAGTTGATGATGATCTTGTTGCACACATTTATGATCCCTTTGGTCACATACCTGCTTGAAAGGATGAATTCTGAGCAGGGCATGGTCTTAATGCTGAAGACCAGGAATATCTGCTACCTAATCCTTCTGGGGGAAGCTGGAGACAGGGTTAAGGACAAGGCATACTGTGGGGACTAAAAGCAGCAGATGGAAATAGTGAGGGGAAAAAAGTGAGATGCCAAAGGCAAGAAAAAGAAAGAAAAGCAATAGTTTTAAACTGCCAAAATGCCCAATCAGCTGTAGTTTGCAGCACTGTCAGATACTTTAAATCCACTTCCTAGTGTCAAAGCTGAAGTGGAATCTTCTCGGTGCTCAGCATTACTTTTCATTAAAGAAAGTGGCTGCTGGGAGTACAAGTTGCAAGCAGGCTTTGGAGGAGAAGATGAGCGGGGAGAGGATCAAGGAAATCTCAGAGAGAGAGAGAGAGGACTAGAAAAAAACAGGCTTGATTTTCCTCTCACTTAAAGCAGTTTTACTTGTTAAAACTCAGCTGATTTCAGAAAAGCTGCCCCACATTTACGCCAGTATGAGACCAAATGTGTTGCAGGGGAATATATTTTATAAAATGTACCATCCTTGTATTTTTTTTTCTGGCTTTTTGTTGGCCATTTTCATAGTTGCCAGAAAAATACAATGAGTAAAGTGAATACACTGCTTTATAAAGAGATAAAACAACAAAACAAATAACATGTTTCCCCAGAGTTCGCATTCACAGATCACTTATGGTGGTACAATAGAGACTTCTGAATTTGGACCAGTGTTATATACAGGCATATGGCAACACGTATGTCTGTTCACAGTTTACCCCCTAAAAAACACTTATCCTCACCATAACGTGTGGAGGGTGACTGTCAAATTTCTCATTTTGCCTTATCTAACAAGAAATCTATCTGTATTTGCAATAGAGAGGCCCAGGGAATATCACAAATCTTGAGGTAAATGTTACGAGGTCAGATGACCCAGCTGAACCAGTTTTAAGGGCAAACATTTCGTATGATGCTCGCTTATTGAGGGGCCAAGTGCTCTGCAGTCTTAAAGTAGGTTCTGTTTACATGTGAAAGCATGAAAATGACTACCAGGAAAAAAATATATATAAACATTGTGTTGCCTGGCCCTTGACAGTTGAGGCTATGGACAATATATTACACACAGATGTACATTTTGTAATGCTTTCATTTAAAAGGTTTAGGCTGTTTCCAAGGGGACTGCTACAGCTCCCAGACAAACGGCCGCTTGACAGCTCTCCTAGTGCTCAAAGCTCTCATGCAATTTTGTTCAATACACAAAGTGCCAGACTGAAGGAAATTGCTGTTCCTCATCTGATGTTAAGTGATTGGCTTTCTATCTTCATTAAATGTGTGCTACTCGATGCCTCAAAGACATTTTACCTTGTCCTAGAACGTGAACTTTAGCAGCTTTGTGAAATACCCAGAAGGGCTCCATGGAAATAAGAAGAAAAATCCTAAATCCTGCCTGCCTATGCCCTTGCCCCTATTAGATCGATTAGAGATTGGACAGATCAGACGTTGTCTCACTAGATGTACTGAGTTACTCTTAAAAGTTGGTTTCTGGATTCAAATGAGGTTTTATTCCCAAAGACTCCGATCTCATCTGCAAAGGTGAATTAGGAATGGAGGAAAAGGGCAGGGTGGAAAGGAAAGAAAGGTTGCAGGGTGGGGCTGGGCGGCAGAATTTGTATATGATTGATTACAAAATTAAGGTAGTACCAGGGAAGAATTGGTGGTGTTTGTGACTGTAGCCTTCTCCACGCTAGCTAAAGTGCCAGGTGTCCTCCCTCTCCATTAATTCTGATGGGAATTCTGCTGCTTAGTTTCATGAAAAATGGGGTTCAGTCAGGATATCTGAAACCACCCACTGATCTCCCTCAGCATGGTGGGATATGAGGCACCTTTTTGGATCAGTCTTTGGCCAGGCATGACAAAGAACGGGAGATTTGTCTCTCAACAGCCATTAAAGAAATGAGCATCCCCTTTTTTTTTTCTCCCCATTTTGGTAATAATGAAGAGCTGCTGCTGCACCTCTCAAAGCTTGAAAACACAACTGTGCTGTTGAAAGCTGGTATAATGAGATCTCTGTTTGAGAGTCAGGTCTGATCAAATAATAGACCTTCCCTGTTTGTGTTTAAGGGTGGGTAAACAACCTCAAAGTGAATCCTAACCAGAAGAAATTGCATGAGCTTCTCGCATTTGTGCCGTTGGTTTGTTCCAGTGCTATTCAAAGCTTTACTGGTCTGTGGCTGGACCGAGGTCTGATAAAAGCCACTACTTATTTACGAAGAAAGGTGAATATTTACCCTGCTGACAATTCAGCACACTAGAGAAAAACTGAAAAAGGCAAGAGCATTATGCCTTGTGGAGAATATAATCACCTTTGAAAGACCGGAGGGATGGTGGCATTATGAGTTTTCATCCACTCCTTCTCGTACTCCCCCAACAGCAAATGCCTGTGTGTAAAAGGGATGTAACAGTGAATGCACCATTACTGGGAAAACTGGTACCTTGGGCAGAAAGAGGAATAGTGTATTCTACTTAAGTACGAAGGCACAAATCTGCATTGAAAGATCCCACGAACAGTGGTGCCAGCATCCTAACAACAGAGCAGTTTCCAGGTGGGAATAGTCCCCATAATGCTTTATGACCCACTAGAAAAAAGAAGATTCACGAATATGATGGTACACAAACATCCTCTTCCATTCTCTGAAAATGTTCCAGCCTCACAGTCTACATCAGCTGAGCTCATAATAAACTCAAAAGCTGTGGAGCTTTTCCAACCCAAGGATGAGGTTAACGTTCTCCGGAGGCCTTCTGCACATGTGAAGACCTTTCCAGGTGGTTCCACATGATTTACTAAAATGAATAGCTCAGCATCCAGCTAAAGCTTGGCATCGGAGGATTTTGGGGGACAGACTCCTCTCACCCTGACCTTAAACACTTAAACTGACCCAATAGACTAAAAGCATAATCCTTTTGAGGAACGAAAGCAACCCATTGCCAGATGAAGGTGCTTCTGTCCACTGGCTAAAAAGGCAGCCTAGAACAACTGAACTTTTAACATAGTTGCCACAGTTAGAAGCCAAAAATTAGACAGAATGAATCCCAATGCTTTGCCTTGCGAGACAAGATTTCCTCTAAGATACCAACCACTGTACTTCTGAAACCTTCTCCTATGAACCTTTAGTACCCTCACCTGGTCTACCTCATGCCATAATGAAATCAGAAAAGCAGACACAAAATATCCCGCTTTTTAAAAAATGAAAATGCTCAGGAGTAAAAATGAACTGAATGTTCAAATTAATCATCTCCCAGTTCAGCAAAAGCTATATCTAGGGGAGCAGATAACAGTGCCAATGAAATATTCTTAAAAGGGGTCCAAGAATTATATGGGAAGGGGACAAGTGACTTTTCTCTCTTCCTCTTTTATTGAGAAATGATAAATCAAATGAAGAGTTGACAGCTTTTTATTTAAATTTTAGATCTCTATTAAAATCCATATGAAAAATGAGATTTAGGAGTTTAAGAGCTTTTTTTGTGTTAGGTGCTGCATAAGGATGGGCTACATGAGAACGTAGAGGAAGAAGAATGATGTTTTCCCAGCACAAGTTGCACAAGAATGGGGATAAACAACCCATCTGCTTGGAAACACAATTCCAGCAGCAGTTGTATGCAGTTATGAATGTACAATCCTATCTTTGTATTCCACATGTGGATATAAATTGCCAGCCTTGCTCTGCACTTACCAATATGTCATACCTGTGAAATATTTTATTATATAAACAAAACAATGTTTCACTTTATATGGGCCAGTATTTCTACGTAGATCTGACAACAAAAGGGGTGCTATGCTACATCGTTATTATATTGTCTATCAAGCGTCCTTCGGCATGCAGAACTGGGAGACAGCTCCTTCTCCTCTAATCTTGAGATGAAGAGCAAGGCATAAATTCTCTTTCCCCGTTTCCCTGCTATTAAATGAGGAAAACAGCTGTTTCTTCCATAGGGTGGCGAATGTTTGTAAAGTTTTCAAAAGAGTACATGAAATTATTCATGGAGAACATAAATGTTAATGGCTTGATTCAACATAGTAATAATCTGTCTTTCTTTAAGGCATTACTCTATTCTCCATCATTGCAGCATCTGAAAAAAAAGGTAAGAAATCCCACATAGTATTTCATGAACAACCAAGAATGACAGAAAAGTTCTGGGACTTCATGATGCTGCTATGGCTTCTCTCTGGTAATAATTCTTAGGTTTTAGAATAGAGAATTTTCCACTTTTGCTCTTGCTTTGATTTGTGGTTTTGGTGGCTGATTGATTTTACTGTGTAACTGATTTTATTTTGCTGTTATTTGATTTACCGACATCACAGTTGTGAGGGGTAGAGGGCATGCCCATGCTCTGAACAAACTTCTTTTTAGGTTGGAAGGAGTTTTGTCCTGAGTGAGTGTCAGACATTCCTAACACTCATGTAACTGTAGTTTTGCATCAGTCAAGACTTTGCATTGGTATGATAGGGAAATGATTACAGTTATCAATAGCAGTGCAAAACCCAAAGATGGAGACAGTATTTATCAAACAAATTAGATGGAACAGATTACAAAGAATTTCACCAGAAGCTATGTGGTAAACCAGGTGTAAAATAGTGCTGAATCTAACCCCTATTCGTTCACTTGCTCAGTACTACTCTAAGCTACGAGGTTGGGAAGATATGCTCAAGGGTTTGCCCTGTCTATGCTGATGGTGACATCTGAACTCTGCTTATCACAGTTGTGAGGACTGGCCCCAAGGATGCTGCACTCACAGGAGCTGTACTAAATAAGGCTACACCTACAAAGGTAATTTAAATGAACAAAAAACTTTCATGAGCACTGAGGCCAAGTGGCATGGAGCAGTAAGTGTCTAAGCTAGTAACCTCTCTTAGCCTCCAAAACAACACAGATGCATAAAAAGAGCCTGGTGGGAAAGATCTCTGTTTCTTTTTTCTAGTTCCTCATTCAGAGCTGGGACTTATTTGGGAGAACGCTAGTCAATGCAGGCAGACGTCATGTTTAACAGTGCAGCAGAAGAGATGATTGTATTCTAGTGCCTGGGACTGTTCGCAGACACTGTTTAATTTACTTGTTGGAGATAGTCTTAATGTTCTCATCAGTGAGATGAGCTTTAACATCTACTGTAGAGCAAAAAATTATTCAATACATGCCCAGATTTTGCCAGTGCAGGATGGCCTAGGAATATTAAATTTAAATAGCTGCCAACCAGTAATGTACCATTTTTTAATTATTCAAAACAACTCTGCCATTGTCACAGATGAAAGACAAGGACTTGGCAGAGAAAATTGAGATTGAAACCCCACCACCAGCACCATCAGCAAAATCAAGAGGGAATGTGGAATCACCAGGTGTTTCTTTCCAGATGTTGTCTCTGATGGTGCTGTCGAGTGGATTTAACTCTTGAGCCAGAGGATAAATGTGAAAGCTACTGTCCTGCAGCTGCACCTTTTTGGTACAAAGAGCACAATTCAGATAGAGGAGGTTAACAATTTCCCACACAATGTAATCTAGTTTATAGATCTGTATAAAGGTTTTATGGCAATTCTTGATTATGTGATGTCCCAAATGATTTATCAAAGAAGCTGATGTAAAAGACCGGCAAGAAATGCTGGGGAATTAACTACCTAATTCTTTCTGGGAAATAAACAAACACTCAGAGCCCTCAGGAAACTTGAAACACGTCTGGTGCGGAAAACAACTTGTAATTTGTTTGCCTTTGATGACTCTCCTTAGTCGCAGGTAATAGTGATAAATTCACAACTTGTGACAAGCAAAAAGAGGAGTGGGAAAGGCGCAGCGCACATTAAAGTCGTTTAATCACCTACAGAATATGGTGTCTACCAAGCAGGTTTCCCTCACAGTGCTTTACTGCTCAAACTGGGGGGAAAAAAAAAAAACCAAGAAAAAGCAGGCTGCACAATGGACTTTGAAATGCTGAAATAGCAAAATACCGGGAAGTGAACAGCAAATAAAAATGAAGATTAGCTGAGAGGAGTGTATCACCCAACTTCCATTTTTCTTATGTCTTCACAAAAGGCTGTTAATCAGGACTATCAGAAGTTACCAAAACACAAACTGCATCTGTGGTGCTCTCTCTCTGTCCGACCAACGTATAGTGCTGGGACTGTGAACGAGGAGCTCTCCTCCATGCTAACGAATGTCTAAGGATGAAGCCACACGGCAAAGATGGTCCAGGGTTCAGAATACTGCTCTTTTAAGCACTCCAGCAACCCAGTGACGATCCTCTGATCTGCTTATTTCCCGCATGCCTGGACGAGACAGATAGTCACAGACTCACCCTGAATTGTAAGCACTTAAATGAAGCGTCTGAATGAAAAGTGCAAAGGTCCAGGTAGCTCTAGAGAGAAACGCAGCTCATGTGGTGATGAAAGCTCAGTTAACTACTTTTTTTACCTTTGGTATCCATGAATCTAGTTTTTAAGGTCTTACTCTCTGTAAAAACAGAGGTAATTTTACTTTTCTTTTTAATAAATGAGCTCTAAGTACCTAGAATAAACAATGAAACAGCTTACAGTTATTCTTGAGGAAATTTTCTATTCTGACAGTGCATGTGCTGGCCACATCCTTTTACTGGGCCAAGAGAGCCACTGTTCAAACGGTGGTGATATATTTTTCCCTGACCAATTCCATAGTTGCTACGTATACTCCTGGGAATATCTACTATTAAAGAAGCAAATAAATGAACACAAAAGCAAGAGAGTAAGGTCTAGGATCTGACCTTTTATGTAAAACATTTTTATGAGTGACCGTTTGGAAAGTGATGCAATATTCCTACAAGAATCAGAAATGCTTTTTGGCAAAGGATTTGCAAACAAGGCTGAAAGCCTGACTGCCGGGTGATGTAACTGGGCTAGAAGACACATCATTTTATTGCTCGGAGCCATTGCAAGATGAAGATCTATTTCTGACTTAAAAGGCCAAAGATGGCATATATATTGGCATGCAGTCACCGAACACAGTTCTGGCGCAAAGGGTACTCACTGAACCCAGAAGGTTTTCTCTAAGTCAGCAAAAGTCTACGGAGACAGTAGCTGCATAGATTTGGTCACCAGAAGCTACAGCTTCTCTGAGTAAATTAAAGAGTGCCAAAAGGATGAGCATTAACCCGTGATTGTCCCCACTGTAAAATTGCTGATATGGCCTCTGGCAGAGTTTTGATCCAGCATTTACAACTAATTTTGTGGAATATTTCAGGGTTGTATAGGCAAGGGAACATTCCTAAGAGGGAGTGTGCCATGTTCAACTCTATCTGAAGGAGAAGAGAATTTAGAAATAAATTCCTAAATACCACAAGTTATGTGAAGTAATGTTTTGGAGTATATCCTTTAATTTAATCAAAGTGAGAGAAAAATAAAAACACAAATCAGACTCAGTGAGGAAGTACAGTGCCTTGGTCATTATTAGTGCCTGCGAGATTAAGAAAGGGACATTCATTGGAATTTGGCCAACTTCATAAATTGTAAGACAAGAACAGAACATGAGTACAAGACATCATAACCAACAATAACTTTCAAAGTTAAACTTTTAAATGCCCAACGTTAGAGGAAATGAAATCCACCAAAGCTGTTACTTTTATGAAGAAAGGAGCTAATGCTTACCATCAGCCTTTACTGCCTCTTAGCTTTCAGCAAGCAGTGTATATGGACAAATAAATAAAAAGTCCCTGAGGTCTGTGGGACTTCAAAGTAAGAGATCTCCCTGGCAGAACTGCAAAAAGGGGATCTAAGGCTGTTCAGCTCACCCTGGCAGGACAACACGTGCACGTCAGCATCATCACATTGCTTATTAGAAGCCCAGCAGCAAGAAGGGAAAGACACTTTGCTTCTGCCTTCATTTGAAAGCAATTCATTCCTATACCATAGCAAGGGCTACTGTAAAAACTGTGCAGAATTGTGACAAAGATACCATAACCATAGAATCATAGAAGGGTTTGGGACCTTTAAAGACCATCTAGTGTAAAGCCCCCTGCAATGAGCAGGGACACCTTCAACCAGATCAGGTTGCTCAAAGCCCCCATCCGACCTGACCTCAAATGTTTCCAGGGATGGGGCATTGACCACCTCTCTGGGCAACCTGGGCCGGTGTCTCATCGCCCTCACTGCAAAACATTTCTTCCTTCTGTCTAGTCTGAATCCCCCCCTTTCAGTTTAAGAATGTTCCCCCTCATCCTATCACTCCCCTACCTGATGAGGAGTCCCTGCCCATCTTTCCTGGAGCCCCTTTAGGGACTGGAAGGGGCTCTAAGGTCTCCCCAGAGCCTTCTCTTCTCCAGGCTGAACAACCCCAACTCTCTAAGCCTGTCCTCATAGGAGAGGTGTTCCAGCCCTCTGATCATCTTCATGTCCCTCCTCTGGACTTGCTCCAACAGGTCCGTGTCTTTCTTAAGTGAATACCATTTCTGCCTTATGTCTGGATCTGATGCAACATTATATTTTTGGCTGTGAACTGTGATCTCACGGCTGTAGTTCTAGAAGAGGTACGAGGTGCTACAGATCTGTAACAGGGCTGAACAAAATGAGAGAGGTGACAAAAAATGTTTTGTATTAATCCTTAATGAGAAAATATTTGATCAGAAGCCTCTAAAAGAAATACACTTAAAAAAGTGTTAAACAGTTTGTTGGAGATCACAGCCTAAATTGTACATCTTCAAAACAGAATTCCAAAAAGCACTTTGAATTTATGTGTTCAATATGTTTTTATGTACACATAAGCATATATGTAAACTTGTATGTATGGATATAAATAAATACTAGGAAAAGGCTGTTTCACTTAATGTGATGAATGATACTTAATGTTTACAAAAGACAAGAATTCGTGGCTCAAACTTGGAATAAAGCCATATTGGTTCAGTGTAAATTAGTAGTTGCATGCCAAGAGATAGCTGGTCTGCTAAGATGTTTGCAGTGTTTTATTGCCTGGATTAATTAATGGTAATGGTTAAGAGAATGATAATCTATTGGCTTCCAAGAGGGAATCGGGCAATCTTCCCTGCTCAATGGAGTGTTAAAAGATTTGAAATATTTGAGGCACCAGAGGCTACCAGGAAGATTTATACAAGTCAATGTTCAAGCTGCCCAGTCCTGGAAATTTGTTATTTGAAGGTTTCCTGAAGCTTAAGTGGATGTTATTGCTTTGTAATATACTTTTATTTTTCTGTAATTTCTGGAAGGTTCAGGTTCTTCAAAAAAACTATGCAATAGATTTTTGATTTTTTTTTAATCTTTCACTATTTAATGCATTATATATATGTGAGGCTTAGTTGTCATTTTCTGTTTTGATTGGTTATGTGCAGCACTACTCATTTCAAGTGTTTGTCTAAAGTATCCCTCCAGAACAACCATTTGCATTCTCCTAACATATTTAACTTTTTTTATCAAGCTGATAATCTTTAATTTCAAACAGCACTGGATATATTCTAGAAAAGAGCAAATCATTTTTTTTTCCTTTTTGTATGACAGCTAACCCTCCACTTAGATTTATGGTTCTTGGAAACGCCTGTTTATCATACATGATCTGAGGAAAGCAACCATTCATGAACTCAAGTATTTAAAGTCTTTGAGCCACAGATAAAAACAAGCATATCATAGAATCATAGAATCATAGAATCATAGAATTGTCTAGGTTGGAAGAGACCCTTGGGATCATTGAGTCCAACCATCTACCCTACTCTACAAAGTTCTCCCCTACACCATATCCGCCAACACCACATCTAAACGTCTCTTAAACACATCCAGGGATGGTGACTCAACCATCTCCCTGGGCAGTCTATTCCAATGCCCAACCACCCTTTCTGTGAAGAATTCTTTCCTAATGTTCAGTCTAAACCTACCCTGTTGGAGCTTGAAGCCATTCCCTCTTGTTCTGTCATTAATTACCTGTGAGAAGAGACCACCACCAACCTCTCTACAGTGTCCTTTCAAATAGTTGTAGAGAGTGATGAGGTCTCCCCTCAGCCTTCTCTTCCTCAAACTAAACAGTCCCAGCTCCTTCAACCGCTCTTCATATGATTTGTCTGCTAGGCCCTTCACCAGTTTCGTTGCCCTCCTCTGCACTCGCTCCAGCACCTCGATATCTCTCTTGTATTGTGGTGCCCAAAACTGGACACAATACTCGAGGTGTGAAATTATTATAAAATTGAGGTGTGAAATATTATGAAAGAGGATTCAAAAATGTTGTAATGGGATAGCAGAGACTCTTACCATTCTGTTCTTATGCCTTCTGTGTATCAACAGATACTTTTTCTATAGAATAGAATTTTTACAATTATTATTTACATAAATATTGGAGGCAATGTTTCTAATCCACTTTTTAAAAGATAACTACAGGCACCCTAAAAATAAAGACTTTGTCACTCTAAGGATTGGAAAATTGGTGAATAACTGAAGTAGAAACTGAAGAGATTTGTGACATTGTTGTATAAATGCTCCTCAAGGATTAATTTTTCTTTTACTGAAGGGTTACAGAAAATGTTCTTTGTTAACTAGATGTAATCATTAAAGCTGTACATACGTATATGTCTAATAAGAAAAAAGGAAGTGTTTACATTTCTCATAGTTCCCAAACAATACTGCTGTTTCTATTTTGTAACAACGTTAACTTAGCAGGAAAATAAGATTCTTTTAAATATTTCTTAGAAGGAAAGTTTTGTGCTCTGGAGGTTTGATCCCCTTCATGACAACAACTCAACACAGCTCTGCATCTTTAATCTGAGAAGTATGAGACAGGTGTGGAGACTATTTCTTGGCATGGATTTTTATGTTGATAGGCTCCCTCTATTTTTAATTCATTTCCTGCTAGCAGGTGATGCAGTAGCTTTGTGAACCATTCCTGTAACTTTCTTGCATGAAAATTTTATATCCCTTCAAGGACACCCACAAGTCATATATTGACTTGACAGGAGATGGCTGTCAGCTTCTTGACAGTATTTTCAGTCCCTTTAGTTTTATCTTCGGAGAGACAGTCTTTGTTATCCACGAGTGGCTGTTCAGTGTATGTTTTGACTGGCACTGATTCAGGCACTGCTCTTCTTTTCACTGACGCTAGCTGGTTTAGATATCTGCTTACCCTTTCAGAAGCAGGGTCTGAAAACACAGTCTAAAAATTACTGTGGTAATCACGTATACACACAATTTAAAGCCAGAAGAGATTGCTGGATCTTTTTGTCTGAGTGCCATTACATTTAAGCATTACAACATATTAATTTCCAAAATGCAGTTTGGCTAAACCATGTAGATCCGGATTCATCCTATATAACAGAAGGCACCTAATGAAATGTCCGTCTTTGATCCTTTGTGAACTAGAGTTTATGGAAAGAAATAACCCCTCAGGAGGGCAAATCAGGCAAGGATATGAGCTATCCTGTGAACAAATCCTCTTTGTAGACACAAGGATGGCCTTGAACTTGTAAAAAGGACTGGGAGTTTTAATGGCTACTTAAGATCCTGTAACTACTCACACAGCAAAAGCAAAAGAACATCAAAGAAATTAGGAAATATATTTATTTTTTTGAAAACAAAACAAATAGTATTATTGTGTCATTGAATAAAGTCACAGTGTGCCCAATCACCACATATAAAATGCAGATTGACAAACAGCAGAACATTCTATGCCCAAAAGTTGTGAAAATGAGAAATCGTATGGGGAACGCAGATGGTCAAAGGTATAGGTGAGCTTGCACATTAGGAACAACTAAATACACTGAGGTTCTTCGGCTTGCCACAGACAGCTGGGAGGGACAATGACTGAGAAACATTCTGTCTGTTTTCATGGTCCCTTTCAATACTAGATGTAGCAAAGAGCAAATGAAGCCAGGTGGCAGGTTGAAACCAAAGGGAGAGGATTTGTGTGCACATAGCTGTGCTGCACAGCATGTAGTTCTGCCGTGGAACTCAGAAGCCTATTAAAATAAAATAAGGAGCATTTATTATCTAAGGCTTCAGTCCTCCAGAAGTTTTTAAACAAATCTCATCATTTAACTACTGCGCTTCCTAAATAGGAAACCATTTGGTTATTTGAATTGTGCAGGAAGTATAAATGACAAAAAGTGAGAGAAAAAAATCGTTGACTTGCAGCTTCTGCAGCTCCAGGAACAGACGCTGTGTACACGCAAAATAGCAGCTCAGGAGCGACGATGCCTGGTGTCGGGCAGAGCAACATCTGTGTGAGGGAAAACATCTGGGCTGCCAGAGCATGCAGTAGGAAGCAAAATCTACCTTAAAGGTTTTCCCTGGAGACTGGCAAAAATGTTCTTTTTTGCACTGAGTTGTTTTCTAGCAGCCCTGTATAACTGTACCAGAATTTTTAAGGGTACTCCAAAGTGGCTCTAACAGATGCCCTTTTAGGGAGATCTGCCACTAGCATTGAATTGATGACATTCAAAAGACTTCCAAAAGCCATTTGAGAGCCAGACCACACCTCATATTGGAGATCAATATGGAGAAACCCTGGCACTTTCTAAGTATCCGAGGGTTTGGATTCCAAGCTTCACATATTCTTTGCTCTACTTGGGGCATATTAAAATACAAAAGAAAGATGGGAGCACACCCTCCCAGGTGTTCAGCAGCAGCCTGGTTGAGCTCGCTGATAAATTCAGAGCTGGGGGTTGGGGGAAAATGCTGCTTTCAGCTGGCAGATCTGAATGCCAGGATGAATGGACATATGTTAAAGAAGAACACAGGCCGTTCTAACCTGTACCTGCAGCTACATCCAGGAGATAAAAAAATGCCTCTCTGCTTTTAGAGAACTATTTGTGTGCCAAAAGGTATATCCCAGAATTATAGTAGTTGTAACTGATTTAATATAAGCAAATTCTGCCTCGTTTAAAAGAATACAATTGCTCCACGGTTGTGAAACACCACCTTTGTAAATTCAATCAACATGTTTTTAAACATTTAGTGACATTAAAAAGAAAGCGACTGCCTTTAGGGTAGATGAAGCATTGTAACCTCATAAAGTTTAAGCACAGGCAGGGAAGAAGAATAATAGCTAAAGCGAACTGATGAGCAGCTGGCTTATTTGTGTTCATCAGCTACTGGTGATGGGCATGATACTTCCCTGCATCCTTGCAGCCGGAAGAAGAGAGATGGCCTATAACCTGTGCTGGAACCACAAGGTGATCAGAGCTGGTATGTGCTGCAGTGTTTTCATCACGACGTTGCTTTAGTAGAGAAAGATGCTGGATTGCAGCGAGACATCTCTCTGCAATAATTCTGTAGCTCTCGGCAACTTCACTTGGTGATTGAGCAGCTCTCCTGCTTTTGATCATCAAATGATGAGTGCTGCTTGCTTAAGCAGGGAGACCATGCTCTTCAGATCGCCCATATATGTGCTGAGATCAAACAGCAGTCACCTTTCAGATCTAACATCATGTATCCAGGTTCACTCTTGGAGCGACAAAACCAACTTGTGTCTCTAGTGATGAGGGATTTAAAGACACCTTCACGCTATGTACCAAAATTTCTGTTATACAGCCCATGGGGAACCCAGCCCTACTCCACACTCCGCGAACACCCACCAAGACACAAGCTGTACGTTGATGAGCCTACATCCTCCAGCGGAGAGAAGGAAAGTTTCATGATGTGTGACACTGAGGCCAAAGTCCATATGCACCGCAGCTAGCCTAAATCCCTCCCTTCCATGTCATAACTACTACAATGCCTCAGCAGTAAGCAATTCAGATCATCACTACTCAAGGCATCCAGATCCTAACCCATGCTATCCACTGCCAGAAGAAAAGAAACCGTGACACCCAGATTAAACATGGATAGTAAACTGTCTGATCTCATACAAACAAGTAAGGTTTACATGATTTAAAACAGCTTACTGATTTGTGAGCAAGAATTAGCATATTCTTGTTTAAGCTATAAAAGAAAAAACAACAAAACAAAACATAACAAATGCTTAACCACATAGCTCTGTTAAGTTTCGTGTGGCTCACCTTAACTCTAAAAATTGACCCCACGTGGAAATATATATTAGACTCAATATATATTTGACTCAGTATATATTAGACTCAAATATATAATAGACTCAAGTGGTTAAGCTGGAGACACACAGGAAATCAGTTGCGAAGCAGTGTCTCAGACACAGGGACAATCTTCCCACCTACCTAAACACAGTAATTAAGATGCCCAGACACGTGAAGAAACATTTTTTCTTAATCCTATTAAAATTCACCCATTAGTAGGAACGCACTCTGTTAAATGCACGGTTTGCTTTAAGTGTTATGCTATTGCATTTTACCTAGAATGCTTAATTGTTTCCGAAGAATAGCAAATAGTTAACAGCTCTCCAAACAGGGGCTGCGGAGACAGCTCCTGTAAATCACTGCCGTTCCACTGACCGCATTTGCACTGACTGAAGATCTGGCTTTTCAAAAAAAAACCCCAAACAACGAACCAACCAAAAAAACCCCAACCCTCAAAAAAACCCTACGTGCACAGGGGAAGCAGATAAGCTTTACACGTCCTAAAAGACAAATCTGGAAGCAGTGTGTGGAGCCGCTACTAAGCTACAAAGCGGAAGCTGTCTGCTGCAAGAGAGAGTGCACAAAGTAACTCGGAGGTGTCAAAATACGCAGCTATAGCGATACAGCTTACTCAGGTTAATGGTCTGATAATATCACTGCTGAGGCCTGGAAAGCCATTGCCTTGACATCCTTTGCTGGCGATGTTGATACAAACTCCGCAGGGCTGGGGTTAGGGGCGAAGTCTGGGGCTTCACATGCCAGGCTGATGAAAGAAGGGAAATCTATTTCAGTGCTTAAAGGATGGAGTGGCTTTTGGTGCAGGAGGTCAGACAGATACATGGGTAAGTTGCTGTATGGGAGAAGACTGAAAAAGGACTACTGAAATGAAAACCAGATAAGGCCCTGGAACAAGATCCTAGAGTCTATCGATGCCCTGGGATAGTGTAAGAGAGACACATGGGAACTCAGACATAAGGAAAGCAGGGTTTTCTTACAGTGTTGACAATAAATATGTTTGTTATACAGTGGAAAAAGAACCCTTTGGAACAAAAAGCCCTTGAAGGTTGATATGGGAAGAAAAGCCTGTTTGTGGTGAATACAATAGAGAATTTGTTCATGCCGATGCAGACAAACCCATCACTTGAAAGCTGAAGTCGTTTTTTTGACCCTGTTCGCTCCACATTATCGAGTCAAGCCAACTGGCATTTAATCCCCCCAAGAGCTGGGGAATTCCATCTCTCTCCCTCTCATGAGAAAAGGAAAATTGACTCTTGTGGGTGTATTTCCAGAAGACTTAGTCCTGGCAGGTGCTGCAGCATCCCATCGATGTGTGGGCTAATGGCTGGCTGTGTCTTGCAAGCCTTGCTGTCACCCCGCATGAGAAACCTGCTCTTCCACTAGGGTTTTCCTCCTTTCAAACTAAATCCCTAGATAGGAACAGAATTTATAAGTTCCTCTCTAACATATTTTAGGATGTGCTCATTTCTATAGAGCTTTCCAGTACAAAAAAAAAGCCTTTCATGATATAGGACACAGTGGAACACAAGGACCTAGGAGCAAAATTACAAAAATTACAGTGTAGAGAAAGAATAAAAATGACCGGTCTGTTCTGAATTTCAGTATAGCACTCTGCTTCCAGGCAAATTTCAGGTGAAGATTCAGGGAGGAGGAAGAGGAAAAGGATGTGTTCTCATCCTGGTCAGACCCCAAGTCAGCAGAGGGATCAACAGCAACACATCTTCAAGCATGAGAGAAATCTGGCTGAAATCACTACTTGGCTGGCAATTACATGCAGGTTGCAGTTTGCTACTGGAAGTGGGCTTTTTTGGGTTGCAAGGACAGGAAAGATGGTCTTTGGGCTGAGACAATGTTCTTAGAGAAGTATATAAAATCCCAGTCCCAATTTACTTCCAGCTTAATGCCTACTCTCTTTGCTATCATTTGAGCATCCTCAGTTCTCCATCTCTGAGGGGGTTATTGCCTGTTTTTCAGGAAATGTGTTGGGGCTTAAATAATTCTCTAGGTTAAATAATTTAGGTTTCTAGAAGGAAGGCTCAGTGCTCAAGTGTTATTTTAAAATTAATAAAACAGTACAGGTATTGGAAGAGAGGCAGAAGGAATGACCCTATGCAGAGGCCTTAAGTTTTTGAAGCGCTGTAGCAAAAGAATTCACAGATTTCAAGGCTGGAAAGGACTTGATCTCCCAGATAACAAACTCTGAGTAAAAACTGTCATGTAGCTTTAGATAGCACTTACAAATGCACTACAAGCATATTTTTAAAACGTGACTTGTGCCTGCAAGTCTCCCTGACTCTAAGTAATTAAAAACCAGGTAGTTTTGTAAGCATATTAGTTTTGGGTTTGTAATTTATGCCTGAACAAGTAGGGCTTTGGCTGGAAGCTAACTGTGTGTGTTTCTTATGTACATACATTCACGATGACACTCAGATACATGCATGAGGCTGGAAAGCATTAAATAGTATAAATAAAACTAATGCTAAATAAATAGAAGAGACATTCAACAAACAGTTGTACAGGATTTCCAAAGACTTCCCACTAATTCCTGGACTAACACCCGCGAGTGAATACGATCCTGCCTAAGCACCTCTGAAATGAGAAATTTGCTTTTATTCTAAACTCTATTTGCTGTGCGATGATTTATCGGTTTCTCCATTTCATCCATTAGTTGCACTCTATCCAGGTCAGAGATTGTGAGCAAACTAGGGGATAAAACGACTCACTTTTTTACCCCCTCTAGCCCGGTGTATCTTTGATGAGAGTCCTTTGCTCTACAACAGAAAGGCACAGAAGCCAGTCCTCTTTGAGGAACTTCTGACCAAGGAGTCACAAGACACTCATAGGGTAGACAACTACAAGCAAAGTCACAGTTATGACGATGTCCAGGTCAGAAGAACTTTTTCCCCCCACAAATTACACAGCACAGAAAGCGAACCACTCTTATTCAGGCATAGCAACCAAGCAAGACACTCTCTGTAGCAGAGTTGAAACGCCAAGCGAGAGCTCCTGTCTGGGTTGGGTTCCTCACACCTTGTGTCACCCACCCACAGCGTAGGTGTCTGCATTCACAATAGTCACTCAGCTCTTTTTATAGTCACTGCAGAGAAAAAGATGCTTCTGGGGCACCAGTGATCCCACCCAAGCCTAGACATTTCCAGTAAGTGAGATGGATGGTGCCCTACTTCATTGGATCTGGTGGGCCTGCACTGTGACACACTGTGTTGGATGTTCTCAGCTCAGCCCTCCACTTTGGTGATTTCACTGCATTTTCCGTCCAGCCCTACATGCCTTGCCAATATCCAAAAAGCAGTTGCCATAGGTTTGCCCCCAGTTCTCATTAACACAGCCTTAATCTGTCCCACCATCCCTGTTCGCCAGTCCCCAGGTTGGCACTGAAGCACGAGGACAGGGAGCAAAGGGAAGAGGTGTTAATCACCTTGTACCAGCTTGGTGCACAAAGGACTCCAGTCACAGCAGCTGTCTAACTAATATCTTTCATCATCAGTAAATTCACCTAATTTTCCTATTATCATTTCTAAGAATGTCGACTGGCGGGTGGCGGGTAATCCTAGATGTGGCACGGCTGTGACTGCAGCTGAAATCACACGGAGATGAAAGCTTCAAAGCCAGGTTTAAGCATTAGAGAATGTTATTTAAAGATTAATCATCTGTTGTGGGTGGTAGAATTTTGAAGGAAAATACAAACACCTTCTCCTGCACAGTCAAAATGGCAGCAGGGTCTGAGTGAGCCCAAAGAAATAGGAAATGATTCACCAGGAAAATTAATGAGATTTTCTTCACCTCCTTTTTCTCCTAAGACTCACCCCCTCCTCACCCCCCTTGTTTTCAAAAGCAATCCTCTGCCTTTCCTTTTGGTCACAGCAACGGAGGATATGAGGAAAACATACTCAGAAGTTTCTGCAAAGCGCTTGACTTCCCTGGCAGCATGATAATACAATTACACACTGTAATGGCGTACCACAGCGTACCTCTGATGGCAGTGAGAATACAGCTGTTCCTACCTCCTTTTCCTCTGCCAGTGCTACAATTATAACACCAAGGTGCAGTCTGTTGGGTTGCTGTATTCTCCCCTTTCCCTAGTTTCTGCTTGGTGAGTTCTGGATCTGGGTTTTTTTGTGTGTTTATTGCTGGACAAAGTATCAACAGGAGAGGGTTTGTTCTCAAAAGTGTCACATCAAACTTTAGTACAATATCTGCAGTTGTAAAATCATGCATTTTTTGAAGAAACGTATGGTTTCTTGCTGTTCCTCCATTGTCCTGTCCTGTCCCCACCGGCATTTAACAACAAACAGAATGCGTAGCTACAACCACCACCTGACTTCCAGGTCTTGTAGGTGCCACCAGTGTTAGTATCCATCATTTACAGATGGGAAATATAAGCTCAGAGAAAACAACTGAGTTGCCCAATCCCCTGAGCAGGGAACACAGCTGAAGTGTCCTCAGTACAAGTTTGTGGTTTGTCCATGGGAACACAATGATTAAAAGTATTATTAATTTCAGCAGGTTGGGTTGCGGGCAGTCTTTGAGACTAATAAGAAATTGCCTTGTTAGCTAAGATGTGTCCCAATAGCTGATTGGAAGTCCACTTTACTAGAACAAGAAGTCATCTGGATATCTTGGTATTTTCTATTACATCTGATGTACGTATGTTGTTTTTTCTAGCACTGAAAGTAAGAGATTCAGTGCCAGTAATAGTGAGAGTGACAGAGAAAAAAAAAAACAACTCAAAGTCATAGAATCATAGAATGGTTTAGGTTGGAAACAACCTTAAAGATGATCTAGCTCCAATCCTCCTGCCATGGGCAGGGACATCTTCCATCAGACCAGGTTGCTCCAAGCCCTGTCCAACCTAGCCTTGAACACCTCCAGGGATGGGGCCTCCACAGCTTCCCTGAGCAGCTTGTTCCAGTGTCTCCCCACCCTCAGAGTGCCAAATTTCTTTCTAATATCTAGTCTTAATCTCCCTTCTTCCAGTCTGAAGCCGTTCCCCCTCGTCCTATCCCTACATGCCCTTGTAAAAAGTCCCTCTCCAGCTTTCTTATAGGCTCCCTTTAGATACTGGAAAGCTGCTATAAGGACTCCCTGGAGTCTTCTCCAGGCTGAACGACCCCAACTCTCTCAGCCTGTCCACATAAGAAGAAGATCATATGTGAGAGCTTGTGTTTTTGTCGAAGGAATGAGAAACTTTAGGCTTGATAGAAGAAGATGGGTTGGTAATGACAGGAAAATCCTTGTGTAAAGTAAAGGCAGGCTTTTTTCAGCACAGGTTAGGTTTAGATTCTATATAAAGTTATATCTCAAAATAATGCCTACCTAAGAATACCAAACCATCATTCACTTTAGGTTGTGACAAACTCTGTAAGAAACAAGCCCAGGGACAAGGGCAGCTCCTGCCTACATTAATGCTGCCACTCTTCTCACGGGTCCTGGGGAAGGACCAGAGCTCTGAAGAAGCCTAAGGGTGGAGTACATCAAGGACACCGCATTATCCCTTCTTGTCTGTTTGCCCAGAACCACACTCATCTTTCATAATCAGCAAGACAGCAGCAAAACTGTCTGGCATAGCACCACGTTTTCATTTTTCTTCATTTAATTATGCTCCGTCCCACGGCATGGATCAACAAGCAAACAACAACATGCAGAAAAGAAACCAAGAGCTAGTCAGCAGGCCTGGCTGGGGAGATTTACTTCTTGAAAGTTGGGAGCAGAGCCAGATCCACCTGATGGTGGGACTTGCTAAATGAGGTGGGGGCAGTGCTGTTTTTCCCTAAATAAGCCCAAGAGAACAAGCCAGAAAACTGAGATCTGAAAGAAATAATATTTCAGTTTCACATATGGGGACATAAAAGTCCACGTGGAGAAATTGATTCAACTCTGAGCCGGCACTGCACAACACTTTATCCTCCATGATGGCCTCCACAGCCAGAGATTTACAAGAGCAGAGCAAGGCCAGGTTTCATATTTTTCCATTCTGGCAATGAAATTCTGTGGTTTAACTGAAATGGTTTTTCTGACATGTCATTTCTTAATTCTTGCTTTTCTTACCCTCTATCCATCCCACCATCTCTTCTGCCACGCCCCCNGCTTGCACATTTCAATGCAATCTTAATTTGATTTCCCAAAAGGCGTGGAGACTCCTTTTTTCTCTCTCCCCAGCACGTGTGCGCTCTACAGCAGCGATGACAGTGAGACTGATGCCTGCCTAGTTGTCTTCTAACGAGGCACTCACTTCTTGCATATCAGAGGTGCAAGGAAGAAAACATCATGTCCTGTTGTTAAACTCACAGAGTGGGCAAGACAGCAGGAAGGAGAGAAAGAAAGATGTGTTCTTGTCATAGATTTCTCCAAAAGCTCTGCTAACGCTCCAGCAAAACCCTATGACAACAGAGACAGCTCTGCTGTCCCCAGGAACATGCCAGAGGCCAGACCCCAGTGATGACCATACACACCTCATTTCCAACAGAGAACAGAGGCAAACAGGAGCCACAGCATGCCTCAAACATACAGCATCCCAAGACAAGCAGCCGTAAGACCATAGCTGAGTAACTCCCACCTTGCCTCTTGCACTTGTCCTCCATGAATGTCAGGAAAAGTAAAAAGGCTTTAAAGTATGCTATTTATATTACACATATTACACATTGACCAGCTGATGCATGCTGAAGGGAGGTGGGTTCACCAAGGTCACACAGCAATGGCAAAGCTGGGAATAGCCAACAGCTTGAAGAAAAACCTCCCACTCAGCAACTGTCATGTCGCCTTGTTGACATCAACAACTGGATGTTTTTGCAGTGCTGTTGTTTATGACACAGGCGTGACACAGGATACTTTGAGATTTTTTTGCTCTTCCCAATATGCATAGAGAGTTATTTAAAGATATGGGATGTGATGCAATGAGACAACATTGTTTATTTCACTAGACCTTGATGGAGCAATCCTTTCTCAGGCTGACAATGGAGAATGGGGAGAGGGGAGGAGATGCCTACCTGGCTGAAGAATGGTAGAATCATAGGATGGGTTAGGTTGGAAGGGCCCTTAAACATCATCTAAGATCATCTAAGAGGTTCAGCTCAAGTAAGAAGAGAGCAAACTGGAGGATCTGCAAGAGCACAGACATGCTGCTTTTATCTAACATAGCGGGGCGCACCTTCTGTTCTTCAGTTTTGTTGAACTGCCAACTGACTCTACTATATGTGTGTGGTGGTCTCATTCCTTCTGTGAAGATGTTTATCCTCTCCGGCCTTCAGACTAGATTCCTGCATTGCACTCCATTTTGGTCTAAACCTAAAGTTTGCCTCGAAACCTCCTCTGATCTTGAAGATCACCTTCCTTAGCAGTATTGTATGTATCTACCAAGATAACTTGCATAACTATGGACAGGTTCCGATGATTTTTTCGTGCTGCTTAAACCTATGGTTTGTGCTCAGGTGACAGACAAGATCACTTGCCTACTTTTATTATAGCTCAAAAGTTATGATCTGCTGATAACTTCTAGATTTATGTATTATAAAGCAGGGCACTCTCAGATGAGAAATTCTCAACTTCAGCAAAAAAAATTCTTCCCCATGCAACAAGTCCTTAATATCCATCAGGGTACACTTCAGGATCTGCCAGTGCATTTAGACATACGCTGTTGTTTGGCACGGTAGGGGATGAAAACACTATTTCAGGATTCTTGACACTTTGTCAATGTAACTGATTTCAGTAGGAGGCTTTGTTCTATATTTTTGGATAGATTCAAGATACAAATTTTTTAAAAATGAACAGCAAGAGACATTTGGCGAACGGGGATTTGATACTGTGAAAAGAGCAGCATCAGCAAGGAACTGGGTCCCCAGCTTTCTAGGGACTCTGTGTCTTCTGCTATGAAATCTGGCTTCTTGCCTCTTCCCTTGAACTTTTTCATCTAGATACTGATAAGCTTGTGCTACTACCTCCTGACACAAGGAGAAAGATAGCAGCTCTGTCCAGACGAGATGGCACTGCTGCAGTAAATGACTGTCTGATGCTCTTGTGTGGGAGTAGCCTAGCAGAAAGCTTTCATCTGATTTTCCTGCTAGAAAACTGCAGCAGTGATGGCTCCATCCGTTTTGCAACTTGATCATTGCAAGCCATGACTCTGTGCAATTCCCCAAGAAAACGATGGTTGGTTTAACAAAGGATTTGTATAAGAGGAACGGAGATGCTGTGAGAAACACACAAGAGTCAATCCCTAGGTTCACACTGGGTGAGCAAGGAACAGAAAGGGAAGTACGGAATTGAAGATCTGTCCTCTGTCATTTCTGGTTCCTTCTGGTGGGGACAATTTCATACTGTAAACAAGCTCCATTTGAAAGAAAAGAGAGTGGGGAAACTAAAGAGTTGGCTGCTTCATTCTCTCACTGTGTGTAACGATATTCATTTAGTTGTCCGGGTCCCATGTTACATTTGGTGATTACAGCTGACCTAGGTAAGTTCTCCCTGTATTGTCACTTGGCAGGAGAATTTCTCATTCTGGCTCAAAATTTCTCATGTAACGAGGCAGGATGCTGTCAAGTCGGTTGCTGAGTTTCACCCATAAGGTGACTGCACTACAGAGCGTAGCACATTATACATTCATAGCTGGCGACGTCTGTAAAACACGACAGGTTCCAGACGGGGTTGTGCAGATGCAAGATCACAGTCATCATAACCAGGCTACAATCATTCCCTTCCCCATCCCACTTAGCATTTGCCAGCTGATGGCTCCACGGGTTGTCATTTTAAAAACAAGTGAAGGACCCTCATCAAACTATTCCTCTGCTCCTTTCCATCCAGGGGCACAAACATGTCTAGAAAAATCCACCGATCTGCAGAGGGGAATTTAGGCCTGATGTTCTGATATTAAACTAGCAACTCTGCATTACAAGCAGTCATTTAGTCTGAGGAGGTGAATGTGTGGTCAAGTAAGGTTGAATAATGCCTGCTTGATTTATGTCAAAAAGTTATTCTGTTAATTTCTCTGTTTGATCCTGACTCTTTCCCCGCAAATGACAACACTATTATTAATGGTAATTATTCTAGGCTAAGTAATACGATCATCATGGAAGGAACAGCTTTGATGTATGCAAGTGACATCTAATATGTGATGCAAAATTGCTCTGTTACTACTCAATAAAATTATATTTCTGATGATTAAATGCAGGAACTGGAACCTCAGTCCCATTAAGTTAATGGCAAAACTCCCTGTAACTACAACGGGATGAGTATTGTTCACTTTTTATAAAAATACGCTAATTTCACCATTTTTTACATTTAAGTAAGCAAAAGGAAATGAGGTAGTGCAACTGCCAAACAGCTTATTTCCTCTTTTCTACAATTGCTGTCTTCTCTGGCCTCAATTTTAAAAATCAGATCTCTGTCTTTTTCACCCCATCTTACCATCATCAGCCCACGGTGCTGCCTACAACATGCATGTATTATGCTACTTAAGTGACACAAACTCTGTTTCATGTTCTTACATGGAGTCAGAAATTGCTCTGCTTTGACTTTATACTGTTCTTAAATACCATAAATAAATTAAGGCAACACTGCCCCAGACAATGATGCACACATCCTTTTACATCGGTTTAAATAAATCTGTTTATCTTAACCTCAAAAACTTTGCCACACATGCCTTCTTTTTCTAATCAGTTTTTTTTTTTGATAGATATACTTTGAAGACTTGTTCTCTTTGGGTCTCTACTGTGACAGGAAAAACAGATCTGACTAGGAAAAAAGGTTGGATAAAATCACCTCCTCAAGTCCCTTTCAACCCAAAACATCCTATGACAATAAGATACCTGGAAATCCCAACTGAATGTCCTCTGCATAAGTGCAGATCAACTCTTTGGTGGATGCAGAGAGAATATAACTCAACTGGGATGCCCCTATCATTCTCTATGTTCCTTGGATAATGTGTTCATGTGTAAACAGTAAGTCTAATGCATACAGTAGGTATCAGACTTACTGGACATATCTACACATCACTGGTACAGCACAAGCGTGACAGATCTCAGTCTTCCCAAATACTTCAGTGCTATGACATATGGACTTCCCATGTCCACCAGGTAAGACCAGAAAGTCTGTGAAATAGGTGGAATGGGTTGTGTCTCCCCATGATGTGCAGGCCACCCGTACAGGCTAGAAATACCCCAGAGTGCATTAACCAGCAGAGCCCTGAGCACAGCCACATCTTTGCTCTGTCTGTAAAGCTTGCCTGACACTTGTGTTGCATAGCGTATAAATAACATTGTGCTTCCATTCCCTGTCCACATTGATCCACACTGGCCTTTACACCTTCATCTCGGACGACCCTGCAGATGAAGGTGAGACCTGTCTGCAGAAGAGCTAAGGACCCAGAGCATTAAGCAACGTTTACTATGTTGTGACTGTCACCATAACCTGCCTGGGCACTTTTCGTGAGTTACTCACAGCTCGGGTAGGGTTTTCTTACCTCAGAGGCCACAACTGAGCAGGAATCACTTCATGCAGAGTTCTCTTAATCTTCCTTGCTACATGAGTTCCTCCAAATCCTGTATACTCTCTGAAAGGAGATTATTGTCTTGCAAAAAAAAAAAAAAAGGGGGGGGGCACTTCATCTAGTATATCTTAATTACCATAACATTTAAAGAAGATACATGATTCCCTTAATTCAAAAGGCTAATGAATCATTTTTAACCATACAAAAATGCCATGTCCTATAGTGGTGAGCAGCCTAAAGAAAACAGTAGGAGTTGGTAGGCATATGCTGGCTTGCAGAGCATGAAAAAAATGCATCAGCCTGCTGCTGGCTCCTGACTGCGCACGCCTTTCTTAACTTTGGAGAAGTAATCACTTTCTCCTCGACTCGTTCTTCTCTCTTTGTCCTTTGATTGCAGATTCCAGATGGGTTCAGTAGCCAGTAATTACTTTTATAACTAGAACTCACTTGCAATACATCAGGTTAATGTTAATGGCATTCTGTACAGACACTCATAATCTTCTGTTTTCTAACTTCTCTCCCATCCCAATGTAATTGTATTTCCTTAATACTAACCAAACAGTGATCTCTTATCTTCTTTTTTTTTCTTGATGGTGGGTATGTGGGGAGGAACAATTTACATTTTTCCAGGCTCTCTCCCCCTCCTTCGCTATGTTTATTAAATCTGTATCTGTTATTTTTATGTCTTAATGCCAATGGATTTTCCTTTTAATTACAGCAATCTGATTTCAGTTTATTTAAATGCTGATTTATGTTTATGCTATCCCCTGGTATCAATTTCATTCCAACTAGATCCCAGTGTAACTTAATTACTTGTAGTCTTGTCATTCCAAGCTAATGCTAATTAAAACAGTTTTATTACTGCAAGGTATTAAAGATTAACCCCTCCACTGGTCTATGGGAAAGGAAGTAGTAAAGTCAAGGTGAGGAAATAGAAGGCTTACAAAACCAGAGAAAAGAGCACACAGGAATGACCATTACGTCTGTTTCTTTCCATCACACAATGTGCTGTAATTGCTCGATTCACGAGTCTGGTTGGTCTGGAGATCATCTGTGTCCATCCCACATCGCACCTCTCCTCACATCTCCTCTTTTTTAACCCCATCTGCAGGCAAGAATTGCAAAAGCTGAAGTTGTGCACCTACCAGTCGGCAGCTTCTCTTCTCTTTGTGTCTCTCCACACCTGCTCTCAGTGGTATCCCACCTGCTCTCCATCCTCCTCTTCGTCGCACGTCCCGCTCTCTGCCATCCCCTCAAACCCCACATTCACCCACACTCAAGAAAAACAGTGTTTTAACCCAATCCCCTTCCTTCACATTGCATGGATATGTTTTCCCATACCTTCCCCACTCCTGTTCTCTCTTGTTTCCAGGAGAAGATGGAGCTGAAGGACTGACCAGCCTAAGCTTTTCATAGCACGCACTTTGCAACCAAAGAGAGATCAATCCGAGACCATATGTACCGAGCAATAACAGAATATATTGCTACGAGGCTTCAAGCAAACTAGAGAAGTTAGTAGGACTGTAAAACACCAGCTGAGTGCAATTATCTCCTGCGCAATGCTTGTAAACTTTACCTGTCACTTCAACACTCCCTGTAAATCCCTCTGACTGCAGTACACCACTGCGGCTGCTATGCACACCCCGTGGCTTCCCAAAATCCCTCCCCATCTCATACACAGCTTTATTTTCCCCCGCCTTACTACTAAGTTCACATTTGCGGAAATGGTAATGAACCAACTCAGTTATTTTAAGAAATTCCCCAAGCCCTTATTCTTTAATACTAAAATAACTCCACATACATCTCTTTAGGTGTATATATGCACATACATGCAAATGGGTACAGTATTGTACTCAGGTGTTTGGATTTCCAGCAGAGTTTTTCGGTTGGTTGCCAGGTAACTGGAACACTTTTGATACACATGTGCAGAAGACATACTTAATTGTTTTTCACGTGCACCCAAATTAGGAGACAGCGAAGGCTAGTGTTTTTTCTGCTGATGAGTAAGTGACATCTGTGGGAACACTGAAAGCTACAGAGTGTGTCTGTCTGGGGCTAATTGATTTATAAAACTTGCCGACAGACAGATGTGAACAAACACTCCCGACAAACAACATGATTATAAATTAGCTTCTTCTTTTTATAGGAGGTAGGCTAAAAACACACAGCAAGGATAAGTAATGGGTGCAGGAGACAAGTTATTTATTTGCTGCATCCAGTGAAGCACAGCAATTGTACTCTTGTTCTGTGGGCTGGTGTTCCGTCGGAGTCTGGGAGTAAGGGAAAAGAAGCTGAAGAATGAGGATGATTTCTACAAAACAGGAAGCATATTGCAGTATCTCGGGGAAAGCAAGCTGCTAGGCAAGATGTAAATATGACCTCTCTGAGCCCTCTGTCTGAATCTGTGTTTTTTAGCTGAAGGAAGTGGATAGGTCTGACTGTTATTGAGGAATTTCTGTGCTGTCTTGCTTAATGAAATTCACTCCTACACAGCCCGAGCAACTCAACTTCAGAATTTGTGCTTTAGAGGAGAAGGGAGTGTGAACTTCATCACATTTCTTTGATGAGTGAATAAAGTTTTGCAGTTCCTTTGAATTGTCTTTTAAGTCAATGGACACTACTGGTTTCCCCAGGAGAAGAAGGAAGGGTGTGAAGAGGGGGTGAGCCCATGAGATAACTGAAGTCCTCTGTGTGGTTATGTGGATGCTGAGACAACTCTCCAAATGTACTAAGTGCTTTCCTCAGTGTCCCAGAAAAACCTAACAGGAAAAAAAAAAAAAAAGAAAAAAGAAAGGCTCCTGACTCTCCAGACTTATGTTATTTCTGAAAATTGGTTTCACATACTGTTGTCTAGGTGAGAATTTAACTTGATTTTCCCATATATAAGCAGGAGGCAATAAGAAATAGAATTGAAATTAACTGGGCTCAAAGCTATGGTGAAAACCGGATGAAATGAAAAAAAAAAAAAAAAGATAACAAATCACAGAAATTCAAGACTCATTTTATGTTGTCCAAAGTCATTGGTAAAGCAAGTGGAGAAATTAAAATAACGTCAAGTAACACTCTTCTCACCATCCCTCAAACTCCCAACAACCCCATCTGCACCCCACCTG
Organism: Ibidorhyncha struthersii; assembly: GCA_013398815.1. Classification (NCBI taxonomy): domain Eukaryota; kingdom Metazoa; phylum Chordata; class Aves; order Charadriiformes; family Charadriidae; genus Ibidorhyncha; species Ibidorhyncha struthersii. Next base: position 888,791 of record VZSZ01010131.1, read on the forward strand.
GGTATTGCTGATCCCATAGATGAGGACGTGGCAGCACCGATGGGGCATAGTAGAGAGGAGTATGCTCTGTGTGACTGTATTTTATACAGAGGGAGGGCTCACTGTCCATCATCACAGCTCCAGAGGGAGTGGCAATCCTAAATCTTTCCTCTCTGATTCTTTCCGCAAGAAATCTCAGAGAGAGAGAGAGAACGGGTGCTAACTGCAGTGGCACAAGCATAGAAATGGAAAAAAAAAAAAATCATTACTCGTCAGTCCTTACAATTTACAGCCTTCAAGGTCTGCAGCGAGGGTGGGAGCTGAGCACAGGCAGTAGCAGACATTGCTGCTTCCCAGCTAAGGCACAAACTTCCCTGGCTGCCCAGCCCTGGGCAGGCAGATGGTGGGAAGAAAGGCAGGGAAAGCTCCTGCTACTCATTTTTTGAGGTGCTGCCCTTACACATACCCGTCCACGAGGAAGCTAGAGCAGCAGAATTCAGCCCTGGTGCCGGGCAGGACAGTGAGCAGCCAGAAGCAATTTTCGTGGTCACGGAGGCATTTTCAGGACAAGAGAGCTGAGTGCAATCAAGAAGAGGTCGCTGAAGCATTCCCCAGAGCTGTGGTTTCTGGGAGCAGAAGGTGGTGGATATAGAGGCAGACCCTTGCCTGCAGAGGGTTGCTGGATAGCGGTTCATGGGGTTTATCGTTCTGAGGGTGAGGGGTGCAATGAGGTTGAGCACTGGGGGTCCTGTTACCCTCGGTGGCATCCAGCAGAAGCTGGTGTCAGAAGGAGCAAGTTCAAGCAAACTCTTCCTTGAGGTCCCAAAGTTCATGGAGATACTCGGATCTAGGCTGAAGCCCTGGCAGACATGACATGCCAGTGGGGCACAGGACACCAAGTAGTCCTGGGGAGATGATGTGAATTATTCTTGTCATGAGGAGCAGCAGGAAAAAAGTCTTTGAGAGCAGCTTGTCTCACACACGCATGCACGCACACACTCAACGCACAAACCAAGGCAGGATGTAGGAGACAAGGCTGTTGCTCAGTGTAAAGGAAACTAAGTCAATATTATCTTTTAATAACAAATCCAAAAGGAGGCAAGCTGTCCCAAAGAATGAGCCAACAGAAAACATGATTCACAGGAATATGACAGATCAAGGGGCCCCAGCTGAACAAATTAGCATGTGCAAATATTTAGGCTGATCAGCTTGATGGAGATTTAAATTGTAGAGACCATATTAGCAAGTGACATCCCAAACTTGAGTTCCATAAAAAAGAACCTCCCCGCAACCCAGGAATTGTTCCCCCTGCCTTGTTTTCTTTCACTTAGTAGAAAACATTTTTCCTTCACGCTGTGAGAAACAACCTTTTTTTTTTTGTCATCCGCAGGCTTGCTCTCTCTTTTCTGATGCCTGCTCCGAGTTTAATAAGCTGCTGTCAGACATGTGCGGTTAAAGCTCAGGGTTGTGTTTTTGTTTTCCCTTGTACTTGCACAGCACAATTCCAGCGGTGTCACTTTTACAAGGCATGATGCAACCCCTCACAGGAACAAGGCAAGACAAAAGCAAGGTGTTTATGGAGCAATGAAGCATCCCTCCCCTGCTGTGGGACATACGTATAAGGAGAAAGGAGAAAAAAGATCTCTTGTGGTCCCTCTTCATCTTAAACTCATTTGGGGTTTTCCACAGTGCCCCCTGAATAAACAGAGTAGGAAGGACTACGTTGTATACACATGGAAAACGCACAGTTTACCTCTTTTTTTTTTTTTAAAAAAAACCCTTAATATGTTATCATTTTCCATGGTTTTACGTGTTTCACAGAATAAATGCTGGGATCATTTAAATGGAAGCCAAATTTTGCACCTGAGGAAGAAATGGGAGACAGGGTGAGAAGTTAATCGCTTTGATTTGGTTCATCATCAATTGCAAATCTGCTTTGATTTGGTTCTTGATCCCGAGGAGGGAGAAGATGAAGCCCCAAACCAAGTTCTTATATGGCCGCCTTGATTTTTTTTCTTTTTCCTTTTGCTGCCACCAAAGCAAGCAATAGAAAAAAAAGTAACGCTGGTAATGCCTGGGCTCCAGTGTAGGGTTAATGCATAACTTTCTGAACTGAAAATCATGTCATTAGCCTGCTCCACATGAATTAGAGAAAGGCACTTGCTTTTGTATTTATTATGCTTATCTCAATTGCTATTCACAGTCTTAAGCCTTGCTCCGGCTGCCATTTTGTGCTGATCACTGTGCTAGACGGAAGAAAAGCTTATGAGCATATGGTAGCATTTGGCTGCTCACCCTTTCTCAGGATTTCACCCAGTTCTCATTGACTTTCAATGGCATCTGGACAACTAATTGCCACAGGCATCATTCAAAGCCTCAGCTACAGTACCCCAAAGCATGCAGGCTACTTTACAGTCTAACCACACAAACCAACAGGTTCCTTCCCTCCAGGCGCTTGCACCTACTGTTAGATGCATACCCTTAAGCACAGCGAAGATCAGGCAAGCAAGGCAGGGTGGTTACGGCAAGCCTCAGGCCATGTGTGGCTGCAATGCTTTGGGAAGAGCTGGGCTAGTCCCAGGAGCTCTACCATCCCCCTTGTGGTGACCATCACCAGGCATACGTAGCAGGAAAGGTGCTGAGCAGCCCGTGCTTTGAGGTGCAGGATTTGTTTCATGCCCTGCCGCTGAATAAAGCCTCTGTCATGTCACTTAATCTCAACACCATTTTTCTCTCTTAGCTCACAAAGTGTTGGGGACAGCAAATGGCTCCCATTACCCATGTGCAAAAGAACTCATCACAGAGGCTCTGGCACTGGCTGGAATCTGAAGTGGAATAAATCTATAAAAAATAACAGCAGCAAAGCATTTCTGTGTCCTCGGAAGAAGCGTGTGGGCTCATCTGCGCTCTGTGAGCTGATGGTATACACTTAACTGACCTGTGAAAGTGGCTGGCCTTGATTTTGGCAAGCTTGTTTCCTTCACTGCCCCACGGTTTCTGCAGGGCAGAGGAAATGCTTTTGAACAAGATGAGCCCGAACAGAGGAAAGCAGCATGTCGCATAAACAACTTTCTGAAACAGAAAAAGAGAAACCTCCTCTATCCTAAACAACGGCAAGACCACCGCAGAGGTCAGAATAGCCAGGGCTGTAAAAAGCTTCTAAAAATGTATGTGCCACTGTTGAATTGCTTTGCCCTTGTCTCCTGAGCTTCCCAGGGAATTGTATTCAATCTTGAGTTTTACGAAGACGAGCCCAATGAAGCTTTGGTCTGCAGCATTTCTGGCTGTAGTCTGAAATGCTGCTCAGGATGTCTTTAAAGATTTAAAAGGAATTTAGCTTTAGCCTTGTTTGTGTGTGATTTTTTTTTTTTTCCAAACCACAGAATTGCTGAGAGGTTTTATACCTTTTCTATTTTCTCCCTTCAAAGATTACGGATAGACTCAGACTCATCACCTAATTATTTTGTTTCCATCTTGTAAACAAGATCTGGAGAATAAGATAGCAAAGAACATATCTCTGCTTGCATCTTACAACATGCCTACACTGAAGAAAATTATACATAAAATGTCATTTCAATTCCCTGTAACAGGGCACCCTGTGAAAAGGGGAAAGAGAAAAGAGGAGACACTGTTAGACACAGTCTCTACTGTATAGTTGTATGCTGCTGTGAAGGTCTGCTAAATGGAAAAGTTCAGTTCCAATAAAACTTTCATTGACATATTTAGTAATCTTAATAAATTTTTCAAATATAAAAAGAACAAAAGTTCCCATTAAAATATCCACAGAAGTTATTTAAGCAGTCTTTCCTTGTAATATAAGAAAGCCAGACTTCTCAATTCTAAAAATTTGAGAAGATGACTGCAAAGCACCAAGAAAAGGTTCTTTGGTTGACTTTATTTATTTATTACATCTTTATTTTCCAAGTTCAGTCAAAACCAGAGAAAGTAAACATGTAAACTGGCATTTTTTAAGTTAAGTTTTAATAACCATCATGGTTAATATTAAAGAAAGTTAAGCTTACAGTACAATTTTAGTTGGCTGTGCTCCTTCAAAAGCAGCTGGAATAATGGTGTTTCTGCATTCATGTTCAGAAAATAACACTCTGCAAACCCTCTGAAATATTGTTTTCCCCATCATTTCATAGGCTGGAAGCCATGTCATTGGCTTGTGAGAACCTCTGTGGCGCTCATGGGTTTAAGGTAGACATTTATTTTTGACGTAAATATTGCACTCTCTAGATACGTTGCTCCTGGGCTGTCTGAGGAGATCAGTGATAGCAGTCTGTGTCTGGCAGCACCATCATAGAATCTTAGAATCGTCTAGGTTGGAAAAGACCTTTCAGGTCATCGAGTCCAACCGTTAACCTAGCGCTGCTAGGTCCACCACTAAACCATGTCCCTCAGCACCACATCTACCTGTCTTTTAAATACCTCCAGGGATGGTGATTCCACCACTTCTCTGGGCAGCCTGTTCCAATGTTTGAACAATGTTTGAATGTTTGAATTTCTTTTGGTAAAGAAATTTCTCCTAATATCCATCCTAAACCTCCCCCAGTGCAACTTGAGGCTGTTTCCTCTTATCCTACAACTTGTTACTTGGGAGGAGAGACCGACCCCCACCTCGTTGCAACCTCCTCTCAGGTAGTTGTACAGAGTGATAAGAAATATCCTAAATGGAACAAAATGCTTCTATATTCAAATGTTAAATAAGGAAATTACCATATCCAAAGTTATATTTTCTACTACAGCAGGTTGCATATAGAGAGGAAAATGGGGAGGGGGGGAGGATCACTCTCATTAGATCTGCAGCCGGAAGACAAGAGTGGAGTAAGCACCACCACGTGATCCCTGAGGTCTGCAAAACCAGAAAATGCATGAGCAACCGAAATCACAGAATCTACTTAACATTTTGGTTTTTCCTTAGTAAATATGCTCCCTTAAATGTCTGGCTGCTAACAGGAAAGTGCAAATAGCCGTTTTGACCTTGCATCTTTAGACTTGCATACAAGAAAGCATCTGAGTCCTGATTCAGGAAGATACAAGCAATCATACCGGTTTCAAAGGAAATCGCTTGATGTTAGGGTATTTTTAAGGATTTCATTGGGATTTCAGCACACATTTAAAGTTAATCATGTGCTTATGCATCCCTTCTGAAGTGGGCCCAACAGCCCAATTGAGTCTTTCAGAAAGTCTTCAATTCTTGCAGACCTCAGGATGTGCTTTGCCATTTTATTCTTTCCTCCCTGTCTTTCTCTGAGATTTAGGCAGCAATGTGTGTGTTATTACTGAATTAGAGCAGGAACCACTTGAAAACCCCATGAGTTGGTGATGCTTGCCTATGTTGGGAGCTGGGGCTTTCGGGTGTCCTGGTTGTCCCTCTATACAGAGGACGTGGAGGCATCAGGGCTCATGGGGAACACCCCCTTTGAAGCCCTCCGTGGGCATCTCCACCTGCATGGACCTCAAATCCATGCAGCAGCCAACCACCTTTGCCTTTTTACAGAAAGCCTATACAACAACAAGGATTTCTGAACTGGTGGTGTTCCTGTCACTTTTCCTCCAACTATTTTTTCTGCTCATGAATTTTAAGTTGAAATTCAATTTAATTAAATGCACAGGTGAACTGTTGGACTCTAGTGGGGGCTGAGCATGGAAATATCTTTCCATGCTTTTACTGGCCACTTCACCTGACGGTGACGTCTTTCAAGGCTGAAAGAAATTTATCAAAGGAAACGGTGATGGGGGACGCCAGCCTCTTCCCACTGCTTGCTGCCAGCCCAGTGAGAAGCAAAAAGAGCTGCAGAGCTCAAAGGGAGTGCGAGAGAGAGACACACAGCTCCATGTTAGAGTCCCCAGTGCACCTTCTCTGCTGAGCCTCAGGAGGGCATTTTGGTGGTGCAATACATGGCACTAATCAGAGAGATGAACTCTCTGGCACTCTGAACACACCGCCAAAAGGCAAAGCCTTTCATTTGCTGCCAAAAAAAACCCTATGTGAGCGGCGTTCATGCAATGACAAATCTTACAAAACCTCAGCTGTGCACCAGGGAACCAACCCCCTCCTAGATCTTTCTCTCTGGTGCTGGGTAATCTCCTGTCCCACGGCGGGATCTGAGGGCAGTACAGCACCTTCATGGACAATACCACCAGCTGCAGGTTTAATTAATAATGAAGTACTTGCCACAAAGGCTACCAATTTATGCCCACCCAGATCCCAAGGCTGCAATTAATATTGTCCTTGCTGCTCTGGGGACTCCCTCCTCGGCTTAGAAGATGGACCCAGTGCTCCTCAAGGCAAGCTCCCTTGCTTGCTTAACATCCCTTGCTCACCAGCAAAGGGCTTCGGTGCTAAAATAAAATTAATAATGGAAGCATTAACGGTAACTCTGATCATCCATAAATGCACTAAAAGAGTATTTTAGAGCAAGGTGCACTTCACTCCCAAAGAAGCATGGAAACATGTATTTATGCTTTAAAATCAAGGGAAATAAGGACCGAAGGTTAAAATGAAAAATAAGGTTGTAAGGCTAAAAGGAATGATTTATTTTTTTTTTCTCCAGGAAATCACTACTTGAAAATTTTCACGGACAACACAGCCACTTGAATAATGAATAAAGTAGACTGGTTTAAATGCAGTGAAATTGCCCTCTCCTCAGCTTTCTTTTAGTCTTTTGTGGCCCTACAAGGGGCCTTAGAAGAGGAGGCCCTGTGACATGCTAATCCAGCAGTTCTCCAGCAGCTAAGCTTAATCAGGCAGTAAGAGCTGAAGCCACTATGCAGATTTTCAAGCAGGAACCTCAAATTCCCTTTTCCATAGCTAAACACTTGTTGTTTTTACATCTGCTGAATTAACCATAGAAAAAAAAACAACAGTAACCACAAACAACTTAAATGACTAAATTCACATTGCTAATAATTCCCTAATTGCTAACCTGAAAGTCCATAACAGTCCTGATTGCTGACTGTCACTCAGGTTATTTTATAAATGCATGTTGATTTTGAAATTGTAATGATGCTGAATTAGTAAATGGATGGGGCAGAATGGTTTTCTGAGTCAGGGGCCCTACATTATGAATGAAAAGGTTTCCCATCTGTGTAGCTCCTGGGATCTCAAAACATTTAAATAAAAATTAATTCACCATCGCTCAGAACACTCTGGGAAGTAATCAGACGTTTGTGTTTTGCAGAAGTTAAAACCAAAGCATTAACACAAACCTGATGACTTGTATCCTGCCAGCAGGTCCACTGCACCACGAGGCAGGATTGAGGCCAGAAAAGCTGATTTCAATAGAAACTGATAGAAACTTATTTTTCTACGGAGCTGTGTCTTGTAATTAATTACCAGCGTGTCTGGAAAGGTGCAAACTCCAGCTGGAGTCACAGTTTCAGCTTTCTCTCGAGACTCCACTCTGCTGTCTTGCAAGTGCTGAGCTCTTCCTGAGCCCCCCCTGGCTTAGGTTGTCCAGAGGGTCACCTTCACCGCAGGACCTGAACAGCCTTTGGGTCTGCTATTTGACTGCGAAGTGGTAGCAGGGTCACAGGCAAAAAGAGAAACAGAACCCACGAGAGGAGAGCAGTGGGATCACATAAACCTTATTTCTGAAGAAATGAAGCTAAAAATAGCATTTTTGCTTTCTATTTGTGCACTTCACAAATCATGGCATTTTCTATTTTTCAATTTTTCTCCTGGTGCAACCAGATAAGACTGCAAGACTAGAGCGTGGTCCTTGCCAATGGACTCTTGTGATTGGGAAAGTCTGTTGCTGGTTAGACTTCACTGCAGCAACAGGGATTTAATGTATTTCTCCCTTGCCTTACAGAGCTTTCAAAAGGACTGAAAAAAGCTTTAAATGCTTTCTTTTTTTTTTTTTTTTAAATCAAATGGTACTAAAGAAATCAGGACAAAGTGTGCACAGTCTGAAATTGATTTTCCTTTAATGAATAAAAAAATAAACAAGTAGAGAGTGCACCTTCAAGGAACCAGCTTGACATTAGATGTTGCAGAGTAGAACCAAATTCTGGCTTTAGTTTCATTATCCATGTGTTGACCATTTGCTCATCTTCTTCACGTCTTATGGAGGTGAAGGAACTCCAGTGGGAGAAAATCAACTATATTCCCTAGAAATGCATCCACGCAGTCATGTTATTATTTAACCATCCGTTTGCAGAGAACATTGTCCCACCATCCAGGTGTGCTTTCGGCCAACCTGTTATAGATGGAAAAATGGATTTCCATATGTGAAGGGGTGACCTGAAGGTCCTCAGAAGAAAATATTTATGGGGTTAAAAGTCTCCTTCTGGGGAAAAGCTAACAGCTGATGAATATATTAGCTCAACTCAAGTCCTTTCCCCTCCTGGCTATGCAAAGAGGTGCTACATCAGCGTGCCCAAGACGGGAATCAATTACCCCTCGTTCCTGTGCTGCTAAATATTCAGATCCCGTTGGTGCATCTCCTACTGTTTGGCTCCAGTTCTCTTGCAGGTTAGCAAGGAAATCAGATGCAAATCACATAGGTGATTCCTCTGCGGGAGGACGGAGCTGTGGCTGTGCTGTGGCTGCCAAGGAGGAGGCAGGCTGCCTTTGTGTTTTTCAGAATCACATGGCACTTAGCCACACAGTTCCCATTGACTTTCAAATGGAAAATATGTAGATGTGAGTCAGAGTTATGGAAATGTAGCCTTTCACTGTATCATTAGTTTTTTGTTTCCACATGACAGAAGCTCATGATTTATTTTGAATATTTAAACTGTGTCAGTGCAGCTTTTTTCGGAGGGGGGGTGTTTTGGTGACTGTGGAATAAGCAATCCCTACAGTATGGGCAGTGCAGCATTGAGAAGCTAACATAGTTGAAAAGCATTGTAAAGGGGCCTATTTTGCATATCATCTAATCTAATTGGAACATATGTAGTGCCCATATAATTATAGGACAGAAATATGGTCACCTGGGTTGTGCTCCTCCCTGCTGGAAAAATCAATTAGTCTCTATGCTACATCTATAAAGTAGAAATAATACCTTCGTCACACGGAAGTTTTAAGCCTTTATCGAGGCTGGAGTAGTGCTCTGATATTTTTGAATTCAGTACAACATAGTATCTAGGCCGTATACGGATAGCAGCAAGCTCGAGACTATTATAGTTCCTTCGCTCACACCATCCCACTAAGCATCTTTTATTGGTATCTTGGCTGCCACTTATGTCTGGTTTAAGACTGGGCTACACGGGACACAGTCAGCAGGATTTTCTGTCCTCTTGTTAACACTAAAGAAAGCTAGAAATTAACTCCACCAAAAGCAAGGCTACAGCCAGATTCAAACTGAGCTGCAGAGATGCAAAGAGATGCTGCTGCTACATCTTTTTTTTATTTTTTTTTTTTTTATCTCCTCAAAGTCTTATGCAATCCTGAACATTTAGATTTAGCAGAATCCCTCACCTGGTGGTTTGATTTATCTTGCCTGAGCCTACAAAGCAGCTGAACTACTTATCAGTTCAGCTGAGATTACGGCTGAAAAGCACATGTTGGTGTGTCTCACTGAATCATGTCCTTACTACAAGAACTTCAGGGGCCACCAGATGATCTGGTCAATGAGCTAAGAGGGACCATTTCTCTTAGCTAAGCTTTTCTCAGAGGGGAATGGACATTTGCATATTTTACCAGTAGTATTAGACTTTCAATAGTTACAAGGAAGGCTTAACAGTTATCTGCCTATAAATTATTTACCCATGAGTACCTATCTATACCTTATTTTACTATTCAGGACAGTTTATTGGAGTGTCTGCCTTGTATTTATTGGAGTGTCTGCCTTGTACAGAAGCAGGGAGAAATTGCTGTCCCCATCCTTCTCTCAATTAAATAGCATAAATCATGAACAGGTTCACTGAAACCAGTGAAATTTCAGTGATGTAAAACTGATGGGGAAAGAAGAGGGTCCTTGAATTTCATCGTTCTGTCTTTAATATGCTCAGTCCAGGGGCCTTCAGCATACAGCCCCTCTCTACTACAGATTGCATCTCGACTGGAGTCTGACGCAGAGTGACTATTTACAAAGAACAGGGCGAAACTAGATTTTCTCCATGGAATCAGGTTAAATACTAATAAATGCAGCACATAACACACTCTTCCCAATATGCATCTATTAAGCAGAGACCCCAGGAAGATCAGCTGCTTCATGACTAGGGCAGCTTGAAAACAAAGTGTGCCCAGTAATTTACACATACTATCCACGTTTACAGGAGAACTTGGGTTGGGATCAGTATTTTGGCCATAACTCAGTTGTGCTGCAACTTTGGAAAAACAGCTGGGTGAAATAGTTTGCACAAAAGACAGTTTTTTTTTAAAAAAAAAAAGAAGTCTGAATGATTATCTAATCTGTCTGGTCAAAAAGCTTGGGACAGACTATAAAACGAGAGTGAGATTACAGAAGAAGGATGAAATTAATACAGTTTGCTTGTAATTAAGATCCTTCTTGCTCCCTGAAGCCTTTGCAAAACCAACAATTTGTGATGACATTGAGCTGCCTTTTGAGGGGATCTTGTATTTGTTAGCTTCACAGGTTCCCAGACACTTTAGTGCAGCATTAATATCTGTAATGATTGAGTCTCTTTCCCTAATAAGACATAATGGAGGTGGAAAAGAATTTCTGTCGCTGCTGCAAAAAACAAGCACTATGTTCAGGTCCTGGAAATTCTGCTCTCTCTCACCCTCCTGCAGCAGGAGGGGAAAACTGAACATGTGCATGCAGGAGGGCAAACAGGTGGAGAGGAACAAGGTCTGGAAGAAATGAACGCACAGTCCCTGTTCCCACACAAGCCTAAGCCTCGAGGTGTTTATTGCCCTTACTATCACTAAAAGGCTTCTCAAAACGTTTTTCCAGAACGTGTCTTCACCGTTTTTTTTTCATTTCTCTCTCTTTGTTTTTTTTTTTGTAATCTGTGCCAGGCTCCTCTCCTAAGGATACAACAGGGAAGTTCCTCACAGGCAATTTTTGGGGAAAAAGTAAAATACAGGCATGTTGGCAGGAAATTTTGATCACCAAGAACGAGAGGTGCTGAAACAGCAGGAGGAAAAGGGAAGAACCAGTTTTCAGGCTAGGCAATGCTAGAAACTTAATCAAAGGGTTTGCAGGCACATAACCTGACTCCGTCTCTGTGTATGTGTTTTGTTATCCCAAACTGGAGAGGAAGATGAAACCAGTGTTTACAATCTGGTCTTGCAGGTGCAGTCTGAAAGTTTCATCCCTGTGATCGCCAATTGCTTTTCATCCTTCCTTTCAGTCTTTATCCTCCCTTTCCCTGGTGATGACAAACGGGGGCACAAAGAAACGGGGAAGAACAGAGTGAAGTGCTTCTCTCCAGCAGCCACTCGAACTTTGAGTAGAATACTGAAAGGACCGGTAGGAAAGAAGGGAGGCTTTTTTTTTCCCCCACTTGCTCCTTGTTAAGCTTCACAGCTCAACAAGTGTCCTACTTTGAAAGAGAAAAAGGAACCAAAACATCCACTCACTTCTCCAACTCCCTAATTAACCTTTTTTTCCTTCCCCTGTCTACATTTCCCTTTAGTGCTCTCTTTCTCAATTCTGTCTTTTGTGAGACAAACATGGTGGAAGATGAGACAAAATGGCAGAGGGATAAACTACGAGTAATTGGGAATCTTTTCAAGAAAAGCATGCTCAGAGCATATGCAAAGGTACTGCCTCTCCGCTTAGATCATTCCCTTGGCAGCAGGACAGGATAGGCAAAAATCAAACCAATATTCAGAGCTTTTCAGCTGCAGATCTCAAGTTTTGGCAAGCTTCTTTATCGTTGTTTTCCAAATGGGAAAGCAACGAGACGGGGAATTTGAGAACATACAGTGACAGAATAATAAACTGGTAAACAGAATCCTTCCAGGCTGTGTTCTTCATTGAACCCAAAAGGCAATTAACAATAATAGATTCACTCTGATAATAATAGATACAGGACATGATTTCAGAGGGCCAGAAGACAGCCAGTGAAAAGTGTCTTCAGCCTCCCTCTGTCAGAGCTGAATTGATGTACAAGAGCAAAGTTCACATAAAAAACATAAACCAAAACTCAGCATTGAGTTTTGCCATTTTGCTGCCGGATGTGTTCCCACTGACTCCTGTTGAGCTAAGCTTCTGGAGATCAAACAAATCATGAAAAAGACACGTCAAAACTCAGTTTTACCACCAAAATACATCTCTTATTTGCAGAGGTTTCTTTCACTAAGATAATGCAATTCTAAAAATGTACCTATAAAGATGATAACAATACAAGAATCTCCTTGTTTACTGAAATATTTTTCTGATCCCGAGGCCATTATCACAATCACATTCATCTAAACCTTGGAAATATATTATGTGTTTAATTTAGCTGAGAACAAAATAATGAGCACTATCCCAGTGAGTATTTGGTTACCTCCTCATCTATGAGGGGACACATGGAAGAAGATCTGTTGCAGAACAAGTTACTTTCTTTTATTACACTGGATGCCAGCACCCCTGAAGTTCAGAAAAATTAAAAAATGGAAAAAGTAATTAAAGCATGCTAGGCCTAATTACTTTCCTGCCTGCTTCGGCAGTGTTTTGGGGGAGAGAAATCATAGTACTTCAAACCCCCATGCCTGCTTAGGAACTGCAATCCCCAAGCCTTCTGCTGAGTAGAAAGCTGGAATTCTCTCTTCTCAACTGGACAGCCTCCTGCTTTCATCAAGAAACTCGACATTTTCCATAGCCAGCTCCACATGGAACTCCTTCCACAAGATACCACTGAGACCCGGTGAAAAGAGGAAAATACAAATGAGTATTTATATTCACGACATATGGAGAATGTTGTGAATTGGATGCTGGTTGTTGAAGGATGCTGAGAATATTTAAACTTAGAGGGTAAATACTCAGAAATCAACAAGATTGTTGGAAGGCAGAGGACAGTTAACACTTCCTCTGAAGATGGCTATTTTAGAGGTACAAAGGTTGATGCAGAAAGACCCTGGAAACATAATGAAAAAACAAAAGAAAATACCTGACAAATAATGGAAGAAAACAAGGGAAAATCCAACAGGGTAGAAAAATAGTGGCAAGAGACATCAGAGAAAATGAATGTAAAATGTGAATAAGGTAAATAACAGGAAACATGCAGAGTAGGAGAAATACCTACTAGATTATTTAAAAAAAAAAAAAAAAAGACATTTGAAGCCAGAAATAAAAAGTGATTGGAATAAGGGAAAATGAATATTTCAGGAGAAGTACTTTTTTCCCTTTACTTGGCGCTCATCCGGCCACATCTGGAATACTGCATCCAGCTGGGCCCTCAACAAAAGAAGGCTGTTGACAAACTTCAGGGAGTCCAGCACAGGCCACCAAGGTGGTCAGGAGGTTGGACCACATGATGTACAAGGAAAAGCTGAGAGAGCTGGGTTTGTTCAGCTCAAATACTCATCAGGGATTTCATAGCAGCCTTACAGCAGCTCTGAGCAAGTTATTAAGAAGACGGAGCCAAGCTGAGGTGTATGACAGGGAAGAATCTATCTCGATAAAAGGAAAAAATAAAATCCAGTATGGGATATTCAAGCCCAGATAAATTGTGGTATCTCCAACCCTTGAGATTTTGACGGCCCAACTGGAGAAAGCCTTGAGCAATCTGGTCTCAATTCAGTGCTGACCCAGCTGGGAGCAGGAGGTTGGGCTACAGACCTCCTGAGGTCCCTTCCTTGCATGACCCTCTGATTCTATAATAATTTCAGCAGACACATTTTAGATATAGAGTAATTTGGGAGATGGAAGGGCTAAAAGGCAGTGAGAAATGGGGTAGTTACTGAAATACAGCACAGTCCAAGCTCAGGCCAAAATATTTCAGCAGTAAGATGGATTTTTTTGAAAAGAAACACGAAGATTTTGAAGATTGTGAAGGATGGAAAGGGTTGTCAGACTAGTCAGAATTATAATCTGTGAATCTGTTCTTTCTAGAGTAAAGAATGAGGTGTTAGGTGAAAAGCGGGCAAGGTCATACCCGTGTTTTCCCTTTTGAATAACCATGGAGGAACAGATGCTCCAGAATGTAATTCAGTGCTTTCTTGTGCCACCCCTTCTATCTTACACAAATAATTTGGGTTTATATTTGGTTTTGAAACAAATTAGCATACTTTTCTCATAGATTTTGATGGGAGTAGCTTATGCAGGTGAAACCTTTTTTTGTTGTCATCCTTCTTACAGTCAAGAACACATACACTACACTGGTGCATGACAGGTTCTTGCTTCTTCAGGTCTGCTGTTAGTCTCCACTCTATGTGAAATAGGTAATAAGAGAAGCTGCAAGACGTACAAGAATTTGAAATTCAAATGTTTAGACAGGTTTTAATGAAAGTTTGGACAATACCTATTTAGCACAGGGCAGAGTTGCCAGAAATGTTGCCACCGTACTGTAAACACTTTCTTGATAACAGGCAACAATTGTCCATTTTGCACTGGGACCACATTCTGATTCCTTTATCAATGTTTGAACTTGACTCCTCATCAAGTCTTCCAGCTCCATGGGGAACATCTGTAAATCAAGGTTCTGGATAAATAAAGTCTTGGCATTCCTGAGGGCAAAGGGAGCATTGGTCTGACTTTCCACTTAGGCCAGGATTTTAACAAATTGTAGTATGTTTGACATTTAGGGAAACATATGGCTCACATGTATCACCAAGTAGTAGCAGCTCTACAAAAGAAAATTGCTACGATACTTTGTTTTGCATTGCCTACTGTGTATGTTCAGTGGGTTAGTGACATCCTGGAGTGTCATTCCTTGGAACAGAAACTTAATCATTAAATTAGATGCCAAGGCTGTTTTGCAAGACTTTTCATTACAGTTGCTTTCCTACACAACTAAGAAGTGCAATCAGGAACTTGGTACTTCCCACTCTTTGCTGCCACCTCCTCAGACCACACCATGTGTCTTGCTTCATCTTAGCCCTTCTTTGATTTGCCATTGATTTGTTACAATGAATGTATTCTAAAGATTGTGCTCACACAGAGAGCCTGTGAACCTTTAAGGGGACCCATTGACTGGCTTGAATAAAACATTGATAAGTTTGGATGCCTGAGTTCTCTGCAGTTGATTTGATCTTTCCAAGATGCACAATGCCCTGACAATGATGTTGAGGCGCATTCTTGGATGAAGAATCACAGTGGTATAGTTGTCAATTTAATATGCAATAACAAATTGTAATTCTAATGATAAAGAACTTACCACTTTCCCCAACACTTCTAAATTTTGTGTAGTCTTACAGGAGCTCAAATATTCTTCTCAAGAAGATAAGGGTGCCTCCTATACATGCTAAAAAATAATTCCCACACATCCACTGACAAGCTCCCAATAATGTATTAATTATGAGCAAATGCGACTACAGGGAACTGTGGAGGGGCACCCACATCCCTCCCACCAGCCTATAAGGCTTTATCTAATTTGCTTTGTAGCATGGTGAGGTGAAGAGTCTAGTCTAAGTGATGTGCTTTCCCACTGAATTTAAGTCCACACTCCCAAGTGATGGTAAAAGGAGTTGTCCCTGGGTACAAGTGATCAGAAACTGAATATATGAGGCAATATTTGTACAATTGAGTAGCTCTCATACTTCTTAAGAAGAAGAACTTGCCACACTAAGACATAGATCCACCACGTTTTTGATAAGTTTTTAATTCAAGATGTCTCCACACGGTAGGACCTAGAGGCCATTTGCATTTTCAGACACTCCCATATCAATCATTTCTAGGGTTGCAAGTAACCTGGAAAGGAACACAGAGCCTTCAATGCAGTGGAGAAAACCTTTTCCTGGGACTGCCTCTGCTTACGCTTTATAGTAGCTGGTTATTATAGAGTTTTGGTTATTCTACAGACTCTAAATTTTACCCAAACGTGGATGGTGCTGACAGTTTGCCAGAAGCGAGATAGTGACAGAAAAAGCAGGACAGAGTATTCTCTGCTTCTAAAACATACAGGGGTGATTTGCTGGAGACACTGAATTTCAGTACCCCATCTGACAGCCACCTTCATCTTTAACTTGTGAAGCTGAATAGAGTGGAAATGTTGCCTCCCGGGGTACATAGTCTACATGATTTTCTGAAACACCACTGAAAGCTTTGGGGCCCAGAATTTCTCACGATGGGCTGGACAGTACACGCAGCCACAACAGCCATTCTGATCCACACCTTATATCAGGAAACATTTGCTATTACAGAATCAAAACCAGCCACAGTTAAGATTTTCGAGAAGGCCAAAAGAAAAATCTCACAAGAAAAAGACATGGGGAATTAAAATCAACTCAGCTGCTTCATTTGGCACGTGATATTCCAGGGGATCAAGAGGAATTATATGAGAAAAATGCACAGAAGACATACTGTGGATTGCTGTTCATTATCAAATTAGCACCTTTTATATCATGTTTCAATCTCCTCTCAGGCTTTGCCTTGTAATACATGTGATTAGAAGTGAATTAATAATAGCAATAATGTACCAGAGAGTCCACATTTTAGTGACTACTTTAAAACAAAAATGGAAAAGGCACTTTTACAATATTTTTAAAGAATACTTCATGAAGTGGAGGGAGGTATACTACAGACACAAAACTCCATGCCCATGGAAACACAGCACAAGCACACAATTTCCAGGCCTCTACCATTAATTGCATCTGAAAGTCATTGTTTCCCAAACAAAAGAAGCTGTTGGATGAGTGTTTTATGTTTCATTGGGTCTATATGAACTTCCACCACTCAATATGAAAGGCACCCAAGTCAGCAGTGCCAAAGATCTGCTAGTTTCTTACGGGTCTAGCTGCTAAGGTATTCTTTTTCCCAACTAATTTTAGCCATTCAGGAATATTCCCCTGCCTCACAATATGACACATTCATGAGACGCTTTTTCTCTGGTGATCACAAATTCTTTAAGCAAACCATTTATTTTACATCACTATGCTGCAGAGATGATGCTCCACAGATGGCATAGAGTCAGACTAGTAAGTCTGAAGTCAATACTTGAGCCAGTAACCTATTTTATTTATTTTATTTTATTTTATTTTATTTTATTTTANTTATTTTATTTTTTAAAGAGTGGAGGGCATAACTGTGTGCATTTTATTTCTATCCTCCATTGTGCAGAAACACAAGATTAATTCATGGTACAACATTTTGAAAAAATATCCTTATCCCTAAAAAAGGGGTATTCTGGACTGTTTTTTTGTTTTACCAAAATCAGTCAGACAAAAAGCCTTATAGAAGATAGGCTAGCAAACCAAGGGAAAGCAATACCTATCGTCTTAGTGCTGCTCTCTGAAAAGTACTGGGGACTATAGGGAATAGTGCTTCTTCCTATAAATGAGAAAACAGAAGGTATCAGACAGAACAAAGTTACGTGTGAATGAATTTAAACATAGTATGTGTGATTTGATTTCCTCCATGACTTCAATTGAAGGAATATATTAATTTTCGTCTTCTTTTCCAGTTCTTTCCTCAGCACTTGTTTTTTAACGTACAAAGAGAGAGAAAGAAGAGAAATAAGTTTATGGTGTCCTCCCCACACAAGCGTGGATACAGAGCTTGGAAAGGAAGGTGAGAAAAATAGCTACAGGGACACCCTTAAACATAGGGAAGTGTTTGAGAGAAAGATTAGTGGATCTCTGGGTTTAGCAGAGCTCGGTGATGAAGGGAAGAGTTAGGATTTATGATAAACATGAAGTGCACACAAAACAACCACAGTTAAATCCCATCTGTCCCCTACAGACACACAGATGATAGATTTTTCTTTCAAGTAGGCTGGTGATACTGCCCGGTAGTGCCCCCCTGCACCCGTCCATCCCCTTTGGCTTTCAGCATCGTTCCCCACGGGAAATCTGTGGAGAGAGCTAATCAGGAGCAACACAGGGACTTCAGATATTCTGCGGGCAGTGTGGACTAATAAGGATTACCTTCCTTCCTTTGTTTCACAGAAATAAGGCATTATAACTGTTAATGAGTGAGCCAACTGATAGATCCATCTTTTTTGCTTTGGGTTCTCCTGTTTGCTTTCTGGTTAAAACCCACCCAGCACTTCTAGGATATCGCTGTGGAGCATAAATACAGAACACTGCTAGTAATATCCTTCGACTTTCTAGGAAAGTTCAGTCAGAAAGAAAGAGGTGCCTGGGCAGGCAAATTGGACCTTCGAAACATCTAATTAAGGCGAGGTTTGCATAATGATTTCAAGGTTGACTACCTTTGCCCATTCACTCAATGTGGACCATATGTAAGCAACAGCAGGATATTAATCACAATGAAAGAGCACGTTCTCCCCCCTGTTTAGACTTGCTGTACGTGTTCTTTTTTCCGAGATGTTTTATATTCAAAGAGTTGAGGCACTACTATCAGAAACTACTAAAACAGAAACAATACCTTTCAATCGCTCTTTTGCAGTGGGAAGGCAACATGCATTTGCTCCATCTTGGAAAATAAAGGACCATAAAGGATTATAGGTGTTTTTGTGATGGCTTTTCTCCCTCCTTAGCAATACCCTTACTGTCTTTTAGACAAGGATCTCTTCTGTCCATGATCCCCAGAAATAAACTGAAGGTGCTTTTAGTTTGGTCCTTCTCACCTTCCAGGCTTCTCATTCCTTGAACTAATGGTCTCCTCTCCAATCGTCATGTTTTAAAGAGCTGCCCTCTCATGGAAAAACTTTGAGAAACATTCTGGTTTGAAAAAAGATCCTCCTCTCCCCGTTGCTGTGGACATTCACAGACACAAAAAAAATAAAATCATTATTCCTTTGTGTTTCTTTTCCAGGCTTCATTGCTTATTCTTTAATCACGCATACAGTGAACATGATTGTCAATTCCAGACTATGAGATGTCAGACTACAGAGAACAGCTGAAAGCAGAATTTTTCTACATGATAGTGTTTTCGTTTCCTGAAGTCTCCTAAGTGCAAATCTATTGAATTTACCATTTTAAACACTATTCTTCATTTGTGCAAATAGAAAAAGAAAGTACACACAGAACCATCCATACTAAATGTGCAAATGCAAACCAGATGATTGCTACCATAAGCATAGCATATATATAACTCAAATAAAACTGCGTCTTGAAAAAACATTTAAAAATAAAACAAAAAAAAATGCATTTCAATTTGAAAGGGAACAGAAGTAAGAATACACATAAGGAAACAAAGATATTGCACTGAAACCTGCTCTCATACTACTCTGAATCCAAAATACTTTATGATGGTTTATGGAATCGTCCCCACATATAGCAATGAAAGAGAAAAAATTCTCTTCACTTTTTCATTCTCCTTCCTAAGCCTCTTCCCTGGAGCTGTGAAAAAGAGAGGCAATGCATAAAAAGCTACAGTTCTGCTTTCCACATGCACGCCTTCTGACAGCGTGGTGCTGGGTCCATAAACAATTCTGTATTTAAGCACTTAACTAACCAGACCGCAGCGGTAGGTGGGCATGGCTCCTGGCACTGCAGGCTTTCATGTGCTGGGAAGGGAGGCGGAGGTTGTCGCAGGGCCACAGCCCCAGTACCACCACACCACTGGCACCCAACCTGGCATCATTCCCACTGAAAAATTGCCTTGCTTTCCAGGGAAAGAAGGGCCAAGGATTTTGGCTCCTTCCCCAGTAGAAGATCATCTCCAAGACGAGCCCTGGAGTTTCTTCATTCTTATTTAGGTCTCCAGACCTGAGGAGAACATGAAAGTGTACTGAAGGAGGACCAAGGAACATCCCAAGAGGAAGCGAAACTTCAATGTCTCCCAAAACACTCTGTTTTTTTCCTTCCTCTATACAGACAAGAAGCACGCAAGAAAAGATAAAGATCTTCTTTCCCTGGCATTACAGACACAGATGGTGGCTCATACCTACCAGTTCGTTTCTCATTGCCTATGCACCTCAGCAGCTCTGGCCCGCACATGTAGGGTTTGATGATTCTTCCTTGTCTTTTATGCACAAATTCTATTTTATAAAGGCAATGAGGTTCTCCAGGAAGCTCATTTCAGGGAATTACTGCGTTATTTTCAAGCAGTTAGTCACTTGGCCTTCAAGATCTACCATTGTGCCTTGTGACAACACCATGTAAAGGCTCTCAGTAAGAGCTGGAAATAGTGTTACCTCCTAGCACTTGCGTGATGGGGAATGAAAACTTTGAGGCTCCTCTGCTCGCCAGCTTTCTCAGAAGTGCAATCTTCAGTCCCTCCCTACTGGTTTTGGTTCCCTATCATTCTTCTCAGCTGTCTTTCTGTCACCTTCCCTGTGTGCTGAGCATTTTCCTCACTGCCTCCAGGAACCTGCTTCTTCTCCTCCTCTTTCACTCACCATCTTCTTACCTCATCTCACCCTGCTTCTCCAGCTAATTAGGGAAATAATCCTCCCATCCTGAAGATCTCCTAGTTTGTTCCCCACTTATGGAAGCATCTTTCCTACCTTATTTTTTTTTTTTTTGGTCCTGTTGCCTATTTTTCTATATCTGCTCTCTTTCTTTTCCCCAATAATCCTGTATTAATTACCCTCTCTTATCTTCTTCCTACCTATATCCCCCTTTCAAAACTCTTCCAGAAATCATGCCGGGAGTCTGATAGGTAATTATTTATTGCCAATCCTGCAGACAAAGTGAAAGCGGCCTGAATGAGCAGACATTGGGTAAGTCCTGATGGCAAACCATGAGACAACTGCACGACTCATTTAGGAAAATCACAGGAGATGCTTTCTAACAAGACAAAATCCTCAATTGGTATAAAAAAAGTACAATTTCTTTCAGAAGATAGTCAAGGATCAGCATCTCTAGGATCTGCCACTCCAGGATCTGTCCCTGAGATAGAAATGCTGAACATAACTGAAAAAGTCAACATCATCCCACATATTTTCAAAATGCCTTGGTTTGCATTTTACGTCTTTAATTCAGATGTAAAGAGGACTAAATTCCAGATACTTTAGTACCAGGGAATTAAACACTTATTTTGGAGTTTTATCTTTTTTTTTTTTCCTTTTTTTTTTCTTTTTTCTTTTTTTTCCCCCCAAAGATTATATGCAGCACTTAAACCGTCTTGCGAGATAATCATACTTTTTGGTATTATTATTATTTATGTTTAACTCTTATCTGAAATTAGGAAGCAAACAGGAACTGCTCTGCTGGCTCAGCAAGCTGAGGGGCTGCCATATAGATTGTTTTGCACTCGAGGGACTGGAGTCTGATCTCCTTTACACATAACCTATTTGGGTAGAAAAATCACAACCGCTATAATGAGTAGTATCTTTATCTCCATGTGTCAGCTCAGAGGGTGCTCTTCTGGGAGAAAATTAAATGTGACCTTCCACTGCTGATGTGACACAAACACACATATATTGCACAAGCTTCTGGATCAATGGCTGTTGCTCGCAGCTCTCTGATATGCAAAGCTCCTTAAGAAGGATACGAGCCCCAGCACTTTTCTTTGCAGATCCAACATTGTATCTGAGAGATTCTGGAAGTGAGCTGAATATGACAAACATTTTCCGATATATTCCGCTTGGCACAAACTGGGTGAAACCCTCCTACCTTCAATGTTGCCTCTGGGCTTAAGATACCATGATAGCAGAATTCAGTTCCCATTTTCTAAAGTAATAAGGCGTTTGATGACTTTACAACACCATGTGCTGCGGGACAACTCATGGTGTAGAGCTGTGCTCTACTCCTTGAACTACCATATAACGGAAGCTCACAGATGTCCCAACAACCACGCTATTCCAGATAACAGTATTCACTAGCTGGACATCAGATATCTCTTCAGAAGTCAATGACAGTTTGGAGAAGCATGGAAGAGATTATGGTCCAAACCCCTTGAAACCCAAGTTTTAGGACAGGCCTCACCTTTGCCTCCATTCCCTTCTCTTCTCATTTCACCTCTGGGTTTGCATACTGGTTTTGGCTGGGACAGAGTCAATTTTCTTCATAGCAGTTTGTTTCGGATTTGTGACCAAAACAACGCTGATAACAAAGCACACTAAAGAGTGTTTAGTTATTACTGAGTGGTGCTTACACATCATCAATGCTTCTTTTCTGCTCCTCACCCTGCCCCACCATCGAGTAGGCTGGGGCTGCACAAGAAGGTGGGAGGGGACACATCTGGGACGGCTGACCCCAACTGACCAAAGAGATAATCCATACCATATGAGGTTGTGCTTAGAAAGAAAAGCTGGGGGAAGAAGGAAGAAAGGAGGACATTCAGAGTTATGGCGTTTGTCTTCCCAAGTAACCATTACGTGTGGTGGAGCCCTGCTTTCCTGAAAATTGCTAAACATCTGACTACTGATGGGAAGTAGTGAACAAATTTCTTAATTTGCTTTGCTTGGTGTGTGCAGCTTTACCTCTTAAACTGTCCTTATCTCAACCCATGAGTTTTTGCACTTTTACCCTTCAGATTCCCTCCCCTATAGCACCAGGGGGGAGGGAGCGAGCGGCTGCATGGGGGTTAGCTGCCTACCGAGGTTAACCCACAACAGCTTGATAGATATTTTTCCTGTGTAAGAAGGTCCTACAGACCTACCACAGATTACAAAACATTTCTTTGTAACCTTAACTCTTATGGTCATTATAGTACGAATACTGAGCTAAACTAAGGACTCCCTTTAACCAAGCATCAATACCAGTCCACAAAATGGTCTTCTGTTTTCATGAGGCAGAGCCACTCTGTAAAGAAATTGTGGCACATTTGTGTTTCTCACAAATCTGTCCACAAACAGGGGACAGAGACTGCAGAGAACAGCGATGGCCAGTAATTTGATAACATGTGCTCAATGAAACTCTTTTTTTGATCATCTTTGAGAAATGAAAAGAGCACCTCTGAATCTGAAGTTTGTTTCTTATTTGGTACAGCAGATTCATACGTTACTGCATGAGAGACTATATTGCATTGTTTAACATGGATGGGTCTGTATGGATCAAAACTAAATTTCCAGGGTATAGGAATTCACCACTCGATAATACCACTGATAGTGAGCATATAATTCCAGCGATGTCAGTGGAGTCGCACTGGCCTATAACTGGACTAATGGGAATGAAAACTTATCCCATGGGTAAAGATAAAAAGATATATAGTATTAAATAAAAATAGACAGTCAGAATAACTACCTCAGCCTTGGGTAATATGTTGGGTAATAGCCTTTACTATTAGTTTTACTCATGGGAAATTTTACACAGGGAGGAGAGGCTAAATTTCATGTGGAAGAATCAATTCTCGGGACAAAGGAAAATGACAAAGATAAAAGCAATGACAAATATGGCTGAAGGTATCAGAGAGAAACAATTGCTTTTCAGATTAACCATCCCCTTTTTAAATTGCCAGTGGCACTCTGTTATAAAAAATAGGGTGTTTCTAAAGTCAATATATTAGGCATTTTGGGTCCCAATTTGTGAGAGTCCCTTAGAAAGGGAAGAAACTTTTGTATCATTCTTCATTAATTCTCCACTTCCTTAAGAGCTTTGGGAATTTTCTATTAAAGCAGAAATGCAGTGAAGAAAAACTAAAAGAATGTGCATAAGTCCACAATGCTGGCCCCATGTCAGCAAAGCCTGGAGTGTGATAAGGAAAGCTTTGTGCAAGGAGTAGGTATTTTACGATGCCACAATTATTGGTTCAGTAATCAATTGTCAGGCGTTTCAAGCTGCAATGAAAGCTATCGCTTGCCAAACCAAACACTAAATAAAGAAAAAGGAATAAGGCCTTGAACACTGCTGCACTTATAAGTTACCATTACCTGTCGTCATGCTCATGAAGCAATGGTCTGCTAAATTTTGCAGAGCTCAACAATTTTCTGGAAAGGAAATAACGCAGTCTTATAACACTGAGTTTGCCCGTGCCACCTCAGTTCCCAACAAGCCCATCCATTCCCATAAAGCCAACGCCCTTGTCCCACTCTCTCCCCACTTCTGACAGAAGGCAAAACGTTGCTGATCTCTGCCCTAATTGGGTGGACTGAAATGAGAACAGGTAGAAATACGAATTGAGCAGGAGTGTTTCTTTCTCTATGTTCCAGCCTATTAGGGTTTGCTCTTCTTCTCATTTGACCTTGAATTATGAAAAGCCATGGGCCAAAATCATCAAGGGACAAATGGATGCCACAGTCCACAAACTATCTTGTAATTTGGCTTGCTCTTCATAAAGCTATTAAACCTTCTGTACAAAAAGGAGGCAGACTCCATATAGTCCAGAGCCTTATGAAGTGACTTTGACCAAGTATTCTCCCTTAGGATTTATTTTGCATTGGTGTATAGCTGCAAGAGGCAAGACCAAAGAAGAACAAGAATCTCCTTCATCCAGAGGCTACATTAATCAGATTTACATCTGTTTTAAACAGTTGGAGTTAGTGAAACCCTTTGGTGGATCACATCATTTCGGCTTGATGTTGTCTTATTTTGGTTGCGGTTTGAGGGAATGAATAAATGAGCAACTCCAATCAAGGCACAGTAGTTTTAAGAAGCCAGAACCCATCTCTGCCTCCAGACCTGTCCATGTATTTGCTCGCAGCCATTCCCAAGTGCTTATGTCTCAGCAATCCTTGTTTTAACTTTGATGTAATCATAAAGAGTTACAGTAAGAGATACATAGGTGATATGGACTGATGCTAGGAGCAGATCAGAGGCTCAGCTTCCATTTCAGTAACATTAAAGAAAGGAGAGAACACAGTTTTCCTTTTTTCCTACATCCAGTAGCAGACACTTGAATTTCTGCTGCTGCGCATTCTCTATCTCTTGTCACATACAGGGTATATAGGGATCTAAACTGCTATCAAATTATAAGTTATTTGCATTCATTTTGTACAGATGCAGAGTAGTACAAAAGGTGAAGAATGGCAAACAATCCAAATGATTATAAGTAAACCTGCTTCCTTACATGTTCAGTTTCATTATATTCAGATTTAGGACATCTAAGTACATCTGATCAAGCTCTTGATAAGCAAAAAAAACCAAACCAAACAATTAAAAAAGCACTTGGATGGTTTGGGGAATCAAAGCTTGTCTCAGAAAATACAGTCGTCCCTGTTTCTAGAACATGTACAGGGCAAAGAAGGCCACTGCTGTCCACATGGGAGATTGTAAGCATGAGGTGCTGAATGTCAAAATATATGTATATTGTGTAATCAGAAGTTATACAGATAAGAGGGAGCCAGACCCTTCACGTAACACAGAGTGGAGGGTGTAGCTGAGTTAATTCCAGCTTGAACAAAAGTATATGCTAAAAACACCAGCAAAGCAAAATATATTCCATGTCTAGAGAATCGTTATATTCCTCCTCAAGTTGTACCCGTCGTAGCAAATAATACATAGCTTGCTGCAGGTCTCTCTGCCTAGCTCCAGCTTCCTGACATTTCTTACTGGTGCATCTTTGTTGCTTATATTCAGAAGAACCCTCTGCCAGTGAACTTCTGTTGCCTCTGTAAGCAGTCAAAACGATCGCGTTGGTCCTTAACTTTGAGGAGCTAAACAGTTGGAGGTTTTTTACCTGTTGTTCACTGTCTGATCTCTTATCAAGCATTTAATCATTCTTACATCTATTTTATAAATTTTCTCTAGTTTATCAACTTCCTTTCTCTACCATGGGTACCAAACTAAAGAAGTATTTCAACAGCAGTTAACCCATGCCAAATATTGAGGTGATTTTTCTGTGCCTACGTGAGAGTCTGCTGTTGATGTACACCAGTAAATGTTCCCATTAGCCCTTTGGCCACAGTGTTAAACTGGAAGCTCCTTTTTTACCTAATTATCCATCATGCCAGGGAAGCGTTTTGCAGTCTCTGAGTGCCTGGATAGAGTACCCCCGATGACAAGTATGCCTTGCTTTTTATTTTCTTTGATATATGAGTTTACGTTTCACTACATTAAAGAAGAGATTGCTTGTCTGTACGTAGCTTACCAAGATGCTTAGATCTCTGTTGGTCTCTCCTACTCTTTTGCTTCTAACTCCTACAACTTTCAGATCACCTGCAAACTGTTGACAATGGTCGTATTTTTTATCCCAGGATATTGATAAACATGGGCAGCAATGTAAGTCTAGTAAATGGTGTCTCATAACCTTGTAAAAAGATAGTTGGAAAGACACATAAGATATTAAAAATATCAGTAATAACTTCTGGAGAGAGACTTAAATGCTGTACTGGAACAATTCCCTTTATGAATAAAACTTTAGTCAGAAATAGCCCTTCTTACACAGATAGGGATTAGTTAATCTGTGTTGCTATAGCCAGTATACTTTATGAAGGATAAAAACCATTTTGAATTAATGTGTTGGGGTTATTAAGGGTCAGCTGACACCTGCAGATAACTAAAGACAAGTAACAGGAATACTGAAACCATTATACACTTACTCATCTCACAGAGGGGTCTTTAACCTCCTAGTTTTCTTCTTACATAGTTTGATTACTAAAGCAGTTTTCTTGTCATCGTAAGTCCTTGGCCATACTGGATACTGTGGCAACTCTAAAAACTACACCCTTTACGGTAAAACATTTTTGCAGATTTTTTTTTTTTTTACTTGAAATACACTCAATGTCCTCCTGCAAAATATTATTTGGCAGTGCCTCTGTCTTTACCTCTGACTTTCAGTCACTGTTTCTCAAGTGGGAAATAATATGCCTTGGAGTTATTAATAATTGTACAGAAATTTTTGAAAGAGCAGTTGGGGTGTGAAGAATATAAACCAAGGACATCCATGTCATTCTGATACCTTCCTACCTAGCTATTAGCTATCTTATCAGTCATAAAGTATTTCTAATTGGGGCCATCAAGACACAGAGCCAATAACAAGAAATGACAGGGAGCTACTGGTATTCCAGTTTTGCCCCTCAGAGACTTTGAATACCTAGAATTTGACATGGGTTTCCTTACAAACTATGACTGCCTTATTTTGCAAATAAGAAAAAACTACAACATGTGGTCCTTCCTGTCCTACATTAATGTCGAGAATATAAACTGACCTGAATTGCTGGTAAGAATCTAATTAGCATGGCTACAGGGTGAGCAGTCCCTCCAACATGATAATTTATTAGGTAGAAACCCTTGGGCCTTGGCCAACGCAAGCTTCCTGCCAAGGAGATCTGAAGAAGAAAGGAACCTAACCCACAGGATTTTCTGACTCTTAGCACAATGAGTTTTAACAAGGAACCTTCCCTCACCACATTCACCCTAAGTTAAAAAGGAGGAGGAGAAAGGAGATTTGACACCCGTTGGGCTGTGGCGGTTACTTTAATTTCTATTAGTAAGCAGCTCCTTGGTGACCACAAGGTAATAGTCCTCATCAGTAGTTCCTGCACTGTCCTTTATCAAAGAGAAAGGCTGCATCTGCTTTGGATAGGCTCACTAAATAGATGCTTTAACTGGACGGATACTTTGGCATGTTTGCCTCAGGGGATTTTCATCATGTGTCTTCATCCTATCTCCCAGTGCAGCTTGTAAGAAAAGATGGACGTTTTCTTGTTTTAACCTTTTTAAAAAATATTTTCCTATTCTTTTCCACTTCTTTGGATGACTCCCTAAAAGAATGTCTAAACTCACAGCAATTGTTATGAGCAGGGTTTGAAAACATTCAGGCTTTATCAGCTTATTTTGGGATCCTCCCTTCCCTATGCTTCCCTCTGTTTCAGTCTGAAGAAATGATCTTCTTTTCATATGAATGAATCTAAGTCATGCTGCATGGCCCTTTTATGTTACCCGATTTATGTGGCTTTAGTAAGTCAGTTGCTCCAACAAATCTGAAGTTAAAGAAAACTTTAAGATTTGGGGAGTCTTTCTCCACCTCCCAGTCGCATACTTCATACATTCAGAAAGACAGAAAGCAGCCTGGGCATAAGTGATACTTGACCAAACAGTTAACATAACTGTATGCTTTGATTTTGTCCTTCACACGGTCCTTTTGTCAAACCAATGAGGATAAATAAAGGCAACAAAGGGACTTGCATTCATCTAGAAATGCAGATCTTTTCTCTATTTGCACTCCAGCTAGTCTGCTTCATTTGGCATTTTCTGCCTCCACCCCAGTTTTTATGTGTAGAAAACACTGAGTCATTGCTGATAAAACAAACTGGAAAGTTAGCTGGAAAGTTAACTAGGTTGTTACCAACTACCAACATCATACTCAGCCTGTCCTCGTAGCAGAGGTGCTCCGTCCCTCTGACCATTTTTGTGGTCCTCCCCTGGACCCGCTCCAACAGGCCCATGTCTTTTCTGCATCCCACATGAGGAGACTGGATCTAAACTGGTTTAATGGGGTAGACACCTAACACTGCTAATGTTGGGTATGGGATAGTTTTGAAACATTATTCCTCTTTTAAGACTATACTTGTGATGAGAAAGTGGAGAATTCAACAGCCAAGGGCAGTAGTGTGGGGTGATTTTGCACCCAAAACCACTTTACTTTTGTTGAACACCTCTCCTATAAGGACAGGCTGAGAGAGTTGGGGTTGTTCGGCCTGGAGAAGAGAAGGCTCTGGGGAGACCTTATTTCAGTACTTGAAGGGGGATTATAAGAAAGATGGAGACAGACTTTTTGGTAGAGCCTGTAGTGATAGGACAAGGGGTAATGGTTTTAAACCAAAAGACTGTAGATTTAGACTAGATAGAAGGAAGATTTTTTTTTTAAATGAGAGTGATAAGACATTTGCCCAGGTTGCCCAGAGAGGTGGGAGATGCCTCATCCCTGGAAACATTCCAGGCCAGGTTGGATGGGGCTCTGAGGAACCTGATCTAGTTGAAGATGTCCCTGCTCATTGCAGGGGGGTTGGACTAGATGGCCTTTAAAGGTCCCTTCCAACCTAAATAATTCTATGATTCTAATCTCCTTTTTCCCCTTTCCTAGAAGACAAGAAACTCTCCAGCCAAGAAAGGGCCTACCTACAGTATATACGAGCATAGGTCAAATGCACGTTCTGAAATTATCAATCTCTGATGAATATGGGATCTGCAGAAAGGAAATATCAATGTACTGTCAAAATGTCCCAGGACTCAGTTCCTTTGGTGTAGCATAGAATTTGGCTCATTTCTAAATCTTACGTTTGGGACAATGTAGATTTAGGAATCCATCTATACCGAACACAAAGCATTAGAGACAGTGCTGGATCCTGAGAGCTCCTGACAGGTAAATGGCTAATCTTTCCCAAGTGGAAGTAACAATTCTTTGTCTCATACAGAACAATGGTTTTGTAATTGAGAAGATCTGACAAATTTAGAAAGGATTCTGTGCATGTGTTTGAAGAAACTGACATTTTTACAATCTGGACTGGAAACGTCTTCTAGGATAGCATTGAAGGGATCAAAGAAAACACATGTAGGAATCTAATAAAACCAAATGCCCCAAAAGACAGGTCAACTAACTTTCTACTTTCCAGCTTGACTGCAAATGTGATTCCCATTCAATAATTTTGTATAAAGAATGATGGACTGATTTTCTGTAGCCTAAAACGAGTGCTGCCAGGACACAGCAGTGATATATTAAAGGAAGGGAGAATGAGAGACAGAGCTGCCAGGACACCAAAATGATTTGGCAAAGAGGAACTGGGAAGTTATTAGAAAACCTTTTCTATGGGCAGATAAATTAATAGACAAAAATGGAAGTGACTTCTCCTGGGTCACAAAACAGAGCTGCAAACAGATCAGAATTCCCAAGTCCTTTAACCTACTTATTAAGGTCAAACTGTCTCCTTAATGACTAGTTAGTGTAACCACAACAGTATGTAGTCTAATCAGGACTTGCATTATATTAATGTTTCAAATTTAAGGCCCACCCAGCAGTAAAGCACAAGGAACTGGGAAAGGAGGGCTGGGGAACATGTCCTTTAATGAAACAGCGGGGAAGAGATGTCTCTACAACGACCGACAAACAGTGACAGAAAAGGGATCAGCTAACTTGCCCTGTGGGACACGATCTGCAGGCTAGGGGTTGTTCAGCTCCCGCCCAAGCTGTCTAGCACATATGCTGTAAAAACAAGTGTTAGCTAATGGAGCGTGCCCTCATGCTCAAGGAGAGAGCAAAGTGCATCATGCTGCACGTCCCGGTGGAATCGGGGTCTGGACAGCCGCGGACAGGCTGTGCTGAGAGTGTCCATCGGGTGTCAAATTTCATTCCCCTTCGTTTTCCCTTAAAGGTGGTCCCTCTGGTTGAGCTTTGTCGTTCCCAAAATGATACTTTCTTGGGTATTCTCACTTATTAGAGAAAAGGATGATATCTATTCTCCTTTTGAGTAAGATCACAGCTGCATCAAAGGTGATCACGATCAATTTTTTTCTCTGTACTGTAGACAGAAAAACGGTAACCTTGGATGGAATGAATCAGATTAACAACAGCTATTTTAGAAAGCCTTCCTCCAAGAAATTACCCTGGAATCTACACCAGAGGCTGAGGGTTCAAATCAGAGATGAATGACATTAAACTTCCCTTGTTTGTCATCCCAGCTGTGGAAGTCTCGCAGTGAGTTTCCCAGTGAGACAGGAATTACTGGAGCTGGTCCAACCCCACCATGCAAAGAAGTCTAACAAGCAAAAGCATCATCTGTGGCAATTTTCCTGAAGTTCCAGGATGGCCCCCATGAAACCTCGAAGGTGAAATCATCTAACAGAAATGGGGAACTGTTTTGAAAAAGAAAAACACTACATGTCATACTAAGCATGGCTAGAAAATAGGACCCAAAATGCCTTGCTTCCTCCTGCTCTGACAGAGAAGTGGTTAATTGCCATATTTGGTGAAAAATGTATTTAAAAGCATAAAATTGGAGGATTAATTATATTTGGTATGTGTTACTGGCAGTGCTTCATGAAATGATCAACAATTATCTTTCTCATCCATCAAGTGCTCAGGGATCACACAAGGACAGGGAGTAGGAATATGAAACACGCTGTGCTAAAAACATAAAACGTGTTGTTTCTCTTGTAGCTTTCTTCATTTTTTCCCACATTTTCCATGCACACCATTCAAATGAAAGTTTTTTTCAGCATAGCTACTTTGCCACTTATCTGGAAGCAATCAACCCCACAAAACCTTTTCAACATCAAACTCACTACGGGAAGGCGCAAGTTTTTCAGGACACAGTGGAGTTTCATTTTAAACCAAGAACAAATTAACGCATTCCGATTTAACTTCAGCACTTGATTAACCCAAAATGAATCAAAAAATGCTGCTCATTGACATGCAAAACCATCTTTATTATATTGCTACTCATAAAACTTCATATGCAATGGCACAACTGTGCCAAAACATTCAGACAACAAAAACCAGCTTAATTTCAGAGATTTACACATGTTCCTGAAAGACTGAGATATTTCATGCCTACAATCAAACTTTAATTAGAGCTAAACTTACAATACAATGCATCCCATCAAAGTAGGCATGCTATTTATAGCTGCATATTTAACTCTTCGGTTGTCAGGTGCTGTGTACATTGGGATCACTAACATCCTGTTTCGCTAAGAAATTCATCGCTCAGTGCTTAAAACACAGCTGGAGGGAGATGCACAATATGCCATGCTGTAAATGCCACTGGAAAGATGTGTAGCTCATGAACAGTGGTTTCAGAAATACAACTTGCTCACTTATCTATTTGCTTTCTGATTATTTCTCTTAGAGATACTCTGCTGACTTGTAAAGGAAAAACAGTAGAAAGCCTGATGCTACAAACAGATGTGGGTGCACTTAATGGGGAAATCCATTACTTCAAGAAAGGCCCAAGATTTCTGGGGGACTCTACACAAGACTAAGCATTTGGCTATTATGTAAAAGGCTCAGCAGAGCAGTTATTTGCTGTTTATTATGGGGGGGGTATTTGGAGTGTTAGCTTGAGGTCTGAGAGTGCTCTAGATTCATCACGTAACATGCACAATTTTAGTTAACAACAGGGAATCGCAGCTTGAACACTTGCATTTGATGGTATAGTCTGACAATTATAACTGAAGTACAACTCTCCCTGCCATCACAATCCAAAACTGGACTTCTGAGAAGAGGAGCAACATAATGGAAATGTTCCCTATCACTACACATTGTGTAGTCTCAACAAGCACAGAGAGAAAGTCAGTGCTTGCCAGAATCTCAGGAATTCAGCTTTGTGCAGATTTTATTGAAGACCCTTCTCAGATAGAGGGAGATGGTGACATGGGTGAAGGAACAAGGAGCTCCTTTAACTTCCGTGCTTGAAGTCTGGAGGTACAACTGTTTGCCACCAATTATCCTCTCTCAAAACAATTCACTCAGGTGCTTACGTTTAGCTGAGATGAATCAGGGCTTGAGTACGCAAAGTACATTGCACTCAACGTAGAGGTGACCCAGAGCACTTTCCCCACCATATAATGACGAATCTATAGCAGATATTTTGATCTGAAGGTTCTCTGGCGCCAGCTTCCACTAGCCCTGCCAGACAAGTTATTAGCACTGTTTAGGTTTAAGATCTCAAGATTATGCCCATTAGTACTGGTCAGATAATAATGATGGGATGCTTTCAAAACAAAAGTTTATCTTCTGTTTTTAAGGATGGAATAATCCAATGGCAATTCCACAAAGCAAAAATCAGATGCTCTGACTGTCCAAAAGAACTATTTTTGAAGGTCACATACATTGTTAATGGAATAACAGTATCGAGAAAACTGTGAAACATCCAATACCTTAGATAGAAAAAAAAATATCAGGTTATAGACAACAGAGGCATGAGGCACGATCCCAATCTATAGGAGATTTCCTTTCAAAGCTGGATGTCTTCTTGCAGATATCCAGTAAAAGCCCACACATTAATTACAAAGGGAAAAAGGTAAGAGTTCAATTCATTTAGTTCTTTTGTTCCAGGCATTTCATGGCTGTCAGTCTGAAACTTTGGAAGAGGTCCACATTGAAGATAACCCTATAAATAGGATAACTTGGGACTTAAAAAAAAAAAAAAAAAGGTAAAAAAACCCCACGGTATACTTCCCCCACATATGGTTCTAACAGATGTGGTTTTAAATTACCGTTGGGACATAATAATGTTTTTTGAATGGACTGAATGTTAAATAGTTGGCTCCTCCTATGTGACAGACATTAGCGCTCAGTGGTTTAAACAGAAAATTCCCCATTTGTGTCTTTAGCTGGCATGCACTTCATTTTCAGCCCACGCTGGTCAGTATGATTTAATACCTTCGCCCCATGTCCCTCTTGCCAGCAAGGGAAAGGATAAAATAGGACTACAGAAATG
>VZSZ01010131.1:922013-932474 GCA_013398815.1 Ibidorhyncha struthersii
CCAGGCTGCTTCATTGTTCCTTACACAACAACTCCTGCAGCCCTGCAATGGAAACTCACTGGAGAGGACAGCTGAAGAAGAAAAACGTTAAATAATTCAAAGCCGCTAACATCAAGTCTAACATCAAGGTATAAAAATAGTTACAAAACACCACTCTACATGTTTTCATTATAGGAACTTTGACTTACTTGGAAACATCAAGAAAACCCCAAACCTGTCACCCTCCCAGCCTCGTACGCTCAATTAGTTCAGCAGTTGAAATGACATCCGGTTCCAAACCAACCTTTCATTTTCATGGCCATTTTGTGTTTCTGCACTGGGGGAGCCAGCACAGTTCCACAGCAGGAGTGAAAAAGTCTGATCCAGAGCCCATTAAAACCAACGGGAGCCTTTGAATTAACAGTAATGATCCCTGGATCTGGCCCTCGTTTAGGTTAACGTGTTGCGGTGCTCTGGGGATTCAAGCAAGAGTGGATGTGACCGGCTTCTGTTATCTCCAAAAATCTCTGTCGCTGGGAATGTCCACTTCTAAACACCCAGTCTGCGAGAGCAGTGCTCATTTTAACAAAAAGGCCTTCATGAAATATTCAAGGAAACATGATGCAAGGTAAGCTACCACATAGTCTGCGTGAAGTTAACTCAAGGTATTCTCATTTGAACAGAGGGAAGGAGAGAGAACCAAACAGGAGTATTCACAGATGAAGAGTATGTGCCCACACATACACGTTTGATCAGCAGCTTTGCTGGGGATGGGTGTGCGGAAACGAAATAGTAACTGACAAGAAGTATCTCGATTTTTTTTAGTATTTATTTCATGCACAGCAGAGATGTTACAGAATTTTTAGCCTTCCATGCTCTGAAGAGGAGGGAGGGGGAACAAAAGAAAAAAAAAGTCAAACCATCCTCAGTGCACAGAGCACAGCAGAGCACCAGCTGCAGCAATCCAGCTGTAGCACCGAAAGAGCTGGCATAGGTCACTCCGTTCCTGGTATTCCCCCATTTCCTCACCCCCAATGCCGCCTCCCCAAAAGACCCACTTTTCGTCCCTGGTGTCAGCTTCTAACATCCACTTCTTTCGTGTTACCATCTCCTCAACTAGACACTTGCTGCCTGACAATCTCAGGAGAAGACATAAAAAGCCAAAATAAATAAATACATAAAATTCAACAAAACATTAATTATGCAGAAGGTATAAAAGAATACAAAACTAAGTGATGCAGGTGTACAATAACGTTGCTCCCCTGAGCCCCTGATCAGCAGTGTTTGGCATAGAGAGACACAAAGAAATGACATTTTAAAGCATATGAGGGGTATGCAGGGATGTAAGCAATGCTTTGTAGCTTCTACGTGAGTCATTTGTGCATCCCTGCAATCCCGAGTAATATTGTGAACAGCGCAGCAATAATAAGCTATAAAACCCAAGCCCTAAAGCAAACACTGTTCAGGTAGACCCAAATGCCCATCAAACAAACAGAGCTTCCAGTGACAGACAGGTGGCTTTGTCTGCTCACACTTTCTTGCGAGATAAAAGCATGAACAGGCGAGTATCGAATGTTTCCAAATCCTAGGCGTCTTTGCAGGGTATCACGAACACAACATGGATTTCAGGATAGGAAGGAGAGAAATTGAGGAGATGGAGATGCAGGGGAAACATGTCAGGCTGTGAGAAGATGGTCATTAAGTTGTCCCTTGGTTCAGGACTCAGGTGCTCCAGCGTGGATGAAGCAAAGGGCGTAATTTGCTGTTTGAGGGAAGAGCAAATGCTCGCAAGAAAGAAGCCTAAGAAAAAAGACTCAGTTAGATGCTGTCGATGAGAAGGAAAAACATTTGAGCCACAGAGAACTTCGCAGTCAGATGTCACGAGACAGGCAGGCTGGTTGTTCTTACTTGATATTAGGTGTATTTTGTTGGTCATATTTTTGTTCAGATTATCCCCAGGGCAAGAATAAAAGTCGAAATGAGAGCCTTTTTCATTGCTGGGCTTTCTGATTCTCTCCCAAAGCCTCCAATCATTACACCACAACCTACTCTCACAGTGCTCAGTAACTAGCTGGGTGATAAAAACATCAGATGAAATTCAGTATCAATAAAAGCAAAGTAATGCATAAAGGGAAAACCAATTCTAACAATACATACACAGCGTGGGCTCTAAATTAACTGGTACCACACAGGAAGGTGGCTGGGGAATCGCCATGGGATGCCCTCCACAAACACTGGCTCTCTGCTCGTGCCAGTCAAACATGCAGGGAAACACTTGGGATACGTTAGGAAAAAAATAGACAACAAAAGGAGAAAAACATAACAGGATGATGGTGTACAAGCTACTGATGCATTCCTATCTTAATGCCACGTGCATTTTTGGTCATCCCATCTCTAAAATATATAGTAGAATTAACAAAGACAGGGAAGGGGCTGCAAAGATTATCGGGAATGTAGAAAGACTTTTGCAGGAGAGATGAAGTAGAGCAGGGATTTTCAGCTTGGAAAAGGACAACAAGAAGTGGGAGGAACAGACCTCTATTAAATCAGGATGCCTATAACCCACAAAGTAGGAGTCACCTAACGAAATTACCAAATTGTGAGTTTAAAACAGAGCAAAAGGAAGACTTTTCCACCCATCGCATGATTTTAAATTTTGAAACTTTTTGTTGTAGTCATCACAACTACACACTGGGTTCAAAAAGGATGCAGCAAACTATTCGAGGAAAAATACTCCAGTGCCTACTGAGCAGGACAGTCCAAAAGACTGTCCCGAAGACAGAAGAGTATAATGAAAAAGTGCAGCCTGTATTTTAATATGAATAAAATTAGGCTTCATATGAGTGCATACAACTGCTGTAAACAGTTGGCAACGCAGGAATAATCCTGGATCATGAGACTAACCTAAATGCTCATCACTTCCAAAATGCAGTTTTTACCCTCTTCTTTCCCCCCTTCTTCTCACCATGTGCTCCCACCACATTGACTCAATGTAAGCCACTAACTCAGCATTAAAAAAACCCAACACAACAACCACCCCCTAGCAAAAGACAGAGCTCGTTTTCTCCTGGGTTGGTGAATTAAATTATCAGATCTATTCTGAAGGAGTGGAAGGACAGGAGCTGGGGAGAGAGGACACTGGGAGGGGAGGCGAGGGGGAGAGCAGGAGTCCTCTCCTTCCGTGGTAATGGGTCCTGAGGTTGGCTCTGATGTGAAACTACAGCCTCAGCAGTCACTCGTGATGATGATAAAAAAAGAAAAAAGCTGATCACAAAAAAAATACAATTATCTGCTATTTCACTTTTGAGGGTTTCCTTCTTTTTTCCCCCTTGTTTTTTGGCTGTGCTTTGCAACAACAGTTACTGTTATAAGAGAATGTTGTTGTATTAAATCAGAATTCTTCTGTCAGAAGGACCATAGACACAAAGGTGGGATACAGGGGATTTGTGTGCTTGCTCTGTCAATGCAGCATCTCCGGAGATTTCTTTGTTTTTAATCCCATTCTACAAATCCCACAATGTTGTATCGCTTTGATGCGGCTTTGTGGGATTCTCATTAATTGTATTCACTTTGGTTTCCAGGAAGCTTGAGATTTCATCATCTGCTAACATATGCTGAAATGCATGTGTCAGTTTTATAATAAATTTCCAATATATAAAAATATCTATGGAACACACAAACACAAAATTAGTTTGTAACAAAATCTCAAGTTGTCTGTTTATTAGGGAAAAGCAAAGTTGGTAGTGCTGTCAATTATGGGAAGAGCGAGGCAGCTTTAATAATAAAACAGCATTCGCAGTTTCTCATAACTGTACTAAGCAAATTGTTTGGGCTGAAAATTTCCATGCCAGCTGTCTGCCT
This sequence comes from Ibidorhyncha struthersii, assembly GCA_013398815.1. Taxonomy (NCBI): domain Eukaryota; kingdom Metazoa; phylum Chordata; class Aves; order Charadriiformes; family Charadriidae; genus Ibidorhyncha; species Ibidorhyncha struthersii. The sequence goes on from VZSZ01010131.1 coordinate 925,854, forward strand.
CAGGCTGAAGTTTTTTGGAAAATTTCAGTCAAAACAGTTCAGCAGATTCTGAGAACAAGGCTAGGGGAAAATATGTTGTTTTACCCACGTTAAAAAAAAAAAAAAAAAAAAAAAAAACAAAAAAACAACGCCTTTAGTCTTCTTTCTAAAACCTCCTCTGGGATCTCCAGGACTTTAAAGGAAGGACTTGAAATTTGCCTGTTTTTCTTTAAATGAATTTTGTGTGAATCTGTGTGAATTTATCCAAGTTTAGACATCTTTGATAAAAACACTGTTGCTACATGCTCCTGGGTGCGTTTGTACACATTTGCCAGGTTCTACCACTTAATTTTCTACCTGTGTGGGACTAAACAAAATGCTTTGTGCTGTGTGATGTGCCAGGTTGGCATCCAAGTATCGGAACTAAAATCGGAGATGCCTTCCAGTGCTCAGCATGTTCCCCGCCCCCCCNAGGCAGAAGATGAGGTGAGGACGAGACTAAGCGGGATGGACTGGGAGGGATCTCTTTAGGGAAGCAGAGTATTCTGTGAAACCAAGCAATCATTAACCAAGTTCATTTAAGTCATTTTAACATACAAATACCAAAATCATGCAATGTGTCAAAGCTACTAGTTTTTGCAAGACAAAAAAATCTAACAAAACTAGACTGACAGATCAATAATAAGATTTAAGAGTATATATTGGAAACCCAGAATTTAAGAAAAAACACAGTGAAAGTTTCTTTAATCAAGTGCCCTGTCTGCCTTCATTAGGATGCAGTCATTATTCACAAGACCGTGTTTTATCCAAGCCAGCCTGGAGGTGAAGCAGTGAGAGCGGGGAGGAGAAGATGAGGTTTACAATCCCTGTCTCACCTGTTGCGGAGCTGGAAGGTTGGTAGTGACTAAGCAGAGGATGGAGGAATGAGGACGAATGTGTTTCAGCTTAAGGCAGCCTAACGATGCCCCAAGACTTTGGGCAACATTGGGCAAGTCATTTCAACCCAACATTTCATAACTGTGTCAGAGCTAAGTGTGTTGCAATCTCTGGATGATCATCTTGATCGCTCGGAGTCTGATCTGCTTACGTGTCAAACGCCCACAACAGCAATTAAAGGCCATGTGAACTTTGCTTTTGCTTTAGCACCATAAGTAACCCCCGATCATGGCTCTGTCTGCAGGAACACATCGTGAGATCAGCTCTTGAGATTGTTCTCTGCTTTCTAGCACAAAAATCTGTGTCGACGCCAAAAAGCTGATCACACCTTAAAACCCAGCCGCACAGAGGGCAATTTTCTAGAAATAGCAGCATTTCCTTGCTCCCAGCTGACGGGATCTGCGCGGCACCAAGCCCAACCCGCCAATACCGTGTGCATCAACAAGCAGGAAGCAAATTCCGGCGTCTCTCACGCTCCATCAGTTTTTCCAGCTACTTCTGGCAGTTACTTCTAAAGGCTTTTTGACTAACCAAACTCTCCCTTCCTATTCCTCGTTACATTACATAGGTGAGGACAAAATGGTTTCCAGCATCCAGACACAGACGCAGTTCAGAAGGAACTGGCAGAATACTGAAGAATTTCCATTATCAAATTTAGAAGTTCAATTCATTTATAAGATTGGGCAATTTAAGTCCAGGGGACCCAGTGGGTGAGATAGTTTAGGACTTGGTGGCCTCCAGGACTTTGCTTTCACGTGGACAGGTAGTACTTGAAGATGGTCCTGCTCAGGAATTGCATCCTGGCTTCTCTTTCCCTCCGTACAGCATGGTATAGAAGACCAAGACTGATTTTGTGCCTGGACCCAATATTCCCCAGAAGGCACAGCCCTAGGCTGAAAGTTTTAAGCAATCTTAAGATTTTCAGTGCACTTATTGGAGTTTGAGGGGGAGAAGGCAAAGCCTGTGAGCCCTTACTGCACATATAACACCGGGCTGAATTAAAAGAGTAAAATAAGATTTAATCCTTCTGTTTTCTAACTTTTGATTGTTTAACTGATCAACCTCCAGAACACTTTGAAGACTCAGTGTGTGCAAACACATGAGCAGGCAAGCGATACAGCTTCTACTCAGTGTTTAAAGAGAAAATTGCGCTGAATAATCACCTAAAACCTAAATCAATGGGCAGTGAGACATCTGCTTTCACATTTGCTACTGCTGCCTGGGTAGCACATCTGCCACCGGTGCCTTAACGGTACTTACAGTGGTGAAGCAGGATTCTGGACTGCAGAGGTTTTCCTAGACTGTGGCAAATAGTATTTCACTAACGCCTGAGGAGATATCAGTGATATCTAATTGAATCGTCCCCATTTAAATGGACTGATAAATGCGATTCAGCAAGCTCCTCCACCTCAATCTGCCATCAGCAACTCCTCTTTTTCTCTTTCCTCCCCCTTTTAAAAAAATAAGGACGTGTCGCATCCTAGAAAGCAAGTCTTACTTCGAATAGGAAACTTAACTGCCAGCCCTATTCCATTTCATAGTGTATTTTCCTCCTCCTGACTGCCAACACACTGGAAGAACACAGATTTCCGTGCCTGCTGCTTTCACAGACAACTTTACATTCAAAAGATCACCTCTGCTGATACCCAGCAGGGCAATATGCGATGAAGTTTGAATCCCCCTACAGCACAAACAGCTTCGTTCCCAGCAATTTGGTATAAAGGCATAAGGCTTTTGGTGACTAAGGCTCAAACTTCCCAAGAAATCTGAACTTTCTCTAACAAGTGTTTGTCGCTCCACAAAGCCAAGCAAATGTGCCCTCTTATTCAGATTTCACCTCTGCCTTTAAAGATGCTCCAAAAAGGGTAATTCAGTACGGCTGGCAAAAATATAAATATATATCTCTAGGACAATCATTTAACTATGAGCACAGTGACAGTGAAATGGCACAGAGGAATGCAAATTGTCCGTTTATTTCTAAGTAGAAATGTAAGTCCTATAGCCAAACTACAGCATCACTCCTCCAACTGTACTGATATAGTTAAGATATAAAATTTCTCTTCCCTTTTAATCTACAGCAAAGAGGAAATATAGATATAGTTATATTTTTCAAAATATTCCATAACAAGACTTTTCCTCTGAAACATCCTGGTCAGGGATCCACGAATACCCAATTCACTGGCAAGTGGTACGTGTTACTCTGTCAAAGTGCCCAGCAAAGCCAATCTGTCAGTTCAAAGCAGAAACAGAATATTTTAGCTTTTAGTTACAATAAGCTATGCTGATAGACCTTGTAACGGGGCAGGTAACAGCCAGTCTTTAAATCTGAATTGACATTGATTCACAGAGTTTCATCTCTTTGAATTAAATCTGAGAGAGCGAGCTTCAAGCCGCTTCACTTTTTGATATTACGATTGCACGTTTCTTAAGCACAGAAGAGTTTGCGTTAAAAAGAAAAAATAGTCTCAAGTGTCTACAGAGATAAAAGTGATGTTAAAGAAGATATCAAACGAGTGAGTTTTTGTTTATTTATCTTTTTTAATTCTTCTTTTCCCCCCATACATTTTTAAAACCGCCTTGATTTGAAGCCCTAATAAGAAGTCACACATGTCATGCAGCGTTCCTCCTGCCAAATCTCTCTCCTCGTGCTATTACTGCAATATTTGTAACTTTTGATCTGGAAACATCAAGTTACGTAAGATCGCAGTTCTGCTCCTTGCAAGGATGTGATTCTGTCAGAAAATGAACCAGTGAAGCGGGAACTGGAACAGAACTGGAAACGACTTTCCCAGGGAAAAGGTAGTTTTGCTTAAGCATCCCAGCTATCTTAGAAGTGCAAGAACTTGACATTTTATTCTCCTGAGAGAAGAAATGGTAAACTACCAGGTTAAAAATAATCAGAGTGAGCTCTTAATTGGAACAGTGTACATGTTGTAGAGGGAATGAAATAACATTTTAGTTATTATGCACTCCAGGAAACCAATCAAATAAAAGCAAAAAAAATCCTCACTTTGTAAAACAAAAGAGAACAACATTTTCTCTTGCCAGTGTACTATCTGCTCACCAAAACAAAAGGAAAGCATCTAATTTAAATGAGTCAAGGAAAACAATTAAGCAACGAGGACTTCAAAACCCCGCAGTCTTCTCTGTACAAATCTTACCCACCAAAACCAGAGCTATGTCTCCCTTTTTCCATCCACGTAGTAAAATAAATCATCGGGGGTAGTGGGGTGGTGGTGTATCTCTCCTCCCTCCCCAACCAAAACCAGATGAGCAGTTTTACTCCCTTCTGTCAATGATTTTTCCCTATCCTTTAAAATCAGAGAAGGCAGAATTCTCCCCAGAAAAGCCTTTCTATACCAGGACCGCTTGCTAATAAGAAAGGAAACTATGAAGTTAACTTGCGCACCTCCTTTTGCCTTTTTCCCCCTTTCCCCTGCCGAAGACCAGCCGGAGAACCTCCTTCCACACCAAAGACCTTCTTTCTCCACCAAAACATGATATTTTTTTTTCCGGATTTTTCTCCAGATCGCACAAATAAATGACAGTGAAATCGAAAATCTCCCCTTGTAAAGATGTGCACGCATGCAGGCACATACGCACGGGCAGGGAGGATGAGGCACAGAGGCAGGAGTCCCTGCAGAGATCTACAACAGCTCAGTGCACTGGCAAATAATTCCCANNNAGGGAGGAGGGAGGAAAAACTGAAACAGGTTGTCTGCAAAGGCACCTCCTCTCCTTTCCCTGCCCCAGCTGTGGGTGCAGACCCCCTTCCCAGGGTGGTCCGGTGCGGAGCAGTGGTCCTTAACATCTTCCCGTGCCTGGGAAACACCTGGCCACACACCGCGACCTCCCGCTCCCCTCCCCGACCCCAAACCTGCTGCAAACCAGCACAGACCCTAATTTTCCTTGCCCGTGCACTGGCTTGGGAGTCACGTTCTTAAAGGATCATGGCGTAAAGGAATCCTCATGGACACAAAACAGCCCGCACCGGCAAGGACCCATCCAGCGGCGTGGCATGGGCTGGGAGCTGGGAATTCAACAGGGAAGGGCAGCTCGCAATGGCCACGAACCAGCAAATTCCTACAGCCTTGTAACCCAGGCAGAGCCAAGCGAGCTGCTTTGAGGGCTTTTCTCACTGCAAAACAGTGCGACGGAGATGCATCTTCCTACCTTTATGCCACCCCACCCCCCCCACCCCCTGTACTAAAAATATATATATATACACACACACACACACTCCTTGTTTTTTCCACCCTGTGAAAAGTGCTACAGGCTGAGACACTAAGTGGGAGGCGCCTGGCTCTGAAGAGGCCAATGAAATAAATTAAATACAAATCACTGGCGCAGCCCCAGCCTCCCCCAGCGAACTGGGGAGACGTTGGGGTTTCCGACGGCCGATACTCTGCCCTCGCCGGACCCAGCGTGCGGGTGGCACATGGCGGGTACTGGGGTGGTGTAGGCGTAAATGGTAAACCTTAGGTATTGCAGGCACATATGGCGCACATGTTGGGAGCAGAGCACTTTCCATAGGAGGGGAGGGGCCACCCTACCAGTAAGCAATTTTATTAGGGGCAGCGAAGCAGAAAGAAATGGGGTTGGGATAGGCTGGGAGCTGCCAAGTTCCCCTGCCCAACTCCTGCGCCCCAGAGCAGGGAGCAGCACGCTAACAACTTGCCAGGCTCCAGCAGAAGTTTACCTATTAAAAAAAAAAAAAACAAAAAAACCCAAACACCAACACACAGACAACTTCCAACTTCAAAGCTTTGCTCTCATTTTACGTCCCTCCCTTCACACAGGACTTTGCTCAGAAAAAGCCAAAATAAAATAACGCAGCTATAAATTCAAGATGAGACTTCACTGCAAAAAGTTAAGAAGGAAGATGGGGTGGAGGTGGAGCGATTATTTTATAGTTTGATTGAGGGTTTTGGTGTTTGGTTGGTTGCCGTGTTTTTTTTTTTTTTAAATCACAAAGAATTGAACTTTCCTGGAAGAGCCATAAGCAAATGCATTCAAGACGCAGAAAGGTCTTGTCTATTTAGTCAATAAGTATTTAGCCAGCTCTGTTTTGGCTGTAGGAAAAATGTATTTCAGACTGTGTATCCCATAAGACAGGGAAGACTGTGGCATAAATACGTATTTTTATTTTTTTCCAAATCATGTGCTTAAGTGGTTGTAACCACTGCAAATTTCTCAGCATGGGCATGGTAAGAAAGAGTAAATACATACTGCCTCATGAATACTTTAAGTTTTTTTTTTAATTATTATTTTTAACAATGTGGCATGCCTTAACTACTACTTCTTTCAAAGTAAAATATCCCAGATACTGTAGACCACGAAAATACATGTATTTTTAATCAAAACAACTAACGAGACATAAATGCCCTTTGGTAGCAGCCTGGTTTTACGTTCAACAGCCAAAATTTGTATTTCCAAATGCAAATTGCTGAGAACGTGAGCACGAGTCTGAACCACCGCATTTCTCCCAGGCGCTCTGGCATCTTGTCTCAGACGCCCCACTATTTGGGGGAGCTTTTAATACTGGCAGGGCACGGCTGGAAGCAGGGCTTTAACATTTAACGCCTAAGAAACCCAATTGTCACTCGAGTTGCAGTCAAGCGCGGTTTTCTTCGTATTTTTGTTGGGAAGCAAACCCCCCCTCCCGTGGAAAATGGGAGATACCCCCCCCCCCTTCCCCATCCCTGA
>VZSZ01010131.1:935576-958647 GCA_013398815.1 Ibidorhyncha struthersii
GTTACTTCTTCTTTGGGAGGAATGTCAATGCCACCAGTTCACCAGTTTCTGCCTTTTAAATATTTGGGGGGGGGGGAGGGGGAGGGGTTAGTTTTGTTTGTTTAGTTTTTAAACTGTAGTGACAGGAAATCTGGGTTATTTAAAGCTGTTATTCAACATGGTCTGAAGGGAGAAAGGGTTGTGGTGTTGCTAAGAGTCAGGCCCTGCTACTGCTTCCCTGCCTGACCTTGGGCAAGTCCCTGATAACGTACCTGTTGCCATTTACACTCAGCCTATCATTTTCTCATTCACCAGAAAATCAAATTTTCTGTTTCAAGTCCCTCCTCAAAATGCATTCTTACAAAACTTTTCAGCAACAGTCTCTACGTGGCTTACGTTGGCATCACAAATCTTGGAGACATACTGGATTAGGCCCTAAAACTGCAGTGTAAGAAGAGTGCTGGACATAATGGATTGCAGTACTTCATGCAGTCCTTTGAGCTACGTGGGAATTGTCCTCCTCATGGCACGCCTTTAAACCAGCCAGGTTCAAGTCTGCCGTGTTCTGCCATTTTTTTTTTTTTCCCCCTTGTCCTAAAACTTCCAGCTTTTGTGGAAAGGAAGAGGTAAGCCTGTCTTTTATTCCAAACCCAGAAATCAGGGTAAAAAGGCACCCAGCAAATCAGAACATAACCTTAAACGGCAGAGTTCTCAACGTAAAGGTCTGCTTTGCAAAATAACTGCTGCTGTTCACTGTTTTTTTTCAGCCATACATATTAAAAATGAAATAAGTTTGCATTGGCCGTGTTGCCCCTGGAATATATTCCACATCAGGAATCTAGACTCTAGACAAAGGTAATTTAGGTCTTTGGAAGGGCAAAGTTTAATTGAGAAATATATATATTGTTAGGAAAAGACCACATCCAAATTCAATGGTAATTGTATAAGCCTTTCAAAAATCATACAGTATGCAAGCTTCCAAAATTTCTGAACAAGAAACATTTCCATTTAAATGCCAAGAGGCAATTTTCCCTCTCTTGTTCAATACTAAATCAGTCACATGAGCAGTTTGCATTTGATTTTAGAAAGGAAATGGAACATCTTCACTTCCAATTGCATATAACTTTTGCTTTTTCTTGTTCTTACTGCTCTTACTTGTTTGTGGTACATTCCTGCAGTTTTGAAATTCTTCCATTTGAGCCGCCTGTTCACTCCAGCCAGTTATTTACTTTTTTTTTAAACTGCAGCAACATTATTAAAAGAAAACTAGTAAACACAAGTGTGGAGTAGAATAGTGTTTGTTTGAATTCTGGTTGGTAAATCCATGTTTGGATTAAAAAATCAGCGCTGTTTGTGTAATTGGTCTTTCCCTGTTAACTGAGCTAGACAATGATGCTCTTGGAATAAGGAAAAAAAAAAAAAAAAAGAAAAAAAAAAGAACAATAGTAATTTAATGGGAAAAAACGACTTTGCTTAGGAAAATCCCCCTGCTTCAATTCACAGTGAATTACTGTGGTTGCAGAAGTGTGCCGCATACCAATTTGGAGCGTATTTTATGAAGACATACATTTCAAAATGTCAACGTTCACCAGCCTGCCATATTGTGCCTGTGTCCTGCACCACAGTAGCTTTGCGCAGCTGAAAGGCTCTTTGCGAACAGAGACTATTAAGTCAAACTCTCTTCCAAATAGCGTTTTTTTCAGAATTTGTAAAGAAGCTACATCTGTGGAACAAGAAAGCGATTGAAAAGACTAATGCATGAGCCTATTAGACCTTGTGTGCCAGGAGACAAGGAGAGCAAGTCCTGGAGCTGCCGCTCAAATTAGCACTTAATAGTCCTGATGTCGGGTTGTGTTTCCATATTGACATTTGCTCCAACAAAACAGTGGAAACACCTATCGTCAAGTTGCTGTTCATCAAGCAAAAAAAAGTAGCAACATCTGCTGTGGTCAAAGGTTTCTTGCTGAAGAAGTTCAGCGGTAGAAGTGTCTTGGGTTGGTTAGGTGAGCCCTTTGCCAAGAGGTGCCGCACCAGTTGACAGCCACTGCTAAAGATTTTTATTTTATTTTTTTCCTACTTCCAGGAGAGTAATCCAGAGGGAAAAACTCATATATTTTAATCAATGGAAGTGAAACCATTTGCCTTTCAGAGACTATAAAATAATACACACCCCAGGGTTCAATGCTCTTTTCTACTCCTCCAGAACATTCTTAAGGGGAAATCACTCTTTTCTTGATGAATGTGCAATTCAAATGTGGAAATATGCCATTCTTCATGCTTTCTCCATAGGGAGCAAAATGATTTCTGTAATTAAACCCTTTTTGCCAACATTTCCTGATGAGAATAGCTTTTTTTTTTTTTTTCAGACAAGGGGAAAAGCCATGTACAAAAGGGTTTGCAAAACCAGGTCTGGAGGGTTTGACCTTTAAGCCTCTATTTAAATTAATCATTTTTGCTTTAAAGAAGCCTGAGGATGAGGATGAGGCATGTGAGTAAGGGCTGCAGCTTAAGTTTCCAATCAGGCACTGCTGAAAGGATATGGCTGCAGGACAAAGGAAGATAGGCGTACCACTGGTAACGTTAGTCTAGCTATTAGGGATGACATTGGCACTGAAAACACACAGCCCCGGTCTTCAGCGCCCTTTAGCAGCCCCAGGTGTGTAGCCAGGGTCCCTGTTGGGTTCCTGCTGAAGTCTGTACTACGGCATCATTGGTGCACTTGTTCCCATGGTAGCTAGATCAAAGAAATCCAGCTTCTCCGATAGATATCAGGCTGTTATGGGCAGTGTAGACAAACCTGGAGTTAAGTAAGAAGTTAAGCATGTGTGTGAGCTTTTTTAGGGCTTGGACCTGAACTCTGCAACATGTTCCTCGTCACTGCAGAATGGACCATGGAATAAAGAGATCAGCATATGGCACAGAGCTTTTAGCCACCTGCACAGTTGAAGGTTGAAAGCTCATTCCTGTATGATGGATGGCAGGGTTGAACCAGAGCTGGGTGCAGAGGTGAATCCAGATGTTCCTGCTCTGAGTTAGGTTATGACTCTCTACCAAAGCTCTTGAGCAGGGTGAAGGAGCAGAAATCACAGGCGCTCTTTATAAAAAGAGCAGGATTTCCCTTCTCTTCCTCCCCACTGGAAGGATGTCTGCAGCTTAAGTCAGTCTGCATTGACTCAGAGAGATGTCTCCACTGCTGAGAGGTGGACTCCACCATGAGGTGGACTCCAGAGTGCATACGGAGAAGCGTTATCACTTATATGGGTCTTTCCTTACGTTAGCTGATTTCTGGCAGGATGCAGAAGGCTGGAGAGCATCTTTCTATCTATCTTCACCGTGTCTTTTGTAACATCTCAGTGGATCTCAGGGCTTCAGGAGGACAGAACCAAGCATCTACCCACAGTACAGGGTCTTACACCCTTCCTATCCTTGTTTGCAAAGTACCAGTGTCTGTTGTCATACCTGGGAAATCGGTAGAGGCATATGATGGAGTTGAGAGTCTACTCCTACTGCTTACTCAGGAAAAGTTCCCATCAAGTGAATTGGACATTTGCCTGAGTGAGTGTTGCAGGATTCGGCCCATATGCTTCTCAGCTCTTATATTTGCATAGTGCAGAATATGCTTACTGTACAGTGCCAATAAAACAAAACTATATACAGTAAGCACAGAAAAATCAAGAGCACAGTTAAGACCATTTCCAAACAGCAGCTGAGCTCTGCAGCTGATGTCCAGGCTTATCACACTGTCAGGGACCATGCTCTGTTGTGGGTAATATGTACAAGACAATTATTTATAGGCAATTAGATGGAAGGTCCTTTAAGTGTATAGGTCTCTATTCTCTCTTTCCTATGCCTATTATTTTCTTTTTCCCTATGAATTATTTATATTTCAGCTCTGTAAGTGTGTCTTTTTTTTTTTTTTTTTTAAACTATGGAAAGCATTTCAGGAGGCCGCTTTCACGGAAGACACTTGTTCTTCAAGTAAGTGCTCTGGTATTGTGTAAACATGCTGCATATACCATATGTGGCCAACTTCAAATGAGACACTAGTTCATTCATTCTAATAAAGTGGAATGAGGACTCTTTTGTCTCGGGAATTCCACTGATGTCTTATGAAGGAGGAAGAAGATCTTCATCAAGACGATGCAGATCATATCAAGAAGAGTATAAATTGCCCGGAGGATCAAATTACGTCTTTTCATAGACATATTTTCCTCTCTAAAAATTTAAAGCATGGGTTTTTTTTTAATCCATGGGATAGGATAGAATATTTCTTAATCCACAGTACATGATAAAATGGCCACGAACAACTGTAATACAATACATCTTCAATACAACTGGCCATAAGTATATTAGAAGAACCTCCAAACAATAATTACCCTATTACTGCACTGTGACTTCACATCCAATTTTGCTCACCTCACCATACAAAATGGATGGAATAGATGACTTTTATACTTTTAATAATAATGAAATGTTCAGGATTTGATATAGAAACCTGGCTACCAAGGTAATAGGTACATATAAGAACCTATTTAGAATAGCTATGTGAATGGGAATTGCTGTTAAATTGCAATGAAATACTATAACATATCAAACAATATTTGAAATCAAATAAAACTTGGAAAGCACTCATATTCAAGCCATAATCTCATTGTGAAGGAGACTTTTTCTGATGAAATCTGCTGTTTTAGACAACTGTGTAATATCTCCTTATTCTCCAATAAGGCCACCTATCTCGACTAACTTTAAATGACTCATTCTAGATTTATGCTTGTGCAATAGAAAAATTCATATGAATAGTCCCATTCACATGCTAGATGCTCTTGGGAAATGAAAAGCCAGTTATTTCACTCACAGACAGCCCTGATCTTACTAAAAGAACAGTCCGAACTGGAGGCACCTCCTTTCACCTGTCCCTGAGACAGCAGAATAGAGCCCCCACTTCCCCAACACCATCACTTCAGGCATCTCCTTTCCATGCATTGAACCAACCGTTGACCTCTGAGATGGCAAAGTAAGTCCATGATTGGATGGTTACAGAGAAAAAGTGAGCTTGCGGTAATGGTACAACAGATCTGAGCACGATTACTGGCTCTGATACACATTTCATCGCTTGTTAATCTCTTAGGGCTCAACCAAGAGCCTGTCTCAATAAATCCCCACCAGACAAGTAAATAACATCAACATTTCCTCTGTCCCCTGCCTGGACCGCCTCCATCAGCAGCTACACCACCGCACACGAACAGGGAGACATCGCGCTCTGCTCCTGCTTTCTGCTCTGTCCTCCAGATAAATTGTGTTAGTTTACTGGCAAAATCTAGTTTGTATTATTGTTTGCACTTCAGAGTCAATATGGATATGGAAGAATAAGCTGAAATATATGCCTTGTGCATCATTAATAATAGCGTAGCCTCTCCGTAGCTACGTGACAATTCCCAAACACTTCATTTAACAGTGAGCAATTTATCATGTCTGCTGTATCACGACCAAGTAGTTCAGTATCCCCAATTTACAAGAAGCGCTATTCTCTGTGCCTATTTGTACTGCTTATATCAAGACAGACCAACAGTCTGAGTGCTAGCTTTCAGCTCAGAAAATCCAGGTTCAGTTCCCTGGTGTAGCCAAAAATGATCTAGGCTTAAGTTTCCCCTACATAATATACAGATAAAAATACTTCCTCATTTTATCAGATGTCATGAGGATAAATGCATTAAAGACACTAAGTCCCACCAGTACTACAATAGCCATAATTATCTCAAATAGATACATGTAGTGCAAGTACAGCGATATTTAATACATACCCTGTGTATATAAACCATGAGTCAGGGCTGATACAAACACAAACTATGCTAAGGAGTTAAAAATGGTGCTTACTTGCATGCTCTTGCCTGGCTTACGCTCCATTAAAGTTTGTATATCACAGAGCGGCTTCAGCTCTCAGTCACGATGGAGCACGTCTGCTAAAGTCAATGGTTTTATCCCAGTCGTACACTCCTGGAGGCAGGAGCCCATTGTCTGGGCTGAGACACTCGATCTGGAAAAGAGAGAAGAAAAGGGCTCCAGTGTGTAGTCATTCATTACAATTTGGAATGAACAAGGAAATCAGTGGGGTTGCTGGAGGTTAAGCAAGGGCAGAAATTGGTCTTTTATCATTCAAATGCCATAGAAAAAAAAAATATAAAAAGCAACGGATCTAATCCTGCACATCTCTACTCATGTCTCTTGTCTTTATTCATTGCAAGGGGTCACAAAGAAACAATCATGATGTACATTTGCAGGACCAGATGCAAAATTCATTTATAACAGAATTTCATAAGCAAGGGACTTCTTTTTCCTAGGATAGAGCTCCAATGAAATTTTGATATGACCTTTATATACTTCCAGATTAAATAGGATTATTTGGATCGCCATCCTACATAAGTAAATTTGCTACACTAACTTCGAACTCAGAGACATGAGAACATCCCTCAGAAGTCAGTGAATATTTTTGAAGATTGGACTTGATGTTTTTTTAAGAGGAACCTTTGCAGTAGAAGAAAAGAAAGAAGAATGATTACAAAGCTTTTGATACTGAAGGCGTATCAGATTACTGGAAAACGTGGGGTGAAAGTTGTTCTGAAATGCTCCAGCAGCATCTGTGCTTATTTTATTGTACTGGATACCCTTAGCTGTGATGACTTTATGCATACCATCAAGAGCATGAGATGTTTTCATAGCCATCCCACAAATTTAAATAAAATTTAATCCTTCAAAAATGCAGCGAGTGATATTACTTTCTGAAACTTTTCACTCCCTCCATGTCAGGATTGCCCCACACTGCAGTCAGCGTCTACAAACAAGCATCCAGACTTCACATAAACACCGCAGGGAGGACAACTCAAAGCACCCTTGCTGATCAGCAGTTCTTCAAGCAGGAAACTGGGCTCAACCAAGGGTTCCCCCTGCTTTCCTGGGGGAATGTGATAACCACTGGAGCTTGATTTTGTTTTCATATCAACTCTGCACGTGACAATCCTCCCAACTATGGCATTTCACCTTCCTGTTCCTTTACACTCCCCGCCTGACATGCCAGCCCACAAGGGGCCAGAGGATGCTACTAAGGAGGGATGATACAAAATTTACCATCTGTATCTAAAAGACTAAATAAAATAGTTGGTTGAGCCTATAGACTGGAACTCAATCGTGAATCTAACAGGGACCAAACAGTCCAAACCCTGAACTTGTACTGTACACTGCTACTACTAAACCCCAGAGGGGGGTGGCAGAGGTTGAATTTTTGCTGTAGCATTTTCACATTTAGCAACTACAGCTTTAGAGGGTGATGTTTAAGCAGTGGGTTTAGGATTCAGTAGACAGCAGATTTTAAAACAGTCTTTTTTTTTCTTATTTGAAATCCCCAGATATAGGCTATGTTGCCTGTTAGGCTTGATCATGCCTGATCCAGCCATTTTCAGAGTGCAACTGGGTCAGAGGGCGGGTTCAGCCATTTGCAGGATGAGAGACTACAGTCTTAATATGCTATTTAATTTATCCTATTGGGCTGGGTAAAGAAAACCATCAGAAAAGGTTTCATGAGCCTATTGGGTCGGATTAAGAAAAGCCACATGAATGCCTTTAAATGACAATACACAAAGGAGTAATGGAGCTAGTGACAAATCTGCTTTCCTTTTCCCTTCCCGTTTGAAGGAGTAGCTACCCCAGTTTGCTGTGAATCTACCAAAGACAGAACAGGACCTAAAGTCACACCTGCAAAATAAAATAAGTTACTTCACTTACTTTTCCTCTACATCTCTCTGCAGAAGTGCCTGACACGTGACATCTGTTAATGAGGGTCATAATCCCCATCCTATAACCCCACACTAGTAGTGCTTAGACCCGACGGCCTCTTTTCCTAAGGAAATAAGGCTTTTATAGGAGCGCTGTCTGTCCATCTGGCTCCCCATCTGTCAATCCTGCACCCAGCAGTATATTCTGAACCTGGTGGCTAATTTCACCCCGTTCTCTAGAGGGGCAAAAGCTTAAAAGACATAAATATCCCACATGCTTTATGAAAATCAGTGGTGCGGGAGAGAACGACAAAGCACAGCTCGTTTGAGTGAAAGGCGGCGGTATAAGCTCGTTAGCTAATTGCTTGGCTCTGGGCTGCCAGCTGGCCAGTCAGCACGTGCAAACTGGCCAGCTCAGCTACCTGTTAGTGACTTCTTGGATCTTCACACAACACATCTGGCCAGCCAGCAAAGGAGGAGAGGAGACCTTTGCAGGGGGAATACATGCGTACGAGGATAGACAAAAAATGGAAATGAAGATGTGTCGAGGGCTGAGGTCAAGGAGAAAACCATGTTATTGAAGTGGAGAAGCAAAGAAAGGACGGAGGGTATGATTTTGTGAGGGAGGGATTTGTGATTTAAATTGCTAACACAGCAACTTTCTTCCTCCTGTGCTGGAGGACAAGTTTGGACTTAGCTTCTCCAGTAAGGACTTCCCTTCTCCTTTATCTTCAGAACCTAAGAACAACCACTTCGGTTAAAAGCAAAGGTCCTCATCATCCTACACCTTGTTTCAGATGGTTACCAATAGAGAGTGGTTAAGGAAAAAGCAGAAAACCAGGACTTGAGCAGAGAACAACTTGTGGAAGGAGCCCTATTATTCCCTCTCCACAGCCAATAAACAAGAGGCACAAGAAGACAAATTGGATTACATTTCAAAAGTTCAATTTAAAACGCTCTTAGTAAAGGCATGCAGTAAATTTGCCACAGTGTCAAAGTCAGAGCATCCAGTCTCCAAATCTCCGGTGCGGGAATTTCCCTCCTGTAAGTGGCAGTGGAGTTGCCCTGCTCACCTCCGCGTCCAGCTGGCAGGCATGGCGTTCGGGAGTGAATTATTACCCGTGGTCCGACAGTGGAGAATGAAAACCCACTTCTGGCTCGGTCCTACCATCAGTTAAGCAGATCCCACTGACATTCCTCTTTCAGACATATTTTGTCACTATTTAGTACCCTTCTGCTCCCAGAACGCTTCGTTTTCCCCCCTCCTTTATCCCTTTCCTTCCCTTCTCTGTTTAATGCGCATCCACCCATAGCATAAAACATAAAGTGCAAACACTCAGGACAGACAGACACCTAAAAAATCAGCTGAATTCAGGATTTCCAGTGTCAGATGATAAGGCGCCCAAGCTAACCCAGTGATAAAATATGTGGTAAGCAAACCCTGTGATCTACACAGATAGCTTAAGCTTCTGCAGTGCTAATTGCTATTACAACCTTAAGCTAATATTTGAGCCTTTCTTTTGAGCAAGGATGTGTAACAATTAGATTACAGGATTTGGGGCATTACAAAGAGAGATAAAAGCAGCAGTTTCGTCATGGTATGCGGTATTTTGTTTACATAGAGATAATAGCAGTGATGATACTAATAATATTAATAATAACTATTCTATTTAAGTCTAAATTCTGATTTCAGGTGCATCAGACCAGATCTGGAATAAACCTCTTGCCTGCAATAGCATTATCTCAAATTTATTCGGGATGAAGCATGCAGATCTCTAGTCAGGGACTATTTTGCAGTCGCTGGAGAGCCCAGCATGGTGTACGATGAGCTCTGGCTACTCACAGTAGTCAATAGTGAGCCAACATTTCTGAAACAGGGCCTGAGCTTGGACATTTTTCTGTACTTCTGTCCTGAGCATCGCTGAGAACTCTGATGGCATCTATCGCACCCTGGTCCTGATGAGCACATGGCCACTCCAGCAACGAAAGGGACCTCTTTTTTTTTTGCTGTTTACCATCCTTATGCTTTCCTCTCGCCCCCCTCAAATGCATGTGCATATGTAAAAACACAATATGCCTGAATACAGTGATGATGCGTAGCATGGAAAAAAAAAACCCAAACACTAAACTACAGATAAAAAACAGTTCAATGTAGCAGCATGCCAGATTTAATACATGTTCTGTTTTAGTGTGCTTGGGTCAACATCTTTAAAACTTTCTACAGTGTATTAAAAAGAAAAGGCATCTTCTTGCACATATTTTTAGGGCATATTTTTCCATTGTGCAACGTTTTCTCTTTTATTTCTTCTACGAGGCACACAAGGGAAAAAAAATCACCCCAAGTCCATAACAACAACCAGCTTTTCTGATGAACCGTAGGTTTCTTTGCCTCAGAGACAAGTCAGCTTACACAAATGAGCATTTGCCCCCTGAAATTTTGCTGCTGCTGGGACCCTGGAAAATAAATGACAAACACCCCACCCCACCCCCACCTCGCCAAAACCAGAAATCAATATTTTCCTCTGCTTTAGATATTAAAATCAAACTTCATAACTATATAAGTTTTTCAAATATTTACCACTAATATCCTGGAAGAGAGGTTCAGTCACACAAAGCGAAGCAAACGTGTGTATCCACTCAGGAGTATTAAAAGTACTATTACAGCATTAAAAAAAATAAACATATCTGCTACCAGTGGATTTAAAGTAACTCCCAGCAGCTGAAAGTCGTAGTCACACACAGCAAGCAAGCAAAGCAACTTAACAGAAAAAGATGTTGCCTTGTGTTAGCAAGCCCTCATTCCACTTTTAGACTACCATAAATATATAGGAAATCTAAAAGCAGGCAAGGTAGTCAGATAGGATGATATTTTTTCTTACCCATAGGCACCAAGGTCCTTTAAGAGAACTGCATCCTACAGACTGCCGATACTTGGTTGAAAACTTGAAAAACAGGTTTTAAGCAAAAACTCTTTTGAGAATTAGATCCAGACTCAAGAGGCTAAAAGCACCACTTGAAACAGCCCGTTTAATTTATTCAAATAAAAGCCACATAGCTCAAGGACAGGTAAGTAGGTAAATAAGCCATCAGCAGCCCCTTCTTGGCAAAGAAAGGTACCGTGAAAAGCCTGCATTAAAGTAGATCTCTGCGTAGGAAATGAAGGAGCCTCAGGTATAGACATTTGATTTATTTTTTCTGAATGTGGCACAGGGGAGCGTGCACTGGCTCAACCTGTTGTAATCGAACATGCGGGTTGCTAGTTGTTGCGATGATATTGCAGCAGCCTCTTCATTAAAGAGGCTGTGTCTTTAGCAGCAAAGATTCATTTCCTACGTATGAAATCAAGACGTTGCCAGTGCTGCTGTTGCTCTCTGTTGTTCTTTTCTCCCTCTTCACCCTGGTTTTTTTCCCCTTTTTTCTTGTAGTGAGCAGGAAGGAATGCTGTGAAGGAAGGATAGGTACTATATGTTTCTGATTTGCTGAGCTGACAATCCTTTTGCTACTTGATTTCACTTTAATAGGATCTTCTTGTTACCCACCTACTGTAGCTCAGTGTGGAAAATCCGTGCATCAAAAGGTTGAAAGCTTGAGGCAAAACTTGCCTCCCTGCAGCTCTAGATGGGGTGAGGGAGAAACAAAGTTAACTGGTTGCTTTGCAAACAGTATTAAGGCAGTTCAGGGAAGCGCAGGTTAAGGACATTATCTTCCCCATAAACTAATCTCCAGCAGGCTTCTACGCTTCCTAAATGCAGAGAAGCTAAGGGAAGACTCAAATATATTTTAGAAGTGTACAACTGTCAAGGAGAAGCGGTCAAGGGATTTCTTCCATGTGAGACGTGAGTGCGTTTTTGTTCAGTTTGTGTAGGCATGTGTGTGCGTACACCCAACAGGGCCGCTGTGACAGAAAGATGTGAGTGTGCCAAGCAAAATGAGAGGAAAAAAACCCCACAACTATGTGTTTGGGCAGCCTTCAGCTGTGTGTTGGTGTGCAGGAATATGTGTCCATCTGCACACGGATTCACCTGTAGGCAGCGCTGGAACCACCCGTACAAGCCCAAGACCTTTCAAGGGTGTCCCTCTGTCATCCCCACTGATGAATTTCAGAGAAAAGCCAACCTAGTTTAAAGTAACCTCTGGAATATAATAACAAAACCTTGCATTTAAAAGCAAAACTGCATTTGGAACTTAAAATCCACTGTCTACCTAAATCTTATTGCAGGGGGCTGTACATGAGAGTCAGCTTGGAGACACCTCACTTCTTCCTTTGGGGGAAATGGAGGGTAAGACCATTGCGACGATGAACCAAAGGGGATTAAATTAGGTGTTTGTGTTGGCAGGGGGAAATTTCAGCTCTGCAAACACAAGACCTGACATTTTTCCCGGCTGCTCTGCACAGTGGCAGGACAGAGCACGCTGGGAAGTGCGTGTGTACCACTTCCCTCTGCTGGAGGCAGCCCAGACTGTTACCTGCCTCCCTCTATCCAAAGATATTCCTATCGGTACCAAAAATGCTCCAACCCCTATCATCCAGCACAGCAACGATAATGAAGTGGTCACGAATCATTTCAGTAGCTTTCATTTATATAAAAATCTCGGCGCTGACTGTGGGGTGGAACAAAACAGCTCTTACAGCACATGGAAAAAATAGGACTAGAGGAAAGGGATGTGTGCTGCAGAGATTGTTTAAGCTGACACGTTTCGAAAGGAGCCAGAGTACCGCAGCCTGGACATGTAACACTTCTTAAAAGAAGAATGAACTGTCTGATTGCTCACAGCTTTGCACGGCCACACACNGGGCTTGTGCGAGATCACAGTTCAAGGCAGTAAGGGGAACGGAATAAATTGGTAGAGAGAAGAATAATCTGTCTGCAAGCCATCTTCCCTGCTACCCTCTTGCATCATCTTCAGGCATTAAAATACCTGGTGTAGTACTGTGTAACTGATGGCTTTCCCCACCTAGCCCTTACTTATAGATTGTAAACATCAGTGCTTTTATGACCAAGGCCAGCTATGGGCTGTAGAAATGTAAAGTCCAGATGGAAATTGATTTTTTTTCCTCTCTCAAATATGCAGAACATCTCCTAATGTTCAAGGTGTTATATCTCCCCTTAGATAAATACTCATGACTTTCTCCATTAGCCTTGTGGGACCAGACCCAACTGGACCATCACCCTTGCAAGCCCACTGACTGGCACAGGCTTTAAGACTACAGGTACTGGGAAAGTCCAGAACGCTCAGGGTTGGCCAGCAGCTTCTGCATCTCCTGTGAGTGGCCTGATACTCTGCCATTTTGCTGATATCATCCTTGTCATTGCAGTCTCATGAGCGTTCCTCTAAGAGGAGTCGTAACCTGGTAGCACTTTACCATAAATACACTAAACCCTATAAAGATTTTTCTTTAAGAGCCAGAGAGCCATTGCAGGGAGACACAAGCAGGTTTTACAACAGGATACGCAATTGGAGAGGAAAGCTCTACATTTATTACAAAGATATTATCCATTAGAAAAAGAAAAAGAAAAAAAAAAAGGAAAGGAAAGTCAATTTATGTTTTGTTCATGAAACTTTCTTGTTTACCTACCCTCAAATAACCTGAGTTTGTAAAGGATGTGTATTCTCGCCAGTTTTCTCATAATCTCAGTGGCTGTAGATTAGCCGACCATGCCACCTCCTGTCACATTTGCCCACACCGTTGTGAAACAAGGCTTGTTCTGTGCTTCAATTGTAAATCCAGCTTCACCAAAACATCACCAAATACCCGTTTTGTATGAAAAATGGGGAACGAGGAAATATGTGGAGAGATTCCATCATGTCACTATGTATTTGTTTATTCTTAAGGGGAGAGGGGTGGCATTTGTCTCACTGAATTATGACACTGATCTAAACCAGCAAAGATACTTGCTGCAAACAGGAGGAATAAAGCTGGCCAGATTCTTTGTTAAATAATCAGCCCAATAAAGCTGGAAATAAAAAGGAATCAGGTTCTCTGTGCCTCACGTGTGCACATACATTGGCATTTTACTGCACGTGAGGAGGTAAATCTGTTGGTGGTTCCCAGTCACTCTTATTTGGTTTGCATCTCAGAGTTGCTTTGGAGCAAACTGGGTCCCTTTCAGATAAAAGTGAAGGGGGAGGTGGGCTTCAGAAGTTCACTTAACGTGTTCCAGCTACTAATGAGCATTTACTCTATGGGACTAAAGTAGACCTAGCTTGAAGCAACATACCAAAAACATTATAATGGGGATGTCAGGTACAAGTACGAAGAAAGCCATGTGATAAAACCCAAAATGACAGCCTGAGGGACATACGAAAGGCAATCCAGACAAGGTCAGCCCAAGGCATCCTAAGCTATGGCCACACTAGCATTTCTACAGAGACTAGAGGGCTATACTAGTAGGATATATCTTGTTACAGTGATGGAAGGAGACAGCTGAAAGAGACTAAAACCATGATATATTAAGATATTCCCAGATATTAAGGCAGAATTCCTGCAGATGATCTATGAGACAGACAGGAGTTGTCATAGAAAAGCTATTGAATCAAAGTGGAGAATTTAGGGAAAGAAGATGACAATCTAAGTGGTGTCCCTCCAGTTAAATGTTTTGCACCTGAATTTCAAGAAATGGCACAATGGCAGTTGTGCAAAACAGAAAATATGGGTTATTATCTCACATTTGAAAATAATGACTAAATTTACCCCATGTACCACTGCACTGAAGTCAAACAAATTACGGAAATGAAGTTAGTCTGCAGTGGCAATTCATGCCTTTGAGATTTAAATCTCATTGGAAGTGTGAAAAAATAGGCTTCCACTTACTGTGTCAAATCAATGGCAACCTCCATAGGCACTTCTTTATTCATATTAAAAAAGAAAAGAAAAAATGAAATAAAGAAGGTGGCAAAAAAGAAAAAGAAGAATAAAAAGAAGGGAGGGAAAGGGAAAGGGAAAGGGAAAGGGAAAGGGAAAAAGATAGCCAGAATGTTTTGAGATGTATATTAAAAGGACTGCTCTCTGAATGAGTAAGAAACAACAGATTGTCTTCTTTCATCCTTCCTCCTGATAAAGAAATTCTGATTTTCTTCCTTTAAGCAAGGGAAGTTAACTGAATGATAGACAATACTGATCACAACATACATGCTTTATTTGCAATAGCATTTGGTCCGTGTCTGATATCCCTGATTATTTCCCACTGTATGCATTAATCTGGCAATGAATGTCCCTGCAGTTAGGGTACGGTACTGGAAATGATACTAACATTTAAATCTCTCTAACTAACTTTTAAAATGGTTTCCATCCTATTTTTCCAAGCATTCCCTGTCATTACTACTCTCCCTTAACCAGGAAAAATAACAGGCATATAAATTAAATCAGAAAGGGAATAGTTCGATGGCAACTTCCTTTGCAGAGGCAATGAAAAAGAAAATATCTTTTGCCTCATAAAAGTGACTGCCTGCAACCGGGTGAGCCTGAGCGGGGATAGTGATGGAGGGAGAGACCTGAGGCAAAGCAAGAACGGGACCAGGAGCTTCCCAGGGATTGTCACATTTGGCTGAGGACAGAGAAGTTTGGCAGGGCTACAACTAGTCCGTCATCCTACTGGAGAAAGAACAAGGCCGTGATGCTGATTAGGGAGGAAACGTTGACCTTAATTTTGTTTCCAAAGATGCTGTTCCTTCCTTAAGTTGATTTGAAAATAAAATAAAATAAAAATAAAAAAAAAAAAAAACCAAAACTACAACAACAAAAAGACACAATGTTTTTTGTAGAAGTGAAGTAGAAAACAATATAGCATATGTGTACCAACAAGTGGAAAATATTTTGGTCTCTATATGTTAATGCACAGCAGGGGTGCAGCCAGAGAGGTACTGTAGCCTCCATGGCCCCCAGGAGGAGTCACGATGCTCACAGGGGTCTGAACAGAGGATGCCACAGTGAAGTTTCAGTCCTTAGACAAGGCATTTCTGAGCTTCAGTTTCCCTCATCCAGAAAAGTTAAATAGTACTTACTTTCTGAACCTTTCACAGTTCTTTGATATCATCTGCTAGAAAGAAGTCTATTTTTGCTAAAATATTTAATGCCAAATGTTTTCCCATCCACAAGAGAAGAGAGTTTTCCAAAGAGGTGCAGCATTTGACCATCAGCTTTGTAAAGCTCTACCAGACCTGCAAACTGCAACAAATTATGGAGCTAAGTATAACTTCACCATTCTTGTGGATTTTGGCTTTACATGGTAAGATGTGTAAGGGTATCTCCAGAGGTGTCCCTGCTCAGGACTGGGCTTTTCTTGCAGCTTTTTTCTATTCATCTGTGTCTCGTCCTTTGCTCTGTACAACCGTTTGCAATGATTTGTAAGCAATCTATGCAGAGGTAGGCCCAGCTGAGAATTATTATTACAGTCAGACAGCTTTATGCATTGACGGAAGATACAATACACCCATGTCCCTTATACTATATATACATGTTCTCTATATATAGTATTGAAGTGACCTTACTGACATTCTAACCAGTAGCTTGCCTTTATATTACTACCTTTTTTTTTCTTTAGACCTACTGCAGTAGTGTTCAAACTGAATAGAGATAGCTTTGTTTAGTTTTGTTCCAGACTATATAGTTTCCAACATTGCAGGGACACTGTGGTTCAGAGCATAACTCTTCAGAGCAGGAACCTGGACAACCGCTACTTCTTCACTTCTTTGTAAACTGAGAGCAGTGATTTGTAAAACTGCCTTGAGATCTGTTTCAGGTGGACACCAAATGTGACTATAAATATAATCTGGGCAGCTAAAGGTGCTAGAGCCAAGCTCTTTCAGAAGCACATTTTTAAACTAAGGATGCCGAAAATCTCAGGCTCCCTATCTAAGCTAGGATACTTTCAAAGTCTGCCAGATCATCCCCATTGAATTCAGCGAGACAATTCAAACCAGGAGTATTGTCAAAAAGGCAGATGGCCTTGACCAAGCCCTCTTTGGCCACTAAAACCAGCAGGATTGATGTTAAGTGTTATATGAAAGTTAAGATTGTTAGAAGACTGCATTCTTCATCTAGCAGAGATCTAGAACTTCAACAAGGATTTTGGGCCACTAATAAAATTAAGAGTAAATATGTGTTCCTGCACAGAAAAACAGTTCAGTAATTTTTCTTTCTCTCCATCACCACTGATTTCTGGTTGAAAATTCCATAATGCATGGTAGGTGCTGCAGCTCTGCTAAGATTTCTAAAGCAAAGTCAAGCAGCCCATTCTGAAATCTATTCCCCATTCTTAAGGTTCAATGACCGGTGGGTCAGTGCTGTTAATACGAATTTCTACGCTGATGCAGCCATAGTGTTAAATGACAAGGATGACAGTATTTCTAATTTATGCAGGCACTGAAAAGAGACCTAACCCATAATTTTGTTATGTTTTCAGGGCTTGACTTTTGTTCTAAATGTCAACAGGGTGTGCAAATGCCACGCAAGTCTCCCTTAGGACTTGGCTCGAGTTCATATGCAGATACTTCCAAGGATGCCTTGGATTCATGAACTTAAGAAACTCAGCTTAAATATAGGAAGGGGAAAACAGCCTTGACAGATAATGTAAAAATACTGTATAAACTCCTGAGGATTCCTATGTATTTGTACTTATATATGCATGCATATCTACACACACACACACACACACATGCATCCTATGCACACAGGATTTCAAAATAAACACATTTGCCAATTTTAAACAGATCTAAAGTATAATTTTCCAATTTGTCTCCTAGGATTCTATTTCTCACTGAGTTACCTGCTTTTCCCTATTTCCCTTGTAATTAAAATTTAAAATAAAGTAGATGTTGAAAACTTCTTAGAATGATAGTCCTGGAAGCTCTCTCTTCAAAAGAAATAGAATATAAGCACTGGGAGAGGAAACTCCTCCAGACTACTCCAACAGTGCAGCTCAGCCTTTTTCTGCATAGAAATGCTTATAGATGGGAAAGACCCAATGACACAAAAGTTCCTATGTAGATCCCTCTGGGGCATGGCAGTGCTGAATTGCTTGGCAGGCCTGAATGGAAAAATCTGTGCAAAAAGCTGCCCTTGCGCTTGCTCATGCAAATAGAGGGCTTGTGTAGAACTTCCCTGTGTGAAGGACTGGAAGGCAGAGCCTGTTCTTGACCAAGACATAAGGTATTTTAGAAGTTATTGTTTCCTGAACGTGTGGAGGCTGTAGAAAGGTTCAAAGAAGAAAGAGTGTTGAAAGAGGAGCTCTGTTCAGAGCTCTGTTCCTTTGGTAGCATTTTCAGATAAATTTTCTTCGTAGGGATGTCCTGGGAAAAAATGAGTGAAAGGGTAAAAGAAGCTGAGAAACAGTAGTAGTCTAAGGATCAGGCGATCATAAGGATGAAGAACCTTAAAGAGATGGGACGGTCTGTCAACTTCATAGGGAGAGGCATCTGGAGCACTAGAAGCATTGTGCTTGTTCTGAAACTACAGGGTATTTGGTAAGCTACCAAAAAAAAAAAAAACAAAACCAACCACCCCAAAAAAGATTTAGTAGAAGGCTAAAGGGGACAATGCTTTATGCCTCTGCTCTCATGAGATCCCACCTGGAGTACTGTGTCCAGCTCCAGGGCCCCCAGCATAAGAAAGACATGGACCTGTTAGAGAGGATCTAGAGAAGGGACATGAAAATGATCAGGGGCCTGGAGTACCTCTGTTGTGAGGACAGGCTGAGAGAGTTGGGGTTGTTCAGCCTGGAGAAGAGAAGGCTCCAGGGAGACCTTATTGTGGCCTTTCAGTACTTAAAGGGGGCCTATAGGAAGGATGGGCACAAACTTTTTAGCAGGACCTGTAGTGACAGTACAAGGGGTAAAAAAAGGGTAAATTTAGACTGGACTTAAGGAAGAAATTTTTTTTATGATGAGAATGATGAGATGCTGGCCCAGGTTGCCTAGAGAGGTGGTAGACGCCCCATCCCTGGAAACATTCCAGGTCTGGTTGGATGGGGCTCTGAGCAACCTGATCTAGTTGAAGATGTCCTTGCTCATTGTAGGGGGGTTGGACTTGGTGACATCTAAAAGTCCCTTCCAACCCAAACTATTCTATGTTTCTATAAAAGATTTAAGACACAAAGTGGGCAGTAGCAATTCTTTCAGAACGGAACGCAGTACTTGTCTTCCAGGCTAAATTCTAGTTTCCCCTCATTTCCATTATACCAAAACTTTGCAAGTTACCCAGGTCTCCAACATACTAAAACATTCAAGACATAAAAATATTCCACCTATTCCTGTTTAATTTGAATCATAAAACTTTCCTTTTCCCCCATGCGTAGGTAGTAGAGTCATGGTTTCTCTGCCACTTCTCTTTATTACTTGACTCTGGTCATTGGAAATGATATGGATCAGACATCTTGCTTCATAGAAAACAAGCAGGTTACCAGCGTGTAGGAATCTGCCAGTCTGTCCGTTTGACAGTGTAAAATATATTACACCTACACCCACCTCTTCGCGCAGGCAGTAAGCTGGTTAGTTACTTCACTAAGAAAAAAAAAAGGAAATGTGTTTTGGCCACCCCTCCGTTCCTAATAGTAGGGAGTCGCCTTTGTCCCATACATAAACATTTATGCACAGCACAAGTAGCAGTCAATGACATGACATTAAGGTAAACAAGGATGAAGTGCATATTTTGGAGGACGGTTTCCTCACACTGTCAAAGTGAAAACAAGGATGGACAGAGAGCATTTGTATTACAGTCTTTCTTCCTCTCCTTCCTCTTTACTTAGAGGTGTACAAAAGTTAAGGTTATCTTGGACTTATATCTGCATCTGCACTTAAAATAGAGATGTGTTTGAACAAAGCATAGAAGACCCAGTTTTTCATAGACGTTAAGATTATTCAAATTCAATCTGCGATACCTGACCCTTATAGTGAACTTCCTAGTAAGCAGCTCAGTTGGTTTGGCAGTTTTGACTTGTCATCACCTATCTGCCAGATTGGGTATATGACTTTTATAAACATTAGGAAATCAGTTATACGTTCTTGTAATAATAATCATTTAAAAAAAAAAATAATGAGAACCTTTCCAATTGTGACCTTGGACATAAGACTTCATTTATGTTCATGAACACTAAGCCTTACCATCCAACCACCACCACCACCATCAACATCTAGCTTCATCTCTTCTACTGTTCAGTTTTCATGCCAAACACTTATCTCCTTATCATAAGGTAGTGAGCATGTAGACTTATTTGAAGCCAACATCAATGCTGATCTTTTTTGGCACCATACAGAGGGAGATACAGGGTTATAAAGCTGCTGGCAATTACCTTTCCTTACTGACTGAGCATCACTTGAATAGGTGATATGCGTTGCAGCATGCCGAATGTTTGACATACCAAATCTTTCCTTGTCAAAGCAGGAGCAGTACCTGATCCCATGGCTTCAATGGCTTCATTCCTTGAAAAACTGCTAGCAGCTATTGTGTTTTTCAGATTTATTCTATAATAGGGTTTCAGAGTTGTCTGTTGAACGTCAGTATCAAAGATGAAGCTGATTTTATTCCTATATTCTGGGCTTTTGAGTTAAATATACATTTTTGAAATGTCTTTCTGAGGCTTCCCTTACTAATGAATGTTTTCGGAAATAAATATTGGGTGTCACAAAAAAAAATATGTTTCGCATTTCTGTATCATTTCCTGTCATTTTGTAAACTCTTTTGAAATGAGCCAGTCAAAATAGTAAACAGATGTTCTAATAATAATTAACAAGTATTTCTGCAAGTAAGGGAAGTAACCTTGCCGGCAAACCTACGGGGTTCTGTTCTGCTCTATCTACAACCCCCTCCACCGCAACAACCCCATTTTTTTTCTTTCCTTTCTGACTTCCCTGTGATCTCAGCTCCCACTTCCAAAGCCCGCAGATATCCTGAAGATAATAATTTCCCCTTGGTACCCTCCATGCCTCCAGGCTCTCTTCTAGCAGTTACCAGCTGGCAAAGGTACCACATGCTGTGGCCGGTTCCAAAATATACCAGTGATAACTGGCTGGTCACTACATACAGGCTGATTGTGCAGTGTCAGACCGAGCAGAAAATAGTCCTTTCGCAGCCTGCCTCAACCGAGGCTTGGTCCCAGATTTGGAGGGTATTAATTTCAGCCTTTTCCTCCTACTCACCCATTAAATTTCAGGCAACTTATCAGTAGCTCATTATATTTACGTGGAGACTTCTAGCCCTTGTCCAACATGATTAATTCAAAAATTATTTCAGTTTTTAGTAAGGGTACTGATAAACAGATGAACAGACACAATGACTGCATAAGACTTCAGGAACCCAGAGTAAAAATTAGACTGTCATGAAGGTTGTACTCTAAGGAGCTCAGGAGACTTGATATCTATTCATGAGTCCAGAGGAGGCCATGAAGATGATCAGAGGGCTGGAGCACCTCTCCAATGAGAACATTTTGAGAGAGTTGGGATTGTTCAGCCTGGAGAAAAGAAGGCTCCGGGGAGACCTTAGAGCCCCTTCCAGTACCTAAAGGGGCCTACAGGAAAGATGGGGAGGGACTCTTTATTAGGGAGTGGAGTGATAGGACAAGGGGTAATGGTTTTAAAGTGAAAGAGAGGAGATTTAAATTAGATATTAGGAAGAAATTCTTTACTTTGAGGGTGGTGAGGCACTGGCACAGGTTGCCCAGAGAAGCTGTGGTTGTCCTATCCCTGGAGGTGTTCAAGGCCAGGTTGGACGGGGCTTTGAGCAACCTGGTCTGGTGGGAGGTGTCCCTTGCCCATGGCAGGGGGCTTGGGACTTGATGATCTTTAAGATCCCTTCCAACTCTAACCATTCTATCATTCTATGATTCCATGAATTCTGCTTCATGACATCATCTCATCAGAGAGATACATATTATTGTCTTTAAGTTATAAATGGGTCAACAGAGGCAGGAAGAGATTAAGAGACTTCTCAAGGTCCTAGGCGAAGTCTCTGGCAGGGCCAGCAATATATTTTTGACTGACCTGTAGTGTAACCTCAAAGCCACTGTAAAGACCATTGGGTCTTTAGTAAAGGTGTGGCTTTGCCATGAAGTACGACTAGGAATAAAGGTGCGAACCATGGAGAAGCTTTTGGGACGGCTGACATGTCCTGACTTACTGGATCCTTGCCCCATTCTTCTTACAAGCAGTGGATACTGTCACCTGAGCCATACTCCCTGCATGGGGAAAGGGACAGAAAGGGATAAGGCACACAGATGGCACTTGCAGACTCGCTAGATTTCTGTAGGTAAAATTTTGTCTCCCTGATGCACATCTTGTGAGGTCTTGGCTCCTCACATTTGTCTAGTGTGTTCTCAGCAGCTCATCCTCACATTGTGCCATGGGCCCATGGCTCAGCTCCTTTCTTCTTTCCTCAGGGCTCCTCCTGCCTTAATACTGGCCATGCCCAACTTTGTCCTATGATTAGGTTTGCTACCGAGTCTGCCTTTGCACCACCTCCTCTCAAGTTCAGATGCTCTCTATCAAGCCTTCTCTGTTAGCCCTTAAAGCAGATGACAGTTCCCTGCTGCAGGACACCCCCAAGGGACACGCGGCTTGGCTGGAAAGGGAATAAACCTCAGGTGCCCTGACATGAAATTCTGCCTCTCAGTGGTCAACAGCAAAAATTTTATTCCTCAGCTCTTTCTCCTATAATCCCATGATTCTTGTTGCCTGGAGTTGCACCACTTGTTCTGAAAGGCTTTGGTCTCAGCTGCGTTTCCCTGGATTTATTGCATGTTGTCTTCACAACAGCCATCTTACAATTCTTTAAACTCCTTGGGTATGACCCCATCCCCCAGTCTCTATCTCCTGATTTGGTTTGGTGACCTCCTCACACACCTCATAAAGAGAGGTTAGAGATGTTTACCAGGGAAATCTCTGTCCTTCAGACTCAGCTTTGTTTTCCCAGACTGAATGGCTCTTAAAACCCTGGGAGTTTGTATGATTAAGGACTGAATGAACCCCATGAAAGACTCTGTGATTTGCACAGCTATTGGTATTTTAAACCACAGTGCTTAGATCTTCCTACACCTCACGATATGAAACATGTTTACACTTATGAGTCTAATTATTTTTAACCAAATTAAGTGGCTGCTAGGTTTTCCTTATTATAATGTCCTGAGAAAAGATAGCCTTGGGACCACCTCGGATCATTTTAATAAGCCACAAATATTTTGAATGTGTCTTTTCCTCATTCCTGAAATGTAGGTTTGCCCAATGGAATGAAAAAGAAGCGAGAAAATGTGACATTGTTTTTAAAGACAGACCCAAAGTAAAAGGGAAATGGGGGAAGGGCGAAAGGGAGGGAAGGGGGAAGGGAAGGGAAGGGAAGG